>JAAGEH010000043.1:7270464-7289845 GCA_011751065.1 Lasiurus cinereus | reverse complement strand
TATATATATATATATATATATATATATATATATATATATATATATATGTTTTATGTGGGTGAGTTCATATTTGCTAAAGATACTTGATTGCTTTGCATTGCCCTTACCTGCTAAACCTTTAGGCAAAGTTGTGATCCATGAGGCATAACATTTAATGAAAGATGAGCTATGGATTTTATACTAATTTGGGTTCCACCAATGCCAAGGTCAGCTCCTCAGGGTAACGATGCCACTATTCATCATAGTTTGTCTTCACGGGCGGCCTTGCTCTCTGATGAGAATCTACAGTTCAGTAGCCATTGCTCATGACTAAAGGGATCAAACTAAATCAAATGACAGGGATCAGTTAACTTTGTGTTTACTTACAAAACTTATTTCCTCAGAAAAACAAAGAAATGAATAAACTCTTGCATGTTCCTCTTAGAAATTTTTCCTTAATTCCAGTTAACTTCCAAATATGACATGCTATTAACTCATACAATTAGTCTTAGTAGGGTCAGCTTAAATAGACACCTGAAAAAATTTATATATTCTCAGGGACTTATTTTTTGCTTTCTTATCCATTCTCCTTTGCATTTCCAAATAAGAATTTTAGGGAAAATTTGCTCAGTGTGGTGCTCTGAGAAGAAAGTTTTTCACCACGTTGTACACTGCATTCTCATGGAGAATACATTACAGTAATGGGTACAGTGCTGAATGTAAAAGAAAATGATTTTATTTCAAAGGTGAAACTGATTATCTCATAGCTATTTCACTTCAAATAAGTCACTTAAGTTTTGCAAACCTCTATTTTCAAATCTCTAAAATGCATATAATGTTGTCTCCCTCATAAGGCAATGCCATTCCCATTTTTTCCTAACCCTGCATTAACTTACAGCAATAATAGATGCCAACTTTAAGGCACTACTTATTAACTTGTTAGTTGCATATATAGGACCAACTCCTGTAAGCCGTCAGGGTTCGTAATCATTTGGGGATAGAGTTTTCTTATAAAAGACAGCACAGAGGTAATATTCCTTTTTTATTATAAAACTAGAGGCCCTATGCACAAAATTTGTGCAAGAGTAGGCTTTTGCAGCCCTAGCTGCCTCAGCCCTTGCAACCCCGGCTCAGTCTGGAAGGACGTCCAGATGGTTGTTCGGCTGTTCTGCTGTTTGGTCAATTTGCATATTCTGTTTTTATTATTATAGATGTAAGTTATTCTCACATAAGTTTTGTACAAGTCAACTCAAATTACTTAATAGAAACAGATTGTACATACCGATTGTGAAAATCCTTCAATATAGCTATATTCCCAAACCAGGAAACTCATTTCCTACTACTAGTTTTAAGCACAATTTAAAATAACATTTAATATATTATTACAGTAGATCATTCAGGTATAATTGAATTTTAAATACCTAACATGTAAAACATATAATAAAATGGATAGATTCTAAAACTATCAAAATTTCTACTTTATATTTTTTTCCATGAATGGTGTTTTGCACATTTCCAAGAATTATATACATGACATAGAGGGGGGTGTCTCTGTTGATTTTATTAGGCCAGCCCTCCACAGATGAGAATTTATACAATAATTAGAGGTCTGGTGCCTGAATGTATGCACAGGTGGGGTCCCTCAGCCTCGCTGGTGATTGAGGCCTATTTGGGGGCTGACCAGGGGGAGAGAGCTTGGGAGATTGGCTGGCTGCGCGGAGGGGCTGCGGGAGGTTGGCTGTGGGAGTGCACTGACCACCAAGAGGCACTCCTGCATTAGCATCTGCCTCCTGGTGGCCATTGTGCATGATAGGAACTGGTTGACTGTAACAGTTGCTTAGGCTTTTATATGTATAGACTAGAGGACCAGTGCACAAAATCCATACAAGGGCTCAACCCTCACAGCCATGGAGGCTTGCCTTGGCCCTTGCAGCCCCAGATTTATCCAGAAGGTCATTTGGCTGTCCAGTCTAATTAGCGTATTATGCTTTTATTATTATAGATATCCTTCACTTTTACTTTAGGACCAGACTCATTGACATCATTTTATCCTTGAGTTACTCTGTGTTTGTAGGAAAATAGAAAGATAACACATCCACTCTAAAGACAAGAGGTACAGAAAAGGCTTTCCTCTATTATCCTCTTACACTTTTCCATTAGCTTTTAGCCCACACACAGCATTATGTCTTGTCAGACTGGATAATGTGATACTACACCAAATATAGGTCTTTAAAACTTAATATCTTCCTCCAAATTATAATTCACATCTATATATTTTTTGAATTATGGCCTAGGTTCTAGTATGTTTTATCGTTAACTTCCATATTCCTTTTTACTCACCTGCATGGGATTGTTGAACCTCACCATTATTCTACACAACCCCAGCAGTCTCCTAGTACCTATCAATTCCCTTAGACATTGTGCTCAGATTTATTAGATACAGCATATAAAGAATCTATTAAAATAGTATGCCTGCACAAACCTTTCTTTAGATCTTTGAGTTATAAAAGGTGTTTATTTATGTGACCTCTCTTGTGTACTGTATTTTGTGAAAATCAATCAAGGAAATGTAATTTAAAGTGGAGTCAGCAAGTCCTGAAAAGGGAGCTTTCATGCATTACTTCTCACTGCACCTTGTAGACTCTAAATTGAGGAGTGAACCCCTACATGTATTAACAGGAAGACACATATGTTAATACTCCAGCAGGAAGAAGGAAGATTTTCTCTTTTCTTTTTGCTTAGCAACAGGCCAGCCAATAACACCCCCCCCCCCCCGCCCCATGACTCAGCAAATACACTTAAAACTTCTAGTTTCTTACAGTGGACATTTTGTTTATAACATCTGCTTTCAACTACTCTTTTTTTTTTCTCTCTCTCTCTCTCTCTGTACAGTAGCATTCCTTTCCTTTATTCTCTGAGCTTGCTAGTGGTTTGCTTTAGCTTATATGTCCCAAATGGCAGTTTCTCTACCATTCCTGAATACACTCAATTTGCTTGTAATATAACTGGCTATTTTATTTTGAAGATGGACAATTTTTAATCCCTTTTGGAAAATTCAGAATTAGCTTGTCAATAACAGGACTATGTAATATTCTGCAGCTGAGTGAATCCATTTCTACTTTAGGAGTAGAGGGGTAGTAGTCATGAATTTTGCAACCAAATGGCCTGAAGTTTGTTCTATAACTGCCTTTATTTGTTCAGAACTAACCAAGGAAAAGATACTGAAATATAGCCTAAGTATTGCTATATATATAGCCTATATAAAAAAAAAAAGTAATATTCAAATTGTCACTCCAACAAACAAGATGGCTGCCCCCATGTGAACACAAGATGGCCACCACAACCCGGGCTTGCAGGGGAGAGCAGTTGGAGGGACCTGGACTGCAGGGGAGAGTAGTTAGGGGTGACCAGCCCTGCAGAGGAGGGCAGTTGGGGGCAATCAGGCTGGCAGGAGAGCAGTTAGGCATCAATCAGGCTGGCAGGGAAATGGTTAGGGGGTGATCAGGCTGGCAGGCAGAAGCTATTAGGCTCAATCAGGAAGGCAGGCAGGGGAGCAGTTGGGAGCCAGCAGTCCTGGATTGGGAGAGGGATGTTTGACTGCCCATTTAGGGAATCCCTCGAGGAGTCCCAGATTGGAGAGGGTGCAGGCTGGGCTGCAGGACACACCCCTGTGCATGAATTTAATGCACCAGGCCTCTAAAAAAAAAAATATATATATATATATATATATATATGTATTTACATCTATTAGTTTAAAAATGTTTGTCTTCATTTAGAATCTTCATTCTGAAAACCATTTTCTTAGTTATCAGGAGAGATTGCATTTCATAATTGTCCATCTTTCTCTCTTTCTTCCTTTTTCTTTTTCTTTGATTCATTCTTTTTCATTCATTCATTCTTATAGGGTCTCTCTCTGGCAATGATTGACCTGTGGTCTAAACTCAATGTCCTCTGAGGTCTTTTCTGAAATTTATTCTGAGAATGTACTAGTTTTCCTTTCTAAGGACAGTATCTAATATCCTAGTCTTTAATTGCTGCCTCCTCTCCACCCGCACCCCCCCCCAAAAAAAAAACACGTAAAAAATAAAAGGGGAAATTAAAAGGACATTGCCCTTTAGAATTCCCCGGAGTCACTTCAGCCAGAGGGGTAGGTGCTTGCAACAATGCAGGCAGGTTCAAAAATAAGGCTGCCCACTTGTTTGCACCTCTGTGATAAGAGCACAGATCCCCACATAGTTCTTTTTGCCAACCCTAGTTTTCCATACGCTCTGAGCAAGGTGCTCCCAGAATACATGCCCAAACGCCTTCCAGGTGGCTGGAGGCGAGAGAGGGGTAAATGCTACTGTGCGAAATACTAAAATCGACCAAGATTAACCACGATTTACTGTCCAAGTCTTCCCCCAGAAGTAGCAAGCCTTCAACAGACTTGAGAATTCTAAAATAATTGCATCAGAAAGAGTCTCCCAGCCCAAGTGTTGTCTATGGCTGAAGACTAATTCCTGGTGTCTTCACTCCATCTTCCCAGAATCCTCTCTGAGTTTCTTTCTAACAAACATGCTTTGAAGCAATTACAGCACAAATGTGAAAACTAAATTTCAAGCAGAAAGTCGATTAGAGAATATGGATTAATTATTTACTTAAGGGTCCCTGTTTCTGCGGCAGATACTGTTAAGAAAAAGAAAAATCAGCTCTGAGACCATTTAGACCTGGCTTGTCTATATGAATGGTGCAGTTTTAGACCATAAACACAGAAAATGAACTGAGTAGTATACAAGCAAGGATATAATAGTCGTGTTAACCAAAACAGGGAAGAAAACAAAAACATGGTAGCCTTCAGGGTCTCATTACAGTCCGGAAGTCTTGTTCTGTCTCAGGTATAGACACCTCTCACCAACACCACGGAGGTGTTACTGGTCAGGAGTCAATGGCTGTCCCCAACCTTGAGCCTTGTCTTCTCATATAAATAAATTCATGTAAGAGACCTTGACTGCTTTGTGAAAAGCCAGTTTATTCAAGCATGCATCTTTATTGGGTGGGAGGCGGGGAAGCAAAAAGCAAAGCAAGCAAACCTCTACATCTGGTTTATGAAGTATAGATGAGCTCTCAGTTACTCTGAAGAGCAAGTTGGGGGTTGAGGGGGACTGAGGCATTGTATTCCCTCCTGTCTATAGGCTTCAAAAGTCCTCTGCTGACTATTTTGGTTCAGATTAATTCTCAAGATCCCCTACTACCACCTCCACCTTTCCTATTTTCCTTTCCTTTTTTTTTTAATTTGTTGTAGCCTTCCCAGAATTCATGCAAAGTAGCTGGCAAGTTTATCTTGACAAATCTTGACAAGATGCTCCCTGTCCTTAGCTGGGGAAGAGAATGGCTGGTTCGTTACAAGATGACTGCTCATGTGGCCCACACTGTTTTGGCCTGGTTTTAACTTTCCTGTCTCAGTTTCCCTATTTCTCCTGTCCTGGAATCCTGTCACAGTGTTAGCTGGCTCCAATGGTCATCTCCCTCTCACCTTTGTTCCTGTCTGCCTAATCCTGTTTCTAACTCCTGTCGTCTCCACACTCGGGTTCCCAACCATGCAGCGAAGTCCAGGTACTCAATTCTCTTCCTCCTCGAGGGGAGCTGCCAGCCACTGTCTTCTGGGTGATAAATAGAAAGCAGCTGTTATCTCAAGGATGGCTATTAATCTCACAAGATGAAAGTAAGTGGGACAGCTGAGCAGTGCGTTGTAATTAGTGATTTATACACTCCTTATTTAAAGTGTAAGGGTCTTTGAAGCAGTTTCTGCCCGGAAGATGGATACGTTTTAATTGAGATGTGGTTACCTTAAGAAATCAGGAGGCGCGCAAGGGAGTCTAAATTTAAATTTTCTTATTTAGAGGAACTATTGCCTATAGGTGTATATTTGATTGGAACTCTTGTCTTAGTTGTAGGAAAAAAGCTAAGCTGGTCTGTTCTAGGAGGTGCCAACCAACTAAAGTTTTTATTCATGGTGATTGTTTCATTTATTTCCATATTAGAGGCCCAGTGCATGAAATTTGTGCACTTGTGGGGGGAGTCTCTCAGTCAGCCTGGACTGTGCCCTCTCGCAGCCCCAGAGCCCTCTGGGGATGTCCAACTGCCTGCTTAGGCCCACTCCCCACAGAGGTAGGAGAGGCTCCTGCCACTGCCACTGCACTCACCAACCATGAGCCCAGCACTGACCACCAGGGCGAAGCTCCTGTGTTGAGCGTCTGCCCTCTGGTGGTCAGTGCATGTCATGGCGACTGGTTGTTCCACCATTTGGTTGATTTGCATGTTGGCCTTTTATTATGTAGGATAACCAGGTGTTTTGGGGGGACTAAGAAACTGCCATATTGTGATTTAGGCTTTAGAAAATGAATTGTTTTCAAAGGAAGGGTACATGTACCTTAAATTGTATAGTAGCCATTGAAAATTACTTTTCAATATTTTGAATATGTGAATCCCTTTTATTGTCATGAATATATTTAGTACTATTTATACTATTTCAATATTCATAAAAAAATCCCAAAGCCCTGTGAAATAACACGGTTAAAAGAACATGTATTTTATTAATCAAAATACAATCTTATTTACAGTAAACTAGTTAATTAGGTAACCATGTAATACTCTACATAGCAATACTAAGGGCTCAATAAATGTATTTTTCCTTATTTTATACATAAAAATAGTAATACAGGTAAAATAATATTCAGTCTCCAGCTTTTGCATATGAATTCAATAATATTTCGCAAAAATGTAGTAGCTCACTTGCCAAATCCATAATCAGTAACTCAAGACCTTATGAAGGAGAACTTTTAAAGGATAAGTACATAAATGTGCAAACTGAGAAAACCTTTCCTCTGAGAATTCCAGAGTACGTTCTTAATCTGTGTTGATGAGAATCATTTGGGATTAGTTCACAATGGAAATTGGAATGGTTTTGTTTCCTGGTGATTGTATCATTTGTTTCTTTAGGTTAAATTATAACAAAACTATGGTTCAATTAAATCCCATAAATGTTTAATGTGCAACTACATTGTGTAAAGCTCTGAGGTACTATTACTACCATCATAGAGCTTTCTATCTAATGCATATAGATGGATGTAGAAATATAATTTATTTCAATCTGAATAAAAGAGTTAAATGAAAATGCAAGGGATGAGTTTATAAATCCTAACAGGTCATGAAATAATTTGTATGTGGTTCTTATTTTTACTACTAGAGGCCTGGTGCATGAAATTTGTGCACAGATAGCGTCCCTAGGCCTAGCCAGCGATCAGGGCCAATCTGTGGAGTGACTGGTGGGATGATCAGGGGATCCTTGCTGGCACATGCCTTGTCAGGCCTGGCGGTGCCCACTTACTGGCCCTGGTCCCCCACTGCCTCTGCTGGGTGACAGGTGTGGCAATCAGGGGGGACACTGCAGGTACCTGCTCTTGCTGGCCTGGGGCCTGCAGTCTGGGGCAGGTCCTGCATTGAGCATCTGCCCCCTGGTGGTCACTGTGTGTCACAGTGACTGGTCATTCTACTGTTTGATCTATTTGCATATTATGCTTTTATTATATGGACTAGAGGCCTGGTGCCTGAAATTCGTGCATGGGGGGAGGATTGTCCCTCAGCCCAGCCTGCACCCTCTCCAATCTGGGACCCCTCAAGGGATGTTCGACTGCCCATTTAGGCCTGATCCCACTGATATTGGGACTAAATGGGCAGTCGGACATCCCTCTCACAATCCAGGACTGCTGGCTCCCAACTGCTCACCTGCCTGCCTTCCTGATTGCCCCTAACCTCTTCTGCCTGCCAGCCTGATCACTCTCTAACCACTCCCCTGACAGCCTGCTCACCCATAACTGCTCTCCCTTGCAGGCCTGGTAACCCCTAACTGACCTCCCCTGCTGGCCTGATCATCCACAACTGCCCTCCCTTGAAGGCCTGGTCCTTCCCAACTGCCGTCCCCTACTGGCCATTTTATGGCGGCCATCTTGTGTCCACATGGGGAGCAGAATCTTTGACTATATGGGGCAGCCATCTTGTGTGTTGGAGTGATGGTCAATCTGCATATTACTCTTTCATTAGATAGGATAGAGGCCAGGTACATGGCTGGGGGCCAGGTGGTTTGCCCTGAAGGGTATCCCAGATCAGGGTGGGGGTTCTTTTGGGGCATAGGGTGGCCAGGGCAAGGTGCCTGTGGTGGTTTGCAGGCCAGCCACGACCCCCAGTGACCCAAGTGGAATCACTGGTACCTGGGATTTATTTATCTTCTACAATTGAAACTCTGTAGCCTGGAGTGGAGGCCTGAGCCCTCCAGGGAGTGTGGAAAGTTTGGCTTCCTCCATCGCCAGGGAAACCCAAGCCTCTCTCCTGCTCTTTTTGTGGCCACAACCATCTTGGTTGGGTTAATTTTCATACTCACTCCTGATTGGCTACTGGGTGTGGCTGGTGGGTGTGGTTTGTGGGTGTAACAGAGAGGTGGTCAATTTGCATATGACTCTTTTATTAGATAGGATTATTTGTAGTTCATCAGTAACTAAATGCTAATTTTATGACTACAGTAGATTAATTTCCAAAAAGCTTTAAAGAAAAAATGTAGGACATCCCCCTAAAAAATCCCTAGAAATTATAATGAAAGCCTCAGAAATCTGAGAGGCTTTGCCCTTCATTAAAAGAAAGCCAAATAAAGTGCTTTGGCCTTAAACCTCAAACAAACACCTTTTTTTTTTTTAAAAAAAAAAAAGGACAGATTATTTACCATTTCAGCATATTATTTCACTTGCAGTTAGGAGTATTTATTTCTAAACCAAGAATAAATACACAATTCCCAATGATCATGGAAAAATTAAATATTCAATTATTGTTCTGTTTTAAGACCCAAACATTCTTTGTCCAACATTTTGACAGTGTTTAAAATATTTCTGATTGAAAAGTCCTAAAGTATATTAAGAAGTTCCATTTAAAATTTCCCTGTATAAAACAAAGCATAAAGTTAAATATTTTGAATTTAAGAATCTTTTATTTTACTGCTAAACAGAATTCTGTATTTTGTCTTATTAAATTATATATTTTTACTGATTACATCTATATATGTGTGTATAGATATCATTGTATTACTCCTGAATGACATAATTCAGTTTTTTCTCCAATTTTTTTACTTGTTGGTGAAAGTTATAAATTCATAAACTTAGTATTGATGTATAAGGAGGAAATAGTGCCCCTGCACTGACATTTATTACTTCTCTACAGAACCACTTTTATTTACTCTAGTTATAAAAGTTGACAGTGATTTTGAAAAAATACATCAGGGTTTTGAGTTATCAATATATTGATCAAAAGTATTATTAGATTCAGTAAACTTACATCTGAACTTCAGATATCTAAGTGATAGGCTTATTATAAAAATTGTTTTCTACTTGAAAGTGATATTAAATATATAGTAGTTTTGGTCATTTTACCTTTTCTAAATTAAAAATACTGACATCTGTATAGAAAGCTGAGAATGTTTTATTGTAAAAAATCCTTAAATATGAGAGCATGACACAATCATCCAAGTTTCTTTCTCCTACTACTATTTCCCAAAGCTTTTTTGCATTGTTTATTTATGATGGTAAATGGGAAAAGAGCCTTATTCTTCAATTACTAGACTATTCATATTAAATCTTGAACCACAAAGATTTATACACAAACTATCTCCCTTCTATAGAAAGTTGACTTTCTATCAGTACAATAATAAAGGGAAAATTGTGTTGACATATGCTTCTGGAGTTCACTGAAGATATATTCTAGATTTTCTAATCAAAGCTTCTTTTAACTTTAAGACTACACATTTTACAACATGTATAAATATTAGCTGTCTCATGTGTTTTTTAGGATTGCAGTAAGTAAACCCCCAAATCCTGCTTGCTGCAATTAGAAGTTTGGGTTAGAATATTAGGAGACAGTTTCTTATATTTTGTTTTGAAGTTGAGTTGTGTAGATTAGAATAATCATAATTATAAATTCAAGATACCCTTTCCCTGACTTGGTGGGTCATTTGGTTTAAGAGTGGTCCCATATATCAAAAGGTTATGTGTTCGATTTCTATTTAGGGCACATACTTAGGTTGTAGGTTCCATCCTTGGTCAGGCTAAAAGGATTGAGGCAGATATAGGAAGCAACCAATGGATGTTTCTCTCTCTACTTTCCTCTTTCTTTAAAATCAATAAAAACATATCCTTAGGTGAGGATTAAAAAAAAATGCACTATTGTTATTGGAATGTGGATGACACTTTAAAATTTACTCATTAATTCATTTACGTAAGGATAATTTAAAAAAAAATGTTTATTGATTTCAGAGAGGGAATCATTGATCGGCTGTCTCCTGCATGACCCCCAATGGGGATTCAGCCTACAATCTGGGCATGTGACTTGACCAGAAATCAAACCATGACCTCCTCGGTCACAGGTTGACACTCAACCACTGAGTCTTGACAGCAGGGCATAAAGACAATTTTTAAATCCACCAATCAAACCAAGAGCTAGACTATTCCAAAAAGTGGTACTTTTTGGAACCACTCTTGTCACATCCTACTACCTCCATAGAAAGATTTACTGCTGTGACTCTCTTGTTCGTTTAGTTTTTCTTGTTCTAAATTTTATAAATCAGGTAGAGCTCTGGGATATTTCCATTTTTGTTAAGTGGTCCCTTATTTTGCTAGTGACTAGCCATGCCATCATTTTATATATGCTCAAGTCTGCTAGACACGCTCATTTTGTTCCATTGGCCAACTAGTGTACCCCTTCACAGATACACACTGTCTTAATAAACTAAAAATTGACTTTTTACCTGGACTCATTCAAGGAATTATCTAATTCCTTCATCTAATTCTATTCAAGAAAAAAAAAATAGAATTGCACACAGTGTGCTCCACAGGAAGAAAATGATGTATTATTTTTAGAAATTAAAGAAAATCATTCTCAGATCCTATATAACTGGCTAACATTTGAGAGAAAATCAGAGGGAAATATAATATTTTGTGTAGCAATGCTGAAAGTAAGTAGGAGTTTGGGTCCTGGTAAATTGGGAAAGGTGAATGCTAAATAGATCATGACAATTTCAAAACATTAAACATATGAAAAATAGCCTCTTAGTTGGTTATTGACTAAGGTGACCTCTCCGACTCTAGAAACCTGAGATGGGACTGAGTGAGTGTTCTCTGGAGAGAGATAACAACATCCAATGCCTCTAGCATATTTCCTAGCACAATGCTAACACAAAATGAAATATTATGAGGCATGTTCTAAGGGAATATCTAAGCAAAAGAAAAAAAATACAAGTTTTGAGATGGCCCAAGATACTGAAGTTTTCATACATGAACTTTATTATAATGTGATTAATATATAAAAAAATGAATGAAAAGATGGAGACGTTTGCCATATTACTAAATTACATACAGAACACTTAAAATTGGAATTTTAGAATAATGAAGAAATCATGGATGGGTTTAGGAGCACACTGAAGAATTAATCTGATTGATGAACTAGAATAGAATAGTAGAAATTATTCAGATTAAAATAAAAGGAATAGAGAAATGCAAGAGACATATGGGATATTATAAAAATATATAACTTAGAAAATTATCAGAAGAAGAAGAGTGAAAGATGGAAAATATAGTATTAAAAAAATGGCTAAACTAAGAATTTTCCAAAGTTGATGGAAGACATCAAGCTTCATATTCAAGAAGCCAAACAAACTCCATTGAGCATAAATACAAAGAAATCAGACTATGAACATTTTCATGAAATTGCTAAAAATCAAAAATTAAAAAATACATATAATTTGTAAGCATCAGTGAAAAAATAGATACATTATATTCAAATGAGCACAATTTGAATGAGCAGAATATGATGTTAGTAATTATTTAAAAGGAAAAAGAATCACCTTCGAAAAGCTCACTTATAATAGCTACCTACCTAGAAGTTTACTCTAAATGAAAACATTATCCACAGGGAAAGATAAATACAAATATTTCTATTCAACACAAATGAAGAGATAAAACTCACCACCAACAATCCCACACTACAATGATACTAAAGAATATTCCTCAGAGAAAAGAATAATTATGGCAGGTTAACTTATAAAAGTATAGAAAAGAAGAGTAAGTAATATTAATGACAGCAAATCTAATGGTAATTAATAGTAACACATGGTAAATCTAAATTAATATTGGCTATATAAAACAATAACAGTAATGAGTTATGGAGCTCAAAATAAATGTATAAAAAATGCACCAACAATAATAGGAAGTAAAAAAAAATTAATGTGGTCAAAGGTCATACAATTATCTGGGAAGTGACACTATTACATCTTTATATTAGAATCTAATAAGAATGCATGTTGTACAATTCTAGGATTACCTTTAAACAAATAGTAAAATATGTATTAATAAATAACCTAATAGATTAAGAATGGAAAAATAATGATTCTCTAATAAAAAATAAAAAAGCAAAAACAGAATATTTGGAAAAATAAAACAAATAGTAAAATGTCAATATAAATCTGAATACATAATTTTACATCAAATGTAAATAGACCACATATTCAGTATAAAGTTAAAGTATATTCTGTGTGGAAGAACAGCAAATCAAACGAAATAGAAATCCTATATAATAAAAACCTAATATGAAATTGTCCCCTCAGGAGGGGGAGACTGGGAGTTTAACTGCTCGCTCTGATGGGTGCTGATCACCAGGGGGCTACATAGAACATGGCAGGAATCAGCAACGTGGCATTGGTGGTACTGCTGGCCCTGATTGGCCCTGATGAGAGTAGGACCTCAGTGAGGTGTTGGATCAAGTGAACAGGAGGTGCCAGGCAAGCCTAGGGCCCAGAGGTCAGCTGGACCTGCCTTTCCACACCAGATGCTCGTGCTTTGATCACAGGCCTAGCCTAGAGTCCACATCTGTGCACAAATTTTATGCACTGGGCCTCTAGTGTTTAACATAAAAATCTAGGAAATATTTATCATTCAAAGATGTTTTGAAAAAAGGACTTTAGTGGAGTCATACAAACATAGAGTAAAACAGACCATGGGGTAGGAATTATTTCTAGAGATAAAGAGAAATACATCATACTAGTGCAAAAGTCAAAATACCACAAACATGTAACAGTCATAAATTTGTAGGCAGGCAATAACAGTATCATAATTGTAAAGCAAGAACTTGCAGAGGAGCAAATACATGATCAAAATGCATTCATTTTAGCTGCATAAGAAACATTTAATAAAATTGCACATTAAGTATAGGCTATATGGAAATAGTCAAAATATTTCATAATTTATTGCACTGAATTATCTATTGCTTCAAAATAAATCACTATAGCTTAACTATATATAATCTCCTAGAATCTATGGCTTGAAGTTCTTTCTATCTGGCAGCTAGATTTCCAAAAAAAAGAATTCCAAAAATTCTGGTACCAGATCTAAAGCTAATTGTTTTTCAACCTTTTATGTAAATGATAATGCAATGCTCATTTAGGAATTCAGTAATTCACAACAAATAAGTATTTCACAAATTTATGAAATCAAGAACTATAAGGCTATGGATAAATACTGGAACTCCTGCACCCAGTGTCATAAGCAGAGAAAACAAAACCAGATATGGTGTTTGGGTTCAGATGTGTCAGTTAGAATCACACCTTTTCTCAAAGAGAAAGGAGAAAAGCATCTGGGATTTCAGAATCAATAGTACATACGAATCTATATAATGCATCTACTTTCCCCTAATGCATCTAAATTTTTCACTTCACTTCTATAGCCAGATTTTAGAGATTTTCAGAGAACTAAATTAGTCTAAGTAACTTAAGGCTGATGCACCTTAAAAGCTGAATGTGCCATATTTTGTGGATATTGAATGATGTGAGGCATGCTGGGAAAAGTGCAATTTTTTAAAAAAAGCTGCATAGCAGTAGGGATTTTTATTTATTTCTTAATGCGGTACTTCAAAAAATTATTTTATCTGGCCCACATACGTATAGGAGTTAAGTTGTAGCATTGACAGGAGAGGGGGGAAATTATTATCTAAATAAATACACTTATTGTAGTGCTCAAAGCTGTATGATTTTTGGATTGCTCTGAGTTCTTTTCCTATCTTCCTCATTAATTGTCTTGATTTCTTTTTTCTAAGAGAAAGTTGAACAGAAAAGGATGTAATCATACTAATGTAATAGCGCAATTGTTTGGAAGTTTGTGTTTGTTAACTCAAAATAAAGATTTTAAAAGCCTGCTGTTGATCTAAATTTAGATAACTTACAATTTAAAATGCTAACCTTTAGGTTTTCTTCATTTCCTGCTTAACATATAATCAAATCATCACAAATTCTCTTCATAATCAGTTCACTTAGAGTGGTGATGCTCCGCTTTATTGTATTCGACACGAGGTCTGTGCTAAATGAAACAAAAGGCGGAAGTAACCGTTTTCTTTCCTTGACATGAGATTTCGATTACAAAGCTGACCTTTAAATGATCCATTTTTTAGACAAACTGCATTATTTGAAATTAGTCACAGGTTTCTTGTTTTATACAAGCAAAGCTTGATTACAAGCCTTTCTATAGAGCTTCTATTCAGTTTAATAATTCAGATTCCTCTGCTTATCGGCTTTAGAATTCTAAAGGACGCATTTGCCTATACATCTTTCCCCCACTGCTGCATTTTATTTTAAAACACAGCAACAGAACACTCACATAATTGGTGCAATCTGTTATTTACAGATATGCGGCGAGACGCAGGTGGCAAACTCTTTTTTAGTGCCATAAAGGAGAAAGAAGACCTTCTTCCCAACTTGAGTTATGTGAATAAAGATTGAGGCTGGGTTGGGATGGCAGCCATTGTCACTATGGGTGTTCTCTAATTTCTGCAGTAAATCTTTCCCATATGAAATTCCTTTCAATCCTCTCTACACCAGATGCTTATTTGGTGATAAGAACATCTATTTTCTAAAAAGTGGCTCTGCAAAGGAATATGGTTTGGGCTTTATATGCCTAATCCTAAACCAATGTCCAGAATAAATTGTTTTATGATTTTGTTATAATGAACAATTTCTAGAAACGCTTCCTAAAATGTATAACACACATCACGCTTTTTGTGCTCTTCAACCATAACTTCTAAATTTGAAATGTCAGAACTACAGTTTAGACAGTGCTCCCTTTGTTGAATAAAAAGCACTATTCAGGGATCTGTGGAACTAAGGCTATGTAATAATGTAACGGAGTGAAAATATAAAATAATTAGAGGCCCTGTGCATGGATTCTATACTGGTGAACCCATGCACTGAGGGGTCCTCAGCCTGGCCTGGGGGAATCAGGCCGAAACTGGCTGACATCCTCCAGGAGGTCCCAGATTGCAAGAGGGTGATTCTCAAGTGACACATCCCAGAATCAGGCTCCCTCCTCTCTGGTTCTGGATGTGTCACACAAGAACCACAGCTGACAAGTCACAACATAGCTGCTGATCAGACAGTCGTGTAGGCTTTTATATATAGAGAGATAAAAACATCTATTGCAATTTACCTTGTTCCAAAGTTTCTGTCTTGTGGAATTTTTAAAACAAGTTGGTGAATTATGCTTACTATTATTTTTATTACTTTGCATGTGGAAAAAAATGAAGCTTAAAAAGGATATGACACTTGCTGAAGATGTCATAAATGGTAATAACAAAACTAGAATTTGGCTGGAACTGGTTTGGCTCAGTGGATAGAGCGTCAGCCTGGGGACTGAAGGGTCCCAGGTTCGATTCCAGTCAAGGGCATGTACCTTGTTTGCGGGCACATCCCCAGTGTGCGGTGTGCAATAGGCGGCCTATCGATGTCTATCTCTCATCGATGTTTCTGGCTCTCTATCCCTCTCCCTTCCTCTCTGTAAAAAAAATCAATAAAATATATTAAAAAAAAACACTAAAATTTGAACACAGGCAATTTGACTTTGAATCCCATGAAATTAAGGAGCTAGGAATTGTGAACCTGTCAGCAAACATAATAAAAATGTCCTGTGTAATGAGGATAAGAAAAGTACTGAATCTAGTGTTTTTACATATAGATTATAATGGCTCTAATGATGAAAGGTAGCTTCACTGAGGTGGCAGGAAAAAACACATAATTCTTGGTGGATATACATAGCATTTATAGAGGCTGTGATATCGAAAGGGATTACTAGATTGACTCAAAGTCCCAAATGAGTATTTTCTAAGGATGCTAACATATGTAGAGCATCAAGAAAATCCAATTTCCAGCAAATCCCAATTTTATAAAAAAGAATTATAGAAAACAAAATACCACACAATAAAACACCTTCATTGACTCCAAGTTCCCAGTATAGTTTCACTTAATATGTTTTCCTTTATGTAGAACTTATAAATAGAACATTTAAAATTCTATGTACTTATTTTATCACCTACTACTGGGAACTAGTTCATAAAACAGTAGTATTTGATAAATCTGGAAATATCTTCTTTTAAATTCAATTTTGCTGGCTTATTGCATACATCTCTCTGATGTATTTTTCTCCTCTTTTCCTTGCTCCTACTATCCCATCTTTTTTGTTGGTATCTCTCTTCTTATTTCTAACTAGAGACCTGGTGCACAAAATTTGTGCACTTGTGTGTGTGGGGGGAGTAGGGGGTCCCCCAGCCTGGCCTGCACCCTCTCCCAGTCCAGAAGCCCTCAAGGGATGCCTGACTGATAGCTTAGGCCTGCTCCCCACGGACATCCTTAGCACTGCCACAGGCATCGGTGAGACTCCTGCCACTGCTACTGCGCTCACAACCATGAGCCTGGCTTCTGGCTGAGCAGGGCTCTCCCTGTGGGAGCACACTGACTACCAGGGGGTAGCTTGTGCATTGAGTGTCTGACCCCTGGTGGTTAGTATGAGTCATAGTGACTGGTCATTCCAATGTTTGGTTGATTTGCATAGTAGCCTTTTATTATATAGGATTTCTGGAGTGCCCATGCTCAGTTTCTAACCCATTTCCCTCTCTTTTATATATACATTAAAGGCCCAATGCATGAAATTTGTGCATGGCAGCGGGGTCCCTAGGGCTGGCCTTCACCCTCTCCAATCCAGGACCCCTCAGGGGATGTCCACCTACCAGCAGTTGGACATCCCTCTAACAATCCAAAACTACTGGCTCCTAACTGCTCACCTCCCTGCCAGCCTGATCATCCCTAACTGCTCTCCCCTGCTGCCTAATCACCCCTAATTGTTCTGCCTGCCTGCCTGATCAACCCTAATCACCTCTGCCTCAACCCCACCATTGTGGCTTTGTCTGGAAGGACATCGGAAAGATGTCTGGTCTATCTGGTCTAATTAGCATATTACCCTTTTATTAGTATAGCTATTTGTATCTTTCACTTTTATGACTTCATCCAGTCTCATTATACCTAGTTGATTTGCAAAGTAATAACCTAATGTGCCGCTATGGAACCTTACAATTAAGAACCTTCCTATCTGTTGACAATTA
Organism: Lasiurus cinereus; assembly: GCA_011751065.1. NCBI lineage: Eukaryota > Metazoa > Chordata > Mammalia > Chiroptera > Vespertilionidae > Lasiurus > Lasiurus cinereus. The sequence goes on along the minus strand of JAAGEH010000043.1, from coordinate 7,272,379 downwards.
AAAAATATATATATCTCAATAGGTCCAATTTATAGCTACTTTCTAGTGTCAAAAAACACTAGTTTTCCCATCTCAGCAATCGCCATTTATCCAATGTCTCAAACTGAAAAGTCATTCTCAATCCCTTTTTTATTTTCAGTCTCATCCTTACCCCAATTCATATGCCTTTGAAAATCAACTCTCAAAGTATATACTGAATGACACCACTTATCCTCATCATTACCACCATCACCCTTGTCCAAACCACCATCATCTCTGACATGACCTACTTCAATGTCAACCTTACTGTAGTATATTTCTCATCTGGTCCAGTCTCCTTGTAGCCATCAGAATTGTCTTTTAAAGTCTTAGATAAGATCACATTATTCCCTGACTCAAAGTTCTCTGGTGATGTGCATCATACTTAGAACAAAATCCATCTTCCTGACTCAGGTTATAAGATCTCAAGTTATTTAATTTCCAACTGAAACTCCTCTCTGCTTCAGCTATGCTTACTCTTCTGCCTCCTTCAAACTAATTTTTCTTAATTCCTTAAAACAGATCTAGTCCTTTCCTTTTTCAAAGGTTGCAATCGTCATTCCTACCCCACAGGGTTTTTTTTTTTTATTCTTCACATGATGTCCTTCCCTTCCTCTCTTCACTGAGTGCTCTCCTTAAGTCTCACCTCAAGGATACCTTAAATAGAAAACCTATGCCATTGGGTAATTGTGACTTTTTTTTTTCATTTTAATAGATACTGTACTCAAATGTGCCAAACAAGAGAATAGGTTTTAGAAGAAAAAGACAGGTTCTCTTCCCTGAGGTGCTCTTAGAGGAATAGAAGTAAAATATTTGAACACTGCTAGCAACTAATGATATGAACAGAGTACTAAGAAAACATACATTTACATACAAATTTCAAAATACTGTGATTGTGGAGATCTCAATGATTAGGTATAATGAGAAACCCTTAATTTCAGGCTTAAAAAGGACTGGCAGTTTTAAGAACGAGGTCTCAAATTATAATTTAGCATTTGAATGGGGACATTCATTTATACAAAAGCCTATCAGTACATATGAACTTGTATTTTCAAAATATATTAATTATGGTCCAATTTCACAAAAGCAGTTCAGGCATAATTAAGCCATGGTCTAAATGCTGTGGGAGAACTGCTTATTTTTCCAGGCCACGTTCAGAGCATATTGGGAAAATTGTCTCACTATTCCAACCAGAAAGAATCTTGAACAAATTGTTGCAGGTTTGCATCTTTGTTCATGTCTATACAAAAAGTTACCGAAGTTCCAAGAACAGATAATAAATATTATTTGGTTCTATATAATTCTCAGAAGAAAAGATGTCATGTCTATGTTAACCCATTTTTGTGAAATGTGTCCTTTTGTTTAAGGTGCCATGGTAGGAACAATCATGATCCTAACAAATGACAACTTAGGATATGGTCTTATTCTCACACAAAGATTTCTCAGAATAATCTGATTTATTTATTTTTTTAACTCTTTCAAAAGTATACTGTAGATGAGCAGTATGTCTGTATTTCTTCTGTTATCTGTGTCCACAAGAGTTAAGTACAACTCCCTTTCTCTAACATAACTATAAGGAAAAGTTTTAGATAAGTTAGCATTCCAAAGAACTGAAGCCTATATTTTTATCCATAAAATACTTTACAATTAGTTTGAATGGGTAACATCTAAAATAAATATGAACCATAAAAACAAAATAATTTAATATTTTCATCTTGTGCTTAAGTAAATAAAACATTAAAATAAGAAGTATAAAATTAGAATAAAATCCAGAAGAAGTAAAATGATAAATGCAAAAATGTATTCTGTTTTAAGCACTGGTTAAGTGATTTACATTTCTCTCCCATTTAATCCTCCTAACAACCTATTATATATAATAGGTTGTTAGGAGGATTAA
>JAAGEH010000043.1:7119235-7270064 GCA_011751065.1 Lasiurus cinereus | reverse complement strand
TTAAATCCTCATTCATTCATTCATTCATTCACCTTTTCCTCTGTTAAGAATGTAATTGAGCCCATGCTCTCATGTTCATATTGTCAATATGCAATTCCTCACCCTGCTCCATTTTAACTGGGTCATCTTGGACAGATTATTTATTTTATCTGTTTTAGTTTCTTTATTCACAAAAGAGAAATGATAAAAAGAATGTACCGCATCAGACAGTTACATAAGATAATAGATATTAAATGATGTATGGTGTGAATAATTACTCAGAAAAGGATAATATTTTTCACTTAAGAAATGTTTATGGAGCACTAACAAGGTATCTTGCTTATCACTAGGCAGGAGCCAGATCTCCTGTCTCTCCTACTGAAAGTGCTAGGCTTTAGTGACACATACTCTTTCTGTACATTTTAATGCCTCTGTCTATGTGTACTTATTATCATTTATTGAACAAAATCTCCTAAACGTTCAATATGTGCTAATACCTTTGGTACTGAAAGATCAAAGAAGTATATGTCCCAACTTACTGTTAACACATATTGGAGCATGTCTGGGAAACTGATGGGGCAAATCTAATGCCTGTCCATTTGCATGAAGTGAGAGCACATCCGAAAGGAAAAACAATAACTGAAACTCACTGTGCACTCAATAATGTCAGTTGTATTTAAATGCTGTTCATGTGTACACGCTGGCTATTTAATCTCACAGACATCTGCATGTGAGGCCCATGGAGACGGAATAATTTGCTAAAGTTCACTTACCGATTATGTTGTAAAGTCAGTGTCCAAATAGCAAAATAACGCCTGAGTGTCTACAATCTTAACCAGGCATTCTGGACTGGGAAGGAGATGCTGTAATAATCCCGGGTTGAAAAGAATGCTTTTGTATACCATGATGTTGGATAATTATTTTTATTCACTATTAATATCTCATAGACTTCTAGTAAGCTTTTGCAGATGGTAACAAGCTCCTTAAAAAGTTTCAAAACATGTATCCAACACTGGAAGGTTTTAGTTTTATAGAGATGAATGTTCATGGTGACTATCAGCCAATCTATAATGAGAAAAAGAAATAAACTAAGCAAACCACCGTTGACATATTTCTGAAAAGAGTCACATTTCAAAAAGAGACTCTGGTAGGCTCTTCGGAAGGAATTCTCCAGAAGAAGCGTTGTGTTCATAGGAGATAATAGCTCCATGAATGTTATTGTCCCTAAAGACTTTCTAGTGAAGGTGTGAGGTAAAGAACAGTAATATTGATGAACTGTAGGCATTGGCTAAGGGGTGTGTTTCTGTCTTAGTTTGTAACAAAAAAAGTAATAATGAATAAATAAATTTAAAAATACAAAAACTTATAGAATAAGGCTATGAAATATAGTTTTTACACAATTAAGGGTTATTATGAAAGAGTCTGAAAGTTCAAAAACTTAAAAATATATAAAGTAAAAACATTACAGTAAGCTAAGGTTAATTTATTATTAAAGAAAGAAATTGTAAAAAATAAATTTAGTTTAGTCTTAACTGCAATGTGTTCATAAAGTCTACAGTCATGTCCTTGGCCTTCACATTCATGCACCATTCACTCACTAACTCACCCAGAGCAACTTCCAATCCAGCAATTCCCCTTCATCGTAAGTACCCTGTAGAGGCATACCATGTTTTTATCTTTTAAACTGTATTTTTACTCTACCTTTCCTATGTTTAGATATTTTGTCTGTAAGGTATTGAACAGCCTTCTTGTGCTGAGGGATGCTAGATAGCACTTGAGCACTATGTTGGGGGCCCCTTTAAATAAAATTACCAAGAAAAGGGTCAAAATGCAAAAAAAAATGTGGTAAAAAAGAAACTGCAAAAGATAGGACGCTGAAATAAGAACGTAGGTTACTGACTTGCTGGACCTCACCTGTATATGCATGATCAGGGCAACTTGAAAATTTCCTCACACAGAATGTTTGTGAATGACTTGAAAGTATCACATTTGTTAATTTAGGTGCTCTAAATACATTTTACAAAGTGGTGGATGAATATGCAAATACAGAAACCACAATAAGGAGGATCGACCGTATTGGTCAAGTAAACTGATTTCCAGAAAATCAATTCCCATAAAATCTTTTTCACTTAAAAACTTGCTAATTGAGACCTTCATAATAATTAAAATTGAATATCCTTAAATCTGTTTAATGAGGTGTCTTTTGCTCACAGCTGATAGTACATTAGAAAATCCATACAATTCTTTAAAAATATTTTGTTTATCATGATATAGTAGTGACTCTCAATTTACCTAATATTTTATAATTAATTAATGTATGTGCATCATAGAGAGTGCCCAAAAATGAAAATACATATACACACTGAATAATTTTAAGGGCAGTGCTTATTAAAATACATTTCATTTTCAAAATTGAGTTATCCACTGTTAAAAGGTATATACATTTTTTGGGCAAACCATCCTACATAATAAAAGGGTAATATGCAACTGGAATGAACAGCAGAACAACCAACCAACCAATCAAAGCCTAAAATGCTAGTGATACAAGGCTTCTCAACCACTCGCTATGAAGTGCCCTAACTTCAGGGGCCAGACAGTCAACTGGTCAACTAATCACTATGCTGTGCACTGACCACCAGGGGCAGATGTTCCAATCAGTAGGTTAGCTTGCTGCTGAGGTCTGGCCAATTGAGACTGAGTGAGATAGTCCAGACATGCCCTAGAGCAGTGGTTCTCAACCTGAGGGTCACGACCCGTTGGGGGTCAAACAACCCTTTCACAGGGGTCGCCTAAGACCATTGGAAAATGCAGATATTTACATCACGATGCATAACAGTAGCAAAATTTCATGGTTAGGGGTCACCACCACATGAGGAACTGTATGCAAGGGTTGAGGCCTTAGGAAGGGGGAGAACCACTGCCCTAGAGCCTTTTTGCAGTCCCTCCCGAGACAATCATGTACCAATAGGTGTCCTCAGCCTGGCTTGTGCCCTCTAACAATCTGGGACTCTTCAGGGGATGTCAGAGAGCTGGTGGTTTCAGCCCAATCCTGCAGGCCACCCAGAGGGGCCGCACCAGTGCACAAATTCGTGCATGGGTCTCTTGTATACATATATGTATGTATATGTTCATGGAAACATGAGTTTAGTATTTTTATCAAAATAACCTCCAAATCTAGTCAATCCTCTTCTGAAGAAATTGCCCCAAATCTGTTTTCTCTAAACAAATTACAATGACATATCATGTTCATCCAGTGAATTAATAAATTTGAAGCTATTATTCTAGACAGTATTGATTATAGAAGAATTGATTTGTGATTCAGAGGCAGCTTGATTATACAGATCATAATAAAAGTCAACTAACTGCTTTGGAGATGGCTTGGTGCACAACCATTTTTAGCTGGGGTGGTTCATACTGGATGGTGATAAATATACTTAGTCATAGGATATGCCTTGATATTGTTAAAATAGCCTCATATGGATAGTGTGTGAAATACTACACTTCTGGTTTTACCATAGATGATATTTAATGATTTTCTGTTTGTTCTCTAGCTTCATTATTGCAAGATCCAGCTATTATAAAATTACTAGAGGCCCAGTGCATGAATTTATGCATGGTGGGTCTGGCCAGCCTGGCCCCGATTGAGGCTGATTGGGACTGAGCCTGTCAGGAGGAGGAGACAGGGGGAGGGTGGCCAATGGCCTGCCCTGATCAGACTATTGGCTGGCAGGCCCCACCACGATTGGGGTAGAGGGGCTGATTGGGGATGGGGCCAGCCAAGGAGAGGGGCTATATGTGGTGGGCCAGCTGCCCCTGCCCCAGATTGGTGTATGTGGGGGGTTAATCAGGGGTTGGGCCAGCCAGGAGGGAGGGGCCATGGGTGGTAGCCACTGGCCTTGGTCCTGATTGGAGTGCTTGGACCGATCAGAGGTGGAGCTGGCTGGGGGTAGAGGCTGTGGGTGGTGGGCCAGATGGCCCCGCCCCTGAATGGGATGGAGGGCTGATCAGGGGCCAGCAGCCAGGGGGAAGGGCCAGGGGTGGTTGGCTGGTTGGCCTGTTCCTGATTGGTGTGATGGTAGCCTTTGGGGTGGGGCCAGCCAGGGAGTGGAGCCACAGATGATTGGCCAGCCAGCCCTTCCCCTGATCAGAGTGGGAATCCATTGGGGGAGGGGCCATGTGCAGTGGGGCCAGGTTGGGGGAGGGCTGCAAGAGGTTCACCAGCCACCCTGCCCTTGATCAGGGTGGGAGAGGCCGATTGGGAGTAGGGCCATCTAGGGGGAGGGGCCAAGGTAGGTTGGCTGGCTGTCCCCACCCCAGATCAAGCAGGTTTACTGGCTGCAGTGGGTGTCATAGCAACCTGAACCTGTCATTTTGGTCATTATAGCATTCTGGCTGCTCACTTTATATATATATATATATATACATATACAGTTTCTGTATCATGATGTTTCAGCACATATCCTTATAATAAATAAACTCCCTTCAGCAAAGATAAACTGTGTATGTCATTGGCAATGGTACTATAATGGATTATTGCCAAAACAATTGAGGCTCAAATCATTTGAGTGACTTAGCTAAGGTCACACAGTCAGAGGTGATATTGGCACAAACCCAACATCCTCATTTCTGGACTTCTACTCATGTGTCATACACAATAGCTACTCTGCCTATATGGCCACTCTGAAGATCACAACATAGGGACACGCTCCACATGGTTTCAGTGAAAGATACAAATTAGGTGCATGTTAACAACCCATTAAAGAAGAACTCAGTATAATGCTTAGGCATGGACAACAAGTATAAATTAGTCAATCATCTATAATTTCTTTGTTTATTTTCTTGTTTAGCTAATCCTTTAAGTAGTCAATGGTTACATCAAAAGAGATTCAGCATACTAGAATGGATTTGTGGGGGGGGAAAGATCCTCTGTCTATAAATGGGAGATAAAAATATTCACAGATAAAAAAACAAAAACGTATCTTTAACCTCAGGCTTAGGGAAATAAAATCAGACAAGGCCAAAACACATGTGAATCAAGAACCAGCCCTCCCCAGGCAGGAGAGACCTGAACAGGTTAGACTCATAAAGTGATGCTAGTGAAATGTCTGGCAATACAGTGGTACCTCGAGATACGAGTTTAATTCCTTCCGTAACCTTGAGGCGTGGGAAACTATGAGACGCTCAAGTGGCGGTAAACTGGTGGGTCCTGTGCAGCTGGCCGATCCGCGCAATTACTCCTATCTCAAATGTTCCTCGTATTTCAAAGCAAAAATCGCTCGCTCGACAGCTCGTATCTCAAAAATCTCATATGTTAGGGCACTCGTATCTCGAGGTACCACTGTCCTGCCGCCCCCCCCCACTCTGACGCTGCCACTTATGCCAAACCCATGGTCTCTGCATGTCACCCTCTCCTTCCCCCCACTTTATGCTCATGTCTGACGAGCCCAGGAACACACAGCAAATAAATTTCTTTCAGGAACGTAAAAGCACGTTTAGCAACCAAAGTATAAAATGCCAGTGCTGAGGATCAGTAACCATGATTGGTTATATTCCAGATCTTGTGTCTGGAAAGGGGGATCCAATAGAAATAGCAAACCTTGACTCTGGAGTTAAAAGAAAGTCATTCTCTAAATCATAAGAATGGGACTCAAATATTTACGGTAGCTATGCAAGTTGAAGACTGGCATAATATGTTAATGGTAGTCATCATTATAATTGCCTAAATAATATCTACTAGGTGTAGTGGTTATATAATAATGGAGGCTTCTGTAATCAAAGAAAACATGATCATTTCAAGAGAAACATCAAAAGTGCTTTATTCAACGTAATGTCCATCACTAGCTACATGTTTCCCCCATTTTTTAGGTAATTTGTGGATACCGTCCCAATAGAACTTTTCTTGTTTTGAGGCAAACCATTCAGAGACCCAATTTTCCACTTCTCCATATGTTTTGAAGCATTGTTCAGAAAGTGTGTGTGCTATTGATCGGAACAAGTGGTCATCTGAAGGAGCAAGGTCTGTTGGATACGGCGGGTGGGTTAATACTTCCCAGGCAAGATCTTTTAACGTGTCTTTAACTGGTTTTGAAGTGTGTGATGGTGCATCATCATGAAGCAAAATTATTTTGCTGTATCTTCTGGAACATTATAGTTGTTTGATGGTCAAAGTGTGGTTCAAATTGATTATTTGTTGTTGGCAGCGATAAGTATTAATGGCTTCACCTGGTTTTAGAAGCTCATAATACACCACACATTCCTGATCCCACCAAATGCAGAGCACTGTCTTCTTTCCAAAGCGAGTTGGCCTTGCAGTCAATGTTGATGGTTGACCTGGATCAACCCATGATTTTGTGCATTTGGGATTCTCAAAATAAATCCACTTTTTATGGCCAATCACAATGTGATGCAAAAAAGACTTTCTTTCATGCCTTGAAGCAACAATTTACTGAAGATTTTTCGGTTTTCCATTTGTTCAGTTGATGTGGCACCCATTTTTCTTCCTTTAAAATCTCCCATTGCTTGTAAATGATCAGAAATTGTTTCCTGAACAATGTTTAATCTTTCTGCAAGTTGTTTTTGAGTTTGACATGCATCTTCATCCTATAATCCTTGTAATTGTTGGTCTTCAAACTTTTTCATTTGACCTGGACATTCTTTGCCTTTCACATTGAAATAATCACTTTTAAAGTATTTAAACTAGAATTCACAAGTATCTTGAGATAGAGCATGTTCACCATAAGCTTCCCGAAGTATATGATAACTTTTTCTCCAAAATAAAGTAATGAACTAAAACTTCCCACAAATGGTCCCTTTTTCTGGCACAGAATTTGACATTTTTAAGTGTAAAAATATCTATGATGTTAACACCTTCAGCAAATTTGACATATGAAGTTTTGAAGCTTGCTGTTAATACAACAAAATAGCATACATATTAAATCACATATATATCAACACATGTGTAACTTCATCTATTGAAAAAATTTTATTATTAACTGGTACGCCTAGTAAAGAGAGATACAAGAACTAGATTAGAATGAGAAATTAAAAAGTATATCTTATTTCATACATACAGTCAGGTAAATATATATTTAATTGGCTTTTTATACCTCATTTATTTATATACATAGAGATGTACAGATTATAGTAAATATTCTAGAAATGTTAACTTTATTCATATTTTCTCATTCTATATTATTTAAACATCAGAAATATTTCATCTATATATTGTTTAACTCATTCAGCCATCTTAATTGCTGAATTGAATTCATGTACTTATAGTTATATATTTAGTATTTATCATAAGATGTACACTATGTAAGGCCTTAACAATAAGATGATGTGCAAAGTAGACATCACCTTAACTACCAAATAAGTTACCATTTAGAAGAAGAATAGAATTTCCATAAAAATATATAAGGACTATATGCAGGGTAGGGTAAAAGTAAGTTATCTGTGCTACCTAGTACATTCTAATTAAATGTTACTCCTGGCCTTAACTATATATATAAAAGCCTAAGTGACCATTCAATGTTCCTCCAGTCAACTGCTCGCTATTACTCGAACTGACCACCAGGGGGCAGATGCTCAATGCACAGGGGTCGGACTTCCTCCTGTCTGTATCAGGCCTGCATGGAGAGGGCCAAAACTGGCTTTCTGGCATCCCCTGAGAGGTCCCAGATTGTGAGAGGACGCAGGCAAGGCTGAGGGACCCCACCAGTGCCAAAATCCATGCACCAGGCCTCTAATATATTAATATTAAGTCAATGCAAAGTTGACAACCACTTGAATGTATTTTTATATGAAAGTTCATTCATGCAGCATATTGATGTGTGAATACCTTTCTTTTTTAAAAATATATTTTATTGATTTTTTTCCAGAGAAGAAGGGAGAGGAATAGAGTCAGAAATATTGATGAGAGAGAAACATAAATCAGTTGCCTCCTGCACACCTCCTACTGCGGATGTCCCCACAACCAAGGTACATGCCCTTGACCAGAATTGAACCCAGAATCCCTCAGTCTGCAGGCCAATGCTCTATCCACTGAGCCAAACTGGTCAGGGCTGAATACCTTTCTTGTCCTTGCACTAAATACTCAATTTGTTGTATTCTTTGTGTCTTATTCCTTATTTAAATTTTTCATCGCTTTTTTTTTGCTATCAGCTGTATTTTTGTCAGAGTTGTCAATGTGCCTTTTATCAAACATCATTATTCAGTTTTGTACCGGTCACAGCATATGATGAACACTCAAGAATTTGGCAATTGACTGAGTGAATAAAGAAGCATGTAAATGAATTAATTAATGCTTCTCAGATTTCATGGATTGTGAAACCAATTTGAGGAAAATCCAAACTTTTGTGAGGTATTGAAAAGATATTTTTAATTGCGCCTTTAGAGGCTGTTTGTGCTTTCTTGTGGTTCCTTTATTTTACATCTGAAAACTGTCTTTGCTCAATAAGAAATAATTAGCAAATATATTAATTTTAATAGCTCTTTAACATTATATTAAATATATAAAAATTATATCATTTAATCATCATTATTTCCTTGCAAGTTTTAATTTCTAAAGTATACATTCATACATAAATTCTTAACCTAAAATCAATGACTTTAAGCTTTTATGCTATAAGAATTATAATAATGTACAATTATTTCTCTCCTTCTTATAGATATAAATTTAAAAAGTAACAGGAAAGATTTAGAACTATAATGCAAGCCTTTTCATTGATTCCCACCCCCCCATTATATATTATAATTTCCAAAATATTGAAAGTCGATAATTTGATTGATTTTCGAAATGATTCTTGGCACTCAGCTGCTTTTATATGAGCCATCAGCTTGCTGCACAACGCCCCTGCCCCCATTCCCTCCCAGAATTCTTAGATTACTGAGCAAAGCCATACCTCTATCTTCCGGGAATATGTAGGTCAGTCCTTAAAACAGGAGGAACAGGGAACAGCTGTGACCACAACAGGGGCCAGGGGGTATCTTGTCTTCTCTAATCACTCCCACTGCCTATCACTTAAAGATATTTCAGCATTTATTACAGTTTTACAGCTCAATTCAGTGTTCAAAGACTTGGGCATGGATTACTTGTCTCACCATGCCTCTATGCATCCCTCACCAACTCTTTCCTGGTCTGAGGACTCTCTGGGTTAACAGTGATTTTATTTTTAAAAAGAAACACTTAAATATGATGTTCTCATATCAATGTCTTTTAATGTGTTTATGTACTCCCCTTCTTTTTTTGTTCTCACTTCGGCTTTTTAAGAGCTATTGCTTTTCCAAAATGAATTCCAGATGCCTAATGTATTATATAGTAACTAGAGGCCTGGTACATCACATTCATGCACTGGTGGGGGGATCTCTTCAGTCCAGCCTGTGCCCTCCATGGGGGAGCAGGCTTAAGCCAGCAGGTGGACATCCCCCGAAGAATACTTAGCACTGCTGTGGAAGTGGGAGAGGCTCCAGGCACCACCACTGCACTCACCAGCCCCCTATGGGAGCGCACTGACCACCAAGGGGCAACTCCGGCATTGTGCGTCTGCCCTCTGGTGGTCAGTGCATGTCATAGTGACTGCCCTGGTTATGATGTTTGGTGGATTTGCATGTTAGCCTTTTATTATATAGGATAGTTTGTGTTTTGCTAAAATAAAAACAAAACACACACACACACACACCACCACCACCACCACCACAACCACCACCACCACCAACAACAACGACAGCAAAAACAAAACAAAACAAAATAAAAACTTATATTTTGGCTACCAAAAGGGCCATTCTATGGTTTCTACAATTTAACATTTGGATTGGCAGATGGCGTGGAAAAGACTCTGATAGTGTAGGGTTGTGTAATATATTAATCCCTTTACCACCTACGCAAGACTATAAAACAGAAAAATAAAAGGAAGACTATGATATATATTGTGTTTATCAATCAAATTTCCACTATTTATCCTTACTAACATTTGAAATCAATTTTTTTAATTAACTCCATCCAAACTGATGAGTGTGATTTATATATTAAAGAGGCTAGTAAAATGTGAGTCAAATGATGCTTCTTTTTCATGAGCAATGGAGTAAAGTTTCACTACATAAAATACCCTAGATTAACTTTTTTTTATGATACCAGTCTATCGCCTTGGGGATAGTCATCAATAAGCCCATTTTAAAGTCTCTAAGGCGAAGGAGGTACAATAGGGGAGGCGGGGGGTGGGGGAATTCAACTGGGTGATTGGAACAAGATCCTGTCTTCAACTCTTCTAAATGTAGACAAAATTATCTTTATTGAAATGAAAACTTAGTTATGCATTCCTTGTTTACCTGCAGTAACCATTCCTCATCAAATTCAGAATTCTTCTACCTTGGCATGTCAGAGATACTGAGGGTACCTTTCTAGTTTTTCATACTTAATCCCAAACGTGTGCAGATGCTACTCCTGAGGCCACTAGCTCACACACACACACAAAAAGTAATTTTTACTGTCTAAAAATATGAGCTGTTCCATGCCTTCCTTGATTCAGTAATGCCAAAAAGGTATCCATTTTTCCCTCCTGGTGAAGGTCAACAGAACTGGTAAAATCCACTCAACAGATCTATGAAGCTTCTACTGAATCATCTCCCCAGAAGAAGCTTGCAATAATCAGCTCTGTTTTGCTTAGTATCTATTTTTTATCATAGTGGTTTTATCATATTGTCTTGAAAATGTGAATGTATTTTTCAATTTTAGTATCTGTTCATTTTAAATATATTTTTCTCCTATTAAGTAGGAGAATCCTATTTTTTGGTAATATTTGTCACTTGTTTTGATCATTCTATTTCTTGTGTCTGTTTTTGAACATGGCACATATTGAGCTGTGAATAAAGTAATTTGCTCTTTATTCAATTCTCAACTATATATATTTTTTGCCATAAATTGTGCCAAATTTACCAATTTGCAGTGTTGATCTGTCTTGAGAATAACTGGAGTTGGGGGGAAATATCTCTCAGTCACTCTGTAAGCCATTAATATAAGTATATGTTCATTTAACTAATTCAGATGTTTACCTACTGTGGTGCTTTTCTTCTTTTAAGAAAATTAACAGTTGAATCTCACTCTCCAAATCTCAGTCATGGTACATTTGGTTAACAAAGTGAGCTTCTTATTTTATGACAAATTAGCCTAAAATAAAAATATATAAAATCCTGATTTTTAAAAATAACTTTACCCTCATTTCCACCCATGGAGACCATTGAAAAAAATCATTAATTAAATAAAAACATAAATAATTTTGAGAAAATAAAAAGGAATGATGAATAATGGAATGACCATTTCTTCAAGCTATGTCATTACATTGATTCAGTCTACTACTTCACTACTTCGTATGTTATAATATACTAGTGGCCGAGTGCACAAAATTCGTGCATATGCGGGGGGGGGGGGGGGGCGTTCCTCAGGCCAGCCTACACTCTCTCCAATCTGGGACCTCTCAAAAGATGTCCTACTGCTGGTTTACAGAGATCAGGCCTAAACTGGCATCGGACATCCCTCTCACAATCTAGGACTGTTGGCTCCAGCCACTCACCTGACTGCCTGCCTGCCTGCCTGATTTCCCCTAATCACTCTGCCTGCCAGCCTACTTACCTCAACTGCCCCTTGCTGCTGGCCTGCCTGCCTCCAAATGTGCCCCCTGCCAGCCAGATCAGTCACAACTACCCCCTGTGCCAGTCTGGTCACTTCAAACTGCATCCTCTACTGTCCTGATCACCTCCAATTGACCCCCATTGATGGCCTGATCACCTTCAATTGCCCCCCCTGCTAGTCTGCTTAACCCCAATGGCCCTAGCTGACCCATCCTGGCCTGATCACCACCGGCAACCCAAGGTCACACAGCCCCTCATTTTTTTTTTCAGCTTCTCCTTGAGCAGAGGTCAGGGCTGGCTGGAAGCAAGTATCTAGGATTTATTTATCTTCTATAATTGAAACTTTGTAGCCTTGAGCAGTGGCCAGGGCTAACCATGGCTGGCGGAAAGCTTGGCTTTCTCCATTGCTGAGACAATCGAAGCCTCCTGCTTGCTCAGACTCAGTGGCCAGCTGCAATCTAGGTTGGATTAATTTGCATATTCACTCCTGATTGGCTGGTGGGCATGGCTTGTGAATGTACCAGAGTGATGGTTAATTTGCATGTTTCTCCTTTATTAGTGTAGACTAGTGGCTTGATGTACGAAATTCGTTCACTGGGGGGCGGGTGTCCCTCAGCCAAGCCTGCACCCTCTCCAATCTGGGACCCCTGGAGGGATGTCCAACTTCCTGTTTAGACCTGATCCTGGCAGACATCCCTCTCACAATCCAGAACTGCTGAATCCCAACCACTCACCGACCTCTGCCTGATTGCCCCTAACCGCTTCTGCCTGCCAACCTGATCACCCTGCCTACCTGCTCAATATCTAACTGCTCCCTGGACATCCCAATTGCCCCCAACTTCCCTCCCCTGCTGGCCCGGTCACCCCTAACTGCCCTAACTGCTTGTCTGATAGCCCACAACTGCCCTCCTCTGCCGACCTGGTTACCCCTTACTGCCTACAATTGCCTTCCCCTGCAGGCCATCTTGTGGTGGCCACCTTGTGATCACATGGGGACAGCCATCTTTGACCACATGGGGATATCTTATGTCTTGGAGTAATGGTCAATTTGCATATTAGATAGGATATTTATATTTGTTTCTCTAAATAATATTGCGCACACAAAAATATTCACATATCTATTTGAAAAATTCTTCACCAGTTATTTTACTATGCAATACTAGCAAATGAACATATCTTCATAGATTTCTTCATTCTGACCAATAAAAATGGATGTCTCCATTTCATTTAAATATAAGATAAATTAGTTAAATTGAACCTTTCCATCAATTGTATGAAATGAGTATGCACATTAGAAATACCAGTTCTAGTGTTTTGTGATGATTGCAGCTTAATAAAATCAAATATGCCTCATTCTGAATTGAAACATATTTGTGTATATTTATAAGGGGGCAAGATTCACCAAAATGTCTCTCACAACTTGAGTTTTGTCTTTAAAGGTAATTCAAAAAATGCCCAAAAATAGCATTCATGTTTATAAGATGGTTTAAATCTCTTTGCCTTGTCTGTAGCCAAGAGCTTTCATTTTATTTGCAAATAGGTCTAATACTTTTTTATTCAAAATGTGTGTGTGTGTGTGTGTGTGAGTGTGTATGTGTGTGTGTGTGATTTTTAAAAGTCACTTTAGGAGAAGTAATAAGAATTTGCCTTCTCAAATATAAACTCCAAGTCTAAAATAAGTATACAGGTATACCCTTTTTATAGATAGAATGACTGCAGGGGTTTACTACACATTTATCTCTGGTGAATATCATCATCTCATTGTCAGTTTCATGGTGTGAAGCCCCAGGGACAATGCCATGCCTGTCAAAATTCTCAGTGATGTCAAGATGTTTTGAATTTCATATATAGCAGACCCACCTTAGCTGTGTGGAGAATATGTTTCAAGACAGCCAGTGGATAGTTGAAACCTTGGAAAGTACAAAACCCTGTATATACTATCTATTTTTTTTATACAGATGTATCTATGATAAATTTTAACCTATAATTCATGCATAGTAAGGTATTAACAATAGCTAATGATACAACAGAATAACTAGAACAATATACTATAATAAAGGTTATATAAATATGATCTCTCTCTCAAAATATCTTGTGCTATACTCACCTTTTGTTGTTTGTGATGATGTGTGATAAAATTCCTACGTGATGAGATGAAATGAAGTGAATGACAAAGGTATTATGACATAGTATTAGGCTATTATTGACCTTCTGACAATATGTAACATGCACTTGAGGGCTTCTCAGTGGCGTATCCTAATTGACAGCATCACTACTCTTGTACTTTGGGACTATCCTATATAATAAAAGGCTAATTTGCAAATCAACCAAACAGTAGAACAACCAGTCATTATGATGTATACTGACCACCAGGGGGCAGGTACTCAATCCAGGAGCTGCCCCCTGGTGGTCAGTATGCTCCCACAGGAGGAGCACCACTCAGCCGGAAGCCCTGAGCCAGGCTCAAGCTGGAGAGTACAGCTGCAGTAGCAGGAACCTCTCCTGCCTCCACGGCAGCACTAGGGATAGTTTATTGACATCCCTTCAGAGAACAAGCCTAAGCCATCAGTCAGACATCCCCACAGGCTCCTGGACTGTGAGAGGGCTCAAGCCAGGCTGAGAGACCCCCTGGAATGCATGAATCTCGTGCACCAGGACTCTAGTTTTTATATAAAACTAGAAGCTTGGTGCATGGATTAGTGCAGCAGTGGGGTCCCTTAGCTTGGCCTGTGGGGATCAGGCTAAAAGCAGCTCGCTGAAATTCCCCGAGGGGTCCTGGATTGCAAGAGGGCTGTTCTCAGGTGATGCACCCTGGGATCGGGCTCCTCCTTCTGGTTCCAGGTGTATCACCCAAGAACTGCCGCTGCCGAGTCAACATGGCTCAGCAGGTCTTGCATTGAGTGCCTGTGCCTTGGTGGTCAGTATGTGTCATAGCTACTGGTTGGAGCATCTGTCCCCTGGTGGTCATTGCATGTCATAGCTACCAGTCGGATAGTTGGATGGTCGCTTAGGCTTTTATATGTATAGATAAGACTTACTTGCACACAAGCACTGAGATACTTCAAGAGTCAAGCTGATAACCCAGTTGGTTAAGTGACTGCTGGGTAGGTAGCATATACAGCCTGGACATGCTAGAGAAAATGATGGTTCATGTCCTGGATGGGATGAAGCTGATTTTATCCTGTTACTCAGAATGGTGCACACTTTAAAACTTGTGCTAGGAAATTACTTGTTTTTGAAAATTTTCATTTAATGATTTTGGACTGAGGTTTACCATAGGTAAATGAAATAAGGAAAGTGAAACCATGGGTAAAAGAGGAATAGTGTGTGTGTGTGTGTGTGTGTGTGTGTGTGCGCGCGTGTGTGTTTTCACTGGCTTCAACCTTATTCTACTATCTTTCTGGCTTCCCTTCTCTTCAATTTTTAATATTTCTAAGTGAAATGATAATTTAAAACACATTACACCACAATTGGCTAAATGAAGAATGTTACAGAAATAAATTACGTTCCAGAATTTACATGTTTTTGTTTTATCCAGAAATTGGCATGGGCCTAGAGTTGATGCTATCTTTAGGTAAGCCAGAATTCAATCAAGCATTAGTTCAGCAAGAAAAAAATTATTTCTGAGGAGCAGCAACTTTTGTATAATAAAAATTAATAATTCACAGGTTAGTAAAGTGACAAGCTAGATGAACCTCTGAAACGTGTTGAGGAACATTATCTTCTTTATGGGACATTAGGTCCACCAATAGGTTTCCCCAAAGCATAAAACCCTCACTTATAGCACATATAGGTATCTGCCCTCCACCTTCACCTGCCCTCTTCAAAAATGAAAGTTTGACCCATTGCAACTGGGATTTAATTGTCAGCGGACAGAAGTCCCAAACTTTACTGCAGAATCATTGGAATCTGATGTTCCCAGCTGATGCTCCATTGCAATTTAATGTTCCTTCTGGGGATGCTGCCCTCGTTTGAGATGCATGGCATTAAAACACTGCCAAAAGGTCTACTTATGTTCATAATATTTTGATGAGAAGATAGAAGTGTCACATTTGATGGCTGGTAGGAAACAGTCTTCGCATGTTGTTTCTGTTTGATATTTCCATTTGCACTTCCTTACATGTGTTCTCTCTATATTTATTCACCAGCTTTCAGGATTTATACTTGAGATGTCTTTGGCAATCAGATTCAATATCGCTGTCTTTAAAGGAACTTGAAATCCGTTTTGTTAAAAGGGAGATGCAGCTTGTGGCAGCAATGTCACAACTGTAAAAATAACATATTACTGATGTTATTTCCTTTCTCATTAGACTGAGCTAATCATCTATCTTGATTGTTTTATTTTCACCCCAACTGATGTATCTTGGGTGAATCCTTAGTGTCTCAGAAATATAGATCTGCAATAAACAAAGACTACTTAGTTTAATAGCCTCAGGGCACAGGTGAGGAAATTGACTCCTAACGGAAGAAATTTAAAGCTATTTGCCCAAAGGCTCACACTTTTGATAGTGTTATAATTTCATCTAGTTATAAATAACTGGAAAGGAGCAAAGGGGCAAAGGGAAGGCCAAATATTACAGGCATTTATTTGTGCAGTTTTGCCAGGAAGCTGCAGTTTAGACACATGCCAAGTGAAGTCTGGGTGACATAGGAAAGATACTTGTCTGTCAGTCACCCTTGGGAACAGGTCATTGGCCAGAATAGGCGTGGCAACTATAAGCATGGAAGATAGGAGATATTTAATCTCCTAAATAAAGGAGTCCACTCTCTTGCCCTCTTGGGACTCTTGTTGCATGTATTCGTACTATGAGGGCTCCACACAACTAGTCCAATGCTGTGCTGGACCCAACAACAACATGAAACAGAAACTTTGGACTCTGACTTTGCCTCTAATTCTACTGAATCCTCTGCTACAGATCTTCTAAGACTGGATTAAAGGAAATGGGACTTTGGAAACTCAAGGATGTAACTCCATGTAAATAAAAATTGCTCATCCTCCTGTGCAAGTCTCAGAAAATTCTTTTTCTTGAGATAGTGTCAGAACCCAACCCCTAGCACTCAGTGGGGAAGGGGATTCCCTACTTTCACTGATAACACTTTCATGTAGAAGTAGTGGCAAGTCTTAAAAAATATACCTCAAGAAATTTGATTCCGGTCAGCCAATTCTTATACAACATGGGTTATATTATTAGGAGTACAAGAAGTTTGTATTAAAAAGAAAAGATCTCTAAACTTCAAAATAACATGTTGAAAATAAAAAATTCAAACCATAAATTCATTTTTGTTTCTAATTTTTGCCAAGTGAAAGATATAGCTATTGCATATACAGTGGTACCTTGAGATACGAGTTCAATTCGTTCTGTAACCTTGAGGCGTGGGAAACTATGAGACACTCCAGTCGCGGTAAACTGGTGGGTCGTGTGCAGCCGGCTGATCTGTGCGATTACTCCTATCTCAACTGTTGCTCGTATTTCAACGCAAAAATTGCTCATATCTCAAAAATCTCATATGTTAGGTCACTCGTATCCCGAGGTACCACTGTCTTAGCAGAAACTCAAACAACAAAGAATTGACAAAAATTTATATGAATTATTTAATATTTAAAAATGCAATGTAAACAACTACTCTTAGTTAAAAGTTAATAAAATTTATATAGTAGACTTCATATTATTTAAAACACACAAAGCAATCATAAGCACTTAATTGACTATTTCAGATGAAGAATATATTTTACAGGTATTTACTTAAGAAAACTTGTGACTATAATTCTTTCTCTACTTCTTAAAGATGGAAGTCTTCTGCCACCCAGCAATGTCTTCTTTGCAACATTATCAGGAGAAAAGTTAGAGCCTCTGTCCTTTAGACTCTGTGTGCAAGTAGGAATCTGATGTCCATAAGCACCAATTAGAAAACAGAAGGAATAATCACACCTACCAACCTTCCCCCTAATGTTCTTTAATACTTTCCACTAGCTGCCCCAGCATTGAAAAATCTGTTGTCTTTTGTTTCCGAGGAGTTCATTTCAATGTGTTGCCCCTTTTGCAATAGTCTTACAGCCTATTGAAATGGTTTTGAATAAAGTCTTTCTGAACTGTTTAACCTGATCTGGTGCAATTTTTCTTTGACCCTTGAAATAACTGCTGTTTGTTAGATGTAAATTGAATTAACAAACTGTTTTTACTGGTTTCCCTTGACATCCACAATTTGGAAGCTTGATGTCAGTGTTCTTCTTGGACACCAAATAGAAACATGTTTTAAAGTATTTTGCAAATATGGAAAACATGATTTAAGTGCTTCTATAGTGATGATGATACAATAGAATAAGAACAAATATTAATGATACTTATATAAAGGTAAAAATACAAAATAAAAAGTATATTCTTTTTAAGGCTCAAATGTTCAAACTGTAGCATTATCTAGTCCTTATTTCAGGGAGGTAACAAAAAAGCATCTATACTAATAAAAGGGCAATGTACTAATTAGACTAGGTCAACTGGCCATCTTCCAGATGTCTGACTTCCTTCTAGGCAAAGACATGGTGGTGGGGGCTAAAGTAGAGGAAGTTAGTGGGGAGATCAGGTTGACAGGGGAAAACTGTTAGGGGTGAGATCAGGCTGGCAGAAGAGAGCAGTTGGGGGTGATCAGGCTGGTAGGGGAGGACAGTTGGGGGCAACCAGTGGAGGGCAGTTGGGGGTTAGATAAGACTGGTAGGGGAGGGCAGTTGGGGGAAAACAGACCTGCAGGGGAGGACAATTGGGGGTTAGATAAGACTGGTAGGGGAGGGCAGTTGGAGGAGACCAAGCCTGCAGGGGAGAGCAGTTAGGAGTGAGGCAAAGCCGGTAGGGGAGAGCAGTTGAGGGCAAGATTAGGCCCACAGGGAGGGCAGTTGGAGGTGACCAGGCATGCAGGGGAGGGAAGTTGGGGGCAAGGTAAGGCTGGCAAGGGAGGGCCGTTGGGGGTGACCAGGCTATCAGGAGAGGCCATTAGGAGCATTAGACTGGCAGGCAGGGGAATGGTTAGGAGCCAGTGATCCTGGATTGTGAGAGGATGTCTGACTGCCGATTTAGGCCAATCAGGCCTAAACTGTCAGTCAGACATCCCCTGAGGGGTCTTAGATTGAAGAAGGTGCAGGCAGGACTGAGATACACATCCATGTACAAATGCCATGCTCCGGGCCTCTAATGTATATTATAAATAAGGATTAAAGTCAGGTCAAATTGTTAGTATATACCAATGAGTTAATATTAAAAATTCACAGGGGTTCAATTTCTTAAAAGTGTTTTTTGTTTGTTTTTTGTTCATGCATATAAAGCTCAGTGAAAGCTATATTAATAAAACTGGAGAAAATCACTTCAACTCAAAGGATTAAATGTCTGGGGATGAGTCCAGCAATGGTGTGATTGACAAAAAAATCTTACAGGTTTTCTTCATTTTTAATAAAAATTGATTGTGCTTATTACAGCTTTCTGCCATCACTTTATTGCAGGAGCTGAGGAGGCATTTCTTGATAAGTCCTATTTGCAGCCACTTAAAGCCTTCAAAAATGTATTGGCTTGAAATTCATCATCATTTTTCCCCTCATTTTTAAATGAGTATTTTCATTGAAAATTTGGTGAAATTCCAGTGTCCATTTTTCGAGTTACTGAAGCAATAAAATTAGATATTTTTCACCTGCATGTTGTTTCAGGTACAATTTGGATTATTTTAGTGGTGAAGGTCATTGGGAAAAAGCTCTGTGAAAGCATAGTTCCAAAGTGAAATTACATTTATTTGACATTTTATATATATAATTTTCCATATATATAGATTTAGATTTTAAAGTTAAAACAACAACAAAAAATCCAAATGAATAGCAATGTCTATTTATTCTTAAATGGCAGTACCTATATTTGTCAATTCTAAATTCCTGATGGAAAAGTCTTTAGCATCACTGCATACCAGTTACTTTATCTGTAGAAGGTGTAGTTTGGACAGGATGGCTTTGAAGGTCACTTTCAGCTACTATACTGGAATTATTGTTTCCCAAGAGGTAGTGAGAGAAGACAGAGTTGGTAGTAAAATGTATTTAAAATACTATTAGTAATTTTCAATACAGCCATAATATAATTATTGGATTATTGTGTATTATTTTGACTGACTGTAGCACACCTTCATTTGTACTATTACAACCTTTAGTTCATCCTTATATGACTATTCCAAATTATCTTCTTCTCTCTGGAAACCTAGATGCTCATTTAGTAAAATTCTCTAAAGAAAGAGAACATGTTTTGTTTTGTTTTTGTTTTGCTAGTTTTAACTATATGTGTGGCACCGTTTTCTGGATTTCTCTGATTCTACTCCTTTATTACTACTTTTCATGTAATAGGTCTCAAAGTCTTTTAGTCTTTGTACATGGTTCAAAACTCTTAATTATTTATAGCATGCTTAAAATGATAAAAATGATCAGAGTAGTCATTTGATAGTTGTTTAACACAGTCGTTCTTTAGAGTTGAACTCTTTATTTTCATGACTTAAGGCCTCAGGAGTCAAAGTTTTCCCATATCATATATCTATTGTAGTTTACTGGAGGCTCGGTGCATGAAATTCATGCATGGGGGGGCGATTTCCTTCAGCTCAGCCCGCTCCCTCTCCAATCTGGGACCCCTTGAGGGATGTCCAACTGCCCATTGAACATCCCTCTCACAATCCAGTACTGCTGGCTCCCAACTGCTCACCTGCCTGCCTTCCTAATTGGCCCTAACTGCTTATGCCTGCCAGCCTGATCACCCCTAACCACACCCCTGCCAGTCTGATTGATGCCTAACTGCTCCCCTGCCAGCCTGTTTGCCCCTAACTGCCCTCCCCTGTAAGCCTGGGTCCCCCCCACCTGCCCTTCCCTGCAGGCCTGGTCACCCCCAACTTCCCTCCCCTGCAGGCTTGATCACCCCCAACTGCCCCCCCTTACAGGCCTGGTTCCTGCCACTGCCCTCTGGTGCTGGCCATCTTGTGGTGGCCATCTTGTGTCCACATGGGGGCAGGATCTTTTGACCATATGGGGGCAGTCATCTTGTGTGTTAGAGTGATGGTCAATCTGCATATTTCTCATGAATTAGATAGGATAGAAGCCTGGTGCACGGGTGGGGGCCAGCTGGTTTGCCCTGAAGGGTGTCCTGGATCAAGGTGGGTGTTCCCTTGGGGTGTGGGATGGCCTGGGCTAGGGGCCTCTGGTGGTTTGCAGGTTGGCCACACCCCCCAGAGACCCAAGCAGAAGCCCTGGTATCTGGGATTTATTTATCTTCTACAACTGAAATTTTCTAGCCTGGAGCGGAGCCAAGCCTTCTGCTCCCAGAGCCATTGAAACTTTGTTGCCTTAAGCAGAGGCCTGGGCCCACCAGGTGTGCAGAAAGCTTGGCTTCCTCAATCGCCAGGGCAACCCAAGCCCCACTCCTGCTCTCTCTGTGGCCATAGCCATCTTGGTTGGGTTAATTTTCATACTTGCTCTGATTGGCTGGTGGGCGTGGCTTGTGGGTGTAGGGGAGGTACAGTCAATTTGTATATTACTCTTTTATTAGATAGGATACACACGCACACACACACACACACACACACACACACACACACATACACACACACATTAGTCTGCACCATTTGCCCTAACTTCTTTCTCTGACATAAAAAGTTATCTTAATATTCCATCCAATAAAGATTAGAATAATAATAAATGATCTCATTTGTAATAAAATGTTACCATTAAATAAAATTTGACTGCATTCATGTAAAGGATTTTCCTGAAGCAATCTTTAGACTCCTTTGTCTATGGTATTTTCTGCAATGCATGACAAGTTATCTTAGAGTGCTTATTGTAGAATTATAATACATTTTCTTTTTTCTATGTAACTGAAAATCATATGTACTACTATAGTCATTCTCAACATTGTTATATGATATAATATACTATCATAAATTTCATTGACTTGACCTTTTGGAGGGCTCAGAATATTACATTTCACTAGGGACTAGATAGAGGAAGTCCTAAGAAACAGAAGTAAATAATCATAAGTAGATAGTTTGCCTCAAATTCTTTTCACTTATTATGCACATGTAACAGTTTTATGAAATATGAAGTTAAATATTTTACATTATTACATTAAAAATCTCAATCGTTTTTCCAGCATACTTATTGTAAATACCAATAAAGTTTCTAATAAAGAAAAATATTTTTTGGTTAGTCTGTATCCCCCAGTTAAATTAAAGTCTAACCACAGCCACATTGCAGAAAAACCTTGCTTCTCATGTCATTATTTGTACTGTCAATCACATCTCTCCCTGGCTTGGGAGAGTTCAAATAGTTGAATTTTAAAATTATGAACTTATTTAAAGGACACTTCTAATGTTAATTTCCTTCAGTCATTGACAAACGGTTATTTAGAGTTTGAACTCTTGAACTCTATCTTCAAATTCTTGTGGGCCCTATTATATGCCTTTTCAGACTAAATAAAGACTCCATATTTGCTGAGGACTCTCTTTCATAAACAGTTAAGGTTATGAACTTTCCAATCTTCTTAAATAGAGTCTAACTATTTTGATTGTGTGTCAAATTGCTGTTTATTAAATCTTCAACTCAATTCCATTTTATACCTCTTTTCAGGTCTATAAAATTATTGCTTGTGGCACAACTTATATCTGGAAAGTTATTTGTACCGGCACAAAAGTGAGTAATCTAAAGCATGTCTCAGTTGTTTTATTTATGGGAGGGAGGAGGTGAGATGTCATCTTAGAAATTCATACCACATTGTATTTCTAGAGCTGTTTATCTTTGCTATTTTATTTTCAAAATTACAACCTTTTGCTATTAAAAATATAAAAATATTTTTCATAATTTTAAATGTTCTTTTCTAAGGTTTAAGTTGATCTTATTTTTAAACAATCTGAAAAAAAACAAAACTACCAATTCAATTTGGATAAAAAAATATTTTGTTTTTATAACCCATCATATAGGTTTCTTCTTTATAGAAGATGCATGGAATGGTTATTTAGTGAAAGAAACCTGGGTGTTTATATAGCTAATGGGTTATTAAAACGTAATACTTAATTCTCCTGATCTTTCACTGATTTGAGTTTCATTTCTGGGACCTTCAATAATTTTTCCATCACTCACTATAACCCTAAATCCTAGGAAACAGCTTCTTTTCCTTTTGTGTTTTTTGTAACTTAGTATATAGGAAATTTTTGGGGATCTTCAAATGCGGTGAGTAAAGTTGCAACTCCAATTATTCACTTGATTTTGGCTCATAGAATCATTTTATTGCTATTGGTATACTATGGATTTCTTTTTCACTTTCCCCTATAATGATGATATGCTAAAGTAAAGTCATAGAAAAGAGGCTACAAAGTTTCAATTATAGAGGATAAATAAATCCCAGATACCAGGGCCTCCGCTTGGGTCACTGGGGGGCATGGCTGGCCTGCAAACAACCATAAGCCCTTGCCCAGGCCACCCCTTGTTCCAAGGGAACACCCACTCTGATCCAGGACACCCTTCAGAGCAAACCAGCTGGCCCCCACCCATATACTAGGCCTTTATCCTATCTAATAAAAGAGTAATATGCAAACTGACCATCACTCCAACACACAAGATGACTGCCCCCATGTGGACATAAGATGTCGACCACAAGATGGCCAGCAGGGGAGGGCAGTTGGCAGGGAATAGGCCTGCAAGGGAGAGCAGTTGGGCGTGATCAAGCCTGCAGGGGAGGGCAGTTAGAGGCAAACAGGCTGGAAGGGGAGCAGTTAGGGGGTGATCAGGCTGGCAGGCAGAGTGGTTAAGGGTCCATCAGGCTAGCAGGGGAGTGGTTAGGAGGTGATCAGGCTGGCAGGCAGAATCAGTTAGTGGCAATCAGGAAGGCAGGTAGGCAAGCATTTGGGAGCCAGCAGTCCTGGATTGTGAGAAGGATGTCTGACTGCCCATTTAAATGGGCAGTCGAGCATCCTTCGAGGAGTTTCAGATTGCAGAGGGTGCAGGCTAGGCTGAAGGACACCCTCATCCCTGTGCACAAATTTTGTGTACCAGGTCTCTAGTCTTGCTTAATAATAGAGAAACATGTAAATTGATTGTACCTCTGCTACACCCACAGCCAGAGTGAGTATGCAAACTAACCCAACAAAGATGGTAGTTAATTTGCATACATAGCTGGTTCCCTGGAACCCTCTTAGCACCCAGGTAACTCCCAGTGGGAAATTGGAGGGGTCAAACCTGAGATCAGAGGGACAGGGCAGGGGGACACATCACAAACTTTAAAGCTTGGGGCTTGGGAAGGAGATGAACTGCGACCAAATGCAGAGCATCTAGAAGTCAGCACTGGGTTGTCCAGCTGCAGCCTAGTGACCCAACCCTGACTGCTCAGGTGGCTGAGATCCAGAAAGTGAGGGTCTCATCTGCAGCCTCAGTGGAAACTGTTGATCAGTGTACTTACCTCTCTCTTTCTCTGCCTCTTTCTGATCTTCACCAGAAGCCAGGCTTTTCTTTCTCTCTTGACCTCCGTGGTGGCTGCTGTTAATCCCCATCTCTTTGATCAGGTCCAGAGATAGGCCTGGAGATGCTGCTTGGCATTGGAAGCAAACAATCAGAACAAAGGTGGATGCTAGGGGGAACCAATGGCTGCCAAGGAGGTGGAGCTTTTGACACTGACTAGCATTGCAACTGACCAATGAGAACCAAATTGGCGAGCAGAGGAGGTCAGTTGGGGGCCCTGCAGGAGAGGGCAGTTAGGGGTGATCAGGCAGGCAGGCAGGCAGGTGTGCAGTTAAGAGCCAGTGGCCCCAGATTGTGAGAGGGATATCTTATTGCCAGTTTAGGCATGATCCCTGGAATTGGGCCTAAAATAGCAGTCATACATCTCACAAGGGGTCCCCAATTGGAGAGGGTGCAGGCTAAGTTGAGGGAATCCCCCTCCATGCACGAATGTTATGTACCAGGCCTCTAGTAATAATAATGAAAAGAGAGAACAAATACAAGTGTGCCCTTAATAGGACAGTCACATTAGGTGTATTAATTCATGTATTATAATTATGCAGTTCCCTAATTAAGTTCTAGAATGCTCACTTCCTTTTTAAAGAAAATTATCTAAATGTAAGTGACAGGAACATTAGTCAGAAGCACATGTAAAATAGTTTCTATTGGCAGGGATTCAGGAAATGAATGCCAATGTTTCTTAACCTTGATTGTAATGAAAAAGATAAATTATCACTTACACTAAAATTTTAACAGAAGGAGTAGCATATTGTATGTGCCCCATCCTTATGGCATAAGCTACAATTATGTGCCAAAATCATAAACTTTGAAAATACAGCCATTAGATAACAAGATATTGTTGGTGGGCTCTCTTAAGATGTTTATGGCAGACTCTTCAATATAAAATAATGTACTATGCTCACAGAGTTCAATGGTGTTCTTGAGGATAAATAGAAGAATAAATGCTGACCAGAAGTGTTACCTAAAATTTTTAGAATTAAAAAAGAAAAACAATATCATAGTTTCAAATCTTAGGAATAACCACTGTTAACATTCTGGTATAATTCTAGAGTTTGCCCTTTATCATCCATACTAATAAAAGGATAATATGCTAATTATACCAAGAGGTCTTCCAAGAGACCTTCCGGACAAAGCCCTGGTGGCAGGGTCAAGGCCGAGGTGGTTAGGGGTGATCAGGTAGGCAGGAGAGGGCAGTTGGGGGCAAGCAGGCTGGGAGAAGGGGCAGTTAGGGGTGAGCAGGCCAGCTGGGGTGCAGTTGGGGGTGACCTGGCCAGCATGGGGATACAATTGTGGGTGAGCAGGCTGACGGGGGACAGTTGGAGTGAAAAGGCCAGTGGGGGGCAGGTGGTGGAGAGCAGGCTGGCAGCCAGGGGCGAGTTGGGGGTGATCAGGCTGACAGGGTGGCATTTGGAGGCAATCAGGCTAGCAAAGAGAGTGGTTAGGGGCGATCAGGCAGGCAGGTGAATGGTTAAGAACCAGCAGTCATGGATTGCGAGAGGGATGTCTGACTAAGAAGTCTCAGATTGGAGAGTGTGCAGGCAGAGCTGAGGGACACTGCTACTCCCATGCATGAATTTCATGCACTGGGCCACTAGTACATTATATAAAATTAAAAGTCCTTCATTTTTAAAATAATAAAGTACTTTAAATCTCTAAAAGTAAAAAAAAAAATTTGTGGAAAACAATATGGAGTTTCCTCACAAAATTAAAAATGGAACTCCCATTTGATACAGTATTCCCACTTCTAGAAATATACCCCAAGAAATCAGAAACATCAATCAGAAAGGATATGTGCACTCCTATGTTCATAGCAGCACAATTTACAATAGCTAAGATTTGGGAACAACTTTAGTGCCCATCAGTACATGAGTGGATTAAAAAATAGTGGTTCATCTACACAATGGAATAGTATGCTGTTATAAAAGAGAAAGAACTCTTACCATTTGCAAGAGCATAGATGTACATGGAGAGCATTATGCTAAGTGAAATAAGCCAGTCAGAGAAAGATAAATATCACATGATCTCACTCATTTGTGGAATATAGTGAACAACATAAACTGATGAACAAAAATAGAGCCAGAGACAGAGAAGCATCAAACAGACCATCAAACCTCAGAGGGAAAGAAAGGGTGTGTGTCGTGGGGTGGGGGTGTGAAGGGAAGGGGAGGGGAGGGAGGCAGTAAGAGATCAACCAAAGAACTTGTATGCATGCATATATAAGCATAACTAATGGCTACAGATAGTAGGGGGATGAGGGTATGTGCTGGGGTATGGGAGTGGCCAGGCAGAGGTCAATGGGGGAAAAAGGAGACATGTGTAATACTTTAAACAATTAAGAATAAAAATTAAACGTAATGATTTTTAGATCAATTATGTTGAAGTATGCTTCTGTATCATAACATACTTATGTATTCTCTAAGGGTTGGATAAGTATGGAGTTTCCTTTTTTAAAATTATAAATTACCTTTCAAACCCAACCCAAATATAAAATATTTTTTCTACATATGAACTATTTTATTAGATTAGTGTTTATGTAAAGAATTTAATATCTTGAATCTCTAAGTTAGGTGCTGCCAAATTGTTTTCCCTTGTAGTTAGACTAATATACCTTCCCACAGTGATGTATGATTTATCACACCAATATTAAATGTTATTTTTTACCTTTGATAAGTTATAAGTAACAAATTGTAAATGGCTGTATCTAGTATATGATTTTTGATAAATGATCTCATATTACATCTTTTTTTCTTTTTAACTAATAATTGTTTCTGCTTTTTTGACATATGTACGTCAAAGGTTTTTGTAAAATAATTTTGTTTTGTCAAAGTTAGTTTCCTGGAGAGATTTCATAATTGCTCTAAGAATCTACATTTTAATCGATTTATTTTTATCATTTATCATCTATCTAGAATTGTTTTTTGGTACATGCTTTTTAAAAAATAGCAATTTACTGTCTTTCATACATATATATGTGAAATATTTTTATTATATACCAAGTTAAATTATTTGTTATCATACAGTTTGTTTCAAATCCGTTCATTTTAGATTCCATTATTTTATGCCAGCATCATCAAAGATGTCTTTAATCCCTGTCTTTACCCTGTTGCTAGAATATTCACTTCCTTCTCTCTGCCAGTCTCCCAGCCAGAATTTCTGCTGCTAACAGTTTCAGGATACTCCATGTTACTAGAAACCTGTGTTATTGGTGGGCTTTGGGTCTTTCTAGACTTTCCCATTTGCCCACAGAGCTATTATTTTAGCCTCTATGAAAAAAATGAATAAATATTTAATCCACTGTAATTACTGAGCAAATGAGATTAAAATAGGTGTTTTAGTCTTTCTAACATGAAAGGTTGGAAAAAGCAAAAATAGATTTTTCGGAAAAAATATCTATTAATTATCTGAGAGTTTAATAATAACAGAATCTCTCTGTATAAAAGCCTAATATGCTAAGTGTTCAACCCTTCGACCGTTTGACCGGTTACTATGATGCACAGTGACCACCAGGGAGCAGATACTCTGACCGGTAGGTTAACTTGCTGCTGGGGTCCAGCCAATCATAACTGGGCGAGATGGGCCAGACATGCCCTGAAGCCCTCCCACGGCTCCTCCCTGGCCTCTAAAATATTTCTTCTAATTAATTTCTTTTCAATGTGTGTGAATCTTTGCACTGGGCCTCTAGTATGATTATAAAAAATCACATACTGATTGCTGAAAAAAATTATTCCTTTAAATATCAAGTAGAATATAAGGTGATTAACTGAAACTTCATTCAAGAGCAGTGAGGCTAGTTGCCACAGCTGGCTATCTTTTCAACTGACACTGCTGTCATCAAAAGGAACAGACAAGAGAAACCTGTGACATTAGAATGCTAAGCCATTTTAATAAATTATAAAAACAACATTTGACTGACAGATATCTTTAAATGTAAGACCACATTACCTTTAACCCAAAGGAAGTCTACCATATTAGTATGAAGATGTTTTTGAGATTTATGTTCAGCTTAAACTTTGGGGCAAAAGGCTTTTGAAAAGTATATTTGCTATAAGTTAAAATTAGATGGAACTGGGCACAATGCTTATCGGTATAAATAAGGGGGATTGGGAGAGAGGAAGAAAGAGGAGGAGAAGTGGGGAAGGAAGGGAGAGATGGAAGGGGAAGAAAGAAGAGCAAGAGAAGAGCGGCTATTTACACCTTTGACTTTGAAGAAGTTATCTATTCCTCCGAAGACTTCATAACTTCTTTTCCCTCAACGCAGGTCAACTTTTATGCTAGTTTTAAAGGCACAATGACCAACTTTCTTGACATCCACAATTCAATTATGACTTCTCACGAATTCCTATTTTAGTCTAGTTCCCACAGAAGTGGTAAACTTTGGATCTTTGACATTTCTTGATTATTAGATCTATTTGGTAGATCTAATAATTGTGTGCTTACATTTGCATCATATTTTATCTTCGTTTCCCTGCATTACAGTCATATTCCAAATTCAGAATCTGGTGAGAAAGTATAATAATGGATGTTTTTCCTAAGAGTAAAAATGTATTTATTTCCTCACAACATTCTTAAAGATTAGATATCTTTAGTTCTAGATGGGACAGGATTTATTTGAATGAGTCTATTCATTTTTTCTCTTGAATATGTAAAAAAAAATAAGCCTATTCTGAAATTAATAGAGTGCTACTTGGATCACTATATGTTGTGCAGAAAACTTATAGGTCTTTAAGGAAGAGAGAGAGAGAGAGAGAGAGAGAGAGAGAGAGAGAGAGAGAAAGAAACAAGAATAAAGAATACAGGCTGCAAATTAATACTGTTTATGTGTAGTTTTAGAAAGTAGATTTCATATGAATAGTTAATAAAAAAGATTAAAAAAAACTACCTTTGAAGTTGGAACAATGAAGGCAATCCTTGCCTAAGAAGTCCCAATGTACCTGTGAAGGCGCCCAAGGACATTTTAAGGGTATACGGTCCTATTGCTAAGTTTAACTCCTGGGTCTTAAGTTAAAATGCCCACAATTGAGTTTCAGCTATTTAGAAATCCATTGCTGGCCAATTTATTAGCAAAGAAGAGATATATAGATTATTTTGAGGGACAGAAAAGGCTTAAAAACATTAGTAAAACACCAGCTGGCAGACAAGATAGAGGGTCAAAAAATGGAAAAGACAGGTGATGGAGACAGATGGAGAAACCAGGATAGGAAAAAAAAAATGATATTAATACAAGTATGTCAAGGGCACAAATCCTGTAATTTATGAGCAGGTCTTGAAGTTTAGGTATGAATGGTATTAAACTTATTAAAATGCAATAAAGATTATGTCGCTGAGTAACTGACAGTGAAAAGAGAAGCTGGCAGATATGAGGAAATATATGAAATGGAGATAAAAAAAAAACGAATAGAGGAAAGCTGGATAAAAAAAAAGGAACTAGAATGATGCATAAGCTTTATGTTTCCTCCCTAGAAGAGCCATATCTGAAACAGGATAAATAAAACCTGATGCATGGAGATTGCCCTGCATGTAACAGCATTGAGATGGATGGCCCCATCCCATTTAGATAGGCCTGAATATTTCCCATTACTTAGAAAGGAAGTGAGATCAAATCAGTAAAAATGCTATGGGGGAGCAGTTCTGTTTGGTTTCAATCTTATCGGGATTTTTAGACAGCAGGCTCGTCTCATTGTGAAAATCAATTTGGGAGTCCCTGCATTTCAGGGCAGTGCTAAAGATACCATTGTTCAGGTCCACAGGAAACTGACCATTCAACCAATATTTATTGAGTTACTACTATGGGCCTGAGGTGGGCTAGGCAGTGAAGATTGAATTAGCAGCACAAAGGGGTGAAGGGAAGGGGATAAGGTCTCTATTTCTAGCTATTGTATAGAAAAATAAAATAAAATCCCACAAATGAGTGTACTTTATGCAAGTTGTAATAAAATTCATAAAGAAATAATACAAAGTGCTACGTGCGTATATAGCAAGGGTGTGAGGGGCAGTGCTGGGTGTGAGGACTGGAAGCAAGTCCCACCTGAAAAATAGTTTGATCCAAGGTCTGAAGGAGATGCTGGAATCCGCTAGAAGGGAAGAAAGGTAGGTAGGATGATGGAGGCTGAGCGACTGGGAACCAAAGGTAACATCAGAATATAATTTTCAATTTTTTATAATATTCGTTGGGCTTTAGGATCAAGGTTACACCGGCTAATAAATGATGAGAATGTATCTTGTTGTTCTCTTCTAAGGAATCTGTAACATGAGTATCACTGACTTTATGGATTTCTTAAATACTAGGTACAATTTGATAGTGGAGCTATAGGAGTTTCCCTTATGGCAAGACTTTAAATAACAGATAATGATTTAAATACTAGTAGCCCTGCACAGGAATCCATGTGCTAGTAGCTCTCTGCCGCCCTCCTGTAGCTCCCTCTGCCCCATCCACTCATAGCTTGCTACCCTGCCCCCTCCTGTAGCTCTCCACTATCCATTTGTAGTTCGCAGATGGTCATTATGCCTCACAGCATAATGGATAATTAGCATATTCCTCTCTTATTTTTAAATATGTGTAGTACTATTTTAACATGCATATATTTATAGTGATAAAATAATATAAAATAAAATTGCTATATTAGACATTTTAGCATAATTAGCATAATTAAGTAGCATTCATTGCATACACAATGTTGTGCAACCCTCAACACTATTCCCAAAACGTTTTCATCAATCTATATAATACTTGGTAACCATTAAGCAATAATTATTTATTTCTATCTCCCAAGTCTCTGGTAATTCCTCACCCATTATCTCCCTCGATGAATTCACCATTTCTAAGATATTTGACATAATTAAAGTCATGTACTATGTTCCCATTTGTATTTGGCTTAGCTCCCCTCTTTTAGGGTATTAACAAAGAATTTTTTCTCTCCTTTATGTATTTATTAGAGGCCCAGTTCATGAAATTTGTGCACGGGAGGTGGGAGGGTGTCCCTCAACCCTATCTGCGCCCTCTCCAAATCAGGAGCTGTTAGGGGGTGTCCTACTGATAGCTTAGGCCCACTCTCTGCAAGGCCTGGCTATTTTGCTGCCACAGAAACAAAGCTACTACACCCCACTGTCTGCTCTCTGTCTGTGGAGCCTCGGGGCTTTGGTGCCTCTACCACACACAAAACCCCCATACCCCACTGCCTGCTCTCAGCAATGGGGCTGAAAGGACTGGGGGACTTGAGTAGGGCTGATGGTACTGGGCACCTCCATCTTGTGGCTATGGGTGCCACCATCTTTGTGACAGTGTTATGGTCAATTTGCACATTCCCAGTTTATTAGATAAGATTTATATAAGCCGGGGAATATATATGCATATTTGCATATCGCATGGACACAGACAAGAATGTGGTAAAGGCCTAGCCGGGCCAGGAGCTGCATGGAGGGAGGCAGAGGAGAGGAAGTGATGCACATCTGTAATAGAGTCAACAATTGAAAAATTACAGGCGAATATAAATTGAAGTTGCTGTGGTAACAAAATCATCCTGAAAGCAAAACTTTAATAGTTCCTGTGAAATGTTACAATAAAAGTGCACTTCATTTGTTTGAAAAAAAAATATTATCAGAATTTTCACAAACATGGCCTCCTTCCCTAACACAAAACATGCAACCCAGACCAATATACGCAGGCTGTAGAGAAGGCTGTCAAGTAGTTTGATGGACAGGGAGGGATGAACACAGCTTGTGGGCTTTAGCTTTCATTTGCAGGGATCAGGGGAAGACTCTAGCCCCGTGGCCGGCAAACTCATTCGTCCACAGAGCCAAATATCAACAGGACAACGATTGCAATTTCTTTGGAGAGCCACATTTTCTAAACTTCTTCTAACACCACTTCTTCAAAATAGACTCACCCAGGCCCTGGTATTCTGTGGAAGAGCCACACTCAAGGGGCCAAAGAGCCGCAGTTTGCCGACCACTGCTCTAGCCCAAACTGGGAAGGTACAGGACAGGGGTATGAAAGGCAATAAGTCAGTGCATCCCTGCACATGGACTTGCAGCACCTGCACCTGATGCATAACTAACGCAGGGGCCAGGAGGGCAGAGCTGGGGCCATCAGGCCAGAGATGCTGTGGAAGGTTCTCTTCAAACAGCACCTGTGCCCTGCAGGGCATGAGGTGAGGCTGGGCCAGGCTCTGCAAACCCTAGGCATGGTCTCTCTCCTTGTCTGAACTTTCTAGAAAGGCCAAATGCCCTGCACCAGCAGATTCTCTGAGTGGCCAAGCCGGTGGCTGGCAGACTGCCTGTGTATCCAAAGCACAACCGGCTTCTGCATCACACCGTTCTGCGGGCCACCGTGGCTGGCCTGATCGTGTTCTTCTCTTGTTTTGTTTTGATTACTTTTATTCGGATTTCTTTGCCTTCCCCAGGCTCAGCATCATAGAACTTCTGGAAAGCATGAAGTAAAATCACTCATGCACTTTTTGGAAAATTCTCAGATATGACCTCCTATATTACTTCTGCCTCGTTAATATGCTTATCCACTTCTGCAACTCAAATTAATCATTCGGGTTTAATTAATTCGAGGTGATTCTGGATCCTGCGTGTTTATTTTCTCCTAGATAAAATTTCCAGATTTCTATCTCCAAATGCTGTTTGTGCGGGCCAAACATCCTATTCATTATTTCTCTCTCACCTTACAGAGTCTGATGTTAGGTATATGCATTGAGCCTTGTTTAAGATCATGTTATTATTCACTGCAATATATTCTCTGAAGATTCTTCTTCAATATGCTTAAGTCCCTTTATATTGCTTCCAATACTCTGTCCAATTGCTGAAGCTTAGATTTTATCCTCTTCAATGTATAAATGCATATGTTTATCTTCAGCCAGAGTCAGTCCCAATATATGTAATTTCTATCTGCATCGTTGTTCTCCTTTCTAAAGTTCTTGCTCAGGTAATCGTGCCACCTCTTTTGTGTGGTTACATTTGATTCCGTGGGCAGTATAATGTCATTGAAAAAGTATTTGCAGAAGCAATTTGAGGATAAGCATGCTGTTATGATACTATCTTCCCCTAGAAAATGATTCTCATTTACTTCTGGCATCTGTGGCCTTAGAATCCTTATTAACTTAATCCAGTCACATGGTTTGCGATGTCATTGGCTATTCATACTATTTAAAACTGGACTTCATTATGTGGGAAGGCTGATTTGATCCCATTGAATTTTAATCTGAGAACTAAGGCTTTTGGGGGTCCAGGTCCACCTGACATAGATGAGGGTGATTATTAAAATCAGGTTGATTCTTGCTGAGACCGGTTTGGCTCGGTGGATGGAGTGTCGGCTTGTGGACTGAGAGGTCCCGGGTTCGATTCTGGTCGGGGGCATGTGCCTTGCTTGCAGGCATGTCTCCACTGTGGGGTGTGCAGGAGGCAGCTGATCAGTGTCTCTCTCTCATCGATGTTTCTGACTTTCTACCTCTCTCCCTTCCTCTCTGTAAAAAATCAATAAAAAAAAAATCAGGTTGATTTTTGATCTCCCAGGGGGATATACATGATGGATATGGATTGTTATACAAAAATAGATTTCTTTTGTTCAAATAGTAATTCGTTGTTGAGAAAGTTCTAAATATGCCTCATGATGAAGCAGATGAAATCATACAACTCAAGCAATGCCTTCTCTGCCTACCTATACAGTAACCCTTCCAGGTTACCAATAGAAAAGCATATATCCTAGTAGCATGTATTCTGCTAATTCATGGGAGACATGTTTTACTTAAATAACCAAGCAAGCACATTTCCTTTAGCATGTCAGACTACTAATCACATTCCTTGGTGAAGGCGGATGAGCACTTTGAATTGCATAAAGAGTCATTCTGGCTTAGACAAGAGGACAGAACTGCCTAAATGATATTTACCTGTCGCTTTGTGCCATGTGCTAAGGGGGAAATGCAAAGGCGGATGCAGTCTTCAGCCTGCAGGATGTCTTAGTCTGTTAAAGAGACTTTTATTATCTAAAATTTAAAAATTATAATGAGAGTGGCGATACTTTTCATCTTACCATAAGGCTTGGCTTTATTAAACAAATATATAACTGTGTGAAAGAATACCATGTCATTGCTATGTCATGTTTAGTGCCTGCTGTGAACATTCATGCTAGCATTAAGAAGAACATATACACAGTCGAGTTAATTTTTGAGACTGAATCATATCTCAAATGTAATATAGCTGAAAGCATTCTGCCTGGGACTCAAGAGCCCCAAGATTTTGCCATATCTGTGTTTGTAACTGGCTGTGGGATTATGGGAAGTTGTTGGAAACCACCCCACACATGTAAACTAAGGGCCATAATAACTGTCTAAAAAGGTATCAGGTATTCAAAAGGTTGTGATAAATAAACATCTGCAGTCTACCTAATTATAGTGAATTCTCTGTGATGTGTGTATGTGTGTGTCTGTGTGTGTGTGTGTGGTGTTTGAAAATGAACTATATTTCTTAAAGGGGGGGTTAGAATATTTTCTTTTTGGTTCATTACTATCTGTCACACAGCTGACTGCAAACTATCTAAATAGGACAAATGTATATCTTCCTTCTGTATGATGGGAAAAACGTTGGTACCTTCAAAGAAAAACCAAAAGATGTCAGATGTAAATTGTCTCTGAATTTAAAGATTTAACTTTTTAAACCTGAAAAAGGTTAAGATCCAAATAAACATTTTTCAGTGAAACTGGTGATTAAACAGAAATGACCTACATTTTGATTGGGAATTTGCAAAAATGAGTGGTTGCGAGGGTTATTAGTAATACAGTTATTAGTTTTCTCTAATCATTCTTGAAAGATATTTGTCCTGATTGAAAGGATAATAAATTTCATCTTATCTGAAAGCTATGACATATTTAGTATTTACTGACACAGAAAAAAATGTGTCTTTATATATTAATACATATTTATGTACATTGGACTGTGAGTGTGTAAGGGAGAGAGAGAAAAAAAAGAGAGAAAGAGAAAGAGAGATGGTGCCTATTACTGCTTAATGGATGAAATAAAAATTGAACAGCTCTATAAATATATAACACAACTGTAGTATATGGAAGAAAATACAGTATACTAGAGGCCCAGTGCACTAAGATTTGTGCAACAACAGGCCTTCCTTCCACTGGCTGCTGCCCCCACCTTTGCTCCAGCCAAAGCCACCTTCCATATCTCACCTTGCCACATCAATTTGCATACCCCCTCCTTATTGGTTGTGAAGGCTGCCATCTTTGTTGTGGAATTACGGTCAATTTGCATATTCCATTTTGATTAGATAGGATGGAAAAACTGAAGCTCTAGGAGAAATGGCATCTTAGGGTACTCAGAAACATTAAGGCGGTTCTGCTATTCTCTATAGTATGTAGGAGAGGAATAAAAGCTTGAGTGGAAAATAATACAGTTTATTAAATTGAATACATTTGCAAAGATCTTTTGCATAACTAAAAAGATGCTCTGAATGAGATTATTTTAAAATAATAAAATGTTAGTTCATCACCACAAAATTGATGGAGAAAAGAGGCTAAGTTTGCATGAGATATACAGTACTAGCGGGAGAAATTGTGTCTGTGTGGGAAAAGATAGAATATTTTAAGAAGAAATCAAACTCTGATGGCTATGATCATTAATAAGTAATTTTATTTTCAAAAGAATATTAACTTAATCACATACATCCACATGAAATTAAATGTCTATTTTATTATCATTTAATTTAGGATATTAGCAATGAAATATACTGTGAAGAACTTATCTTGAAAAGATTGGAAACAGACCTTATAATTTCCATCTTATGTGGGAATCATTTATTTGGAAAAACTATCATTTAAAAAATTAGTTATTATGAGTAGAGAAAAAGTAATAGAAAGAAAATATGTGCCTGATAGCAAGAGCAATAGCAATAAAATTAGCATCAATACTGTATTATAATTAAGTTCACTAGAGAAGATTTTACATAATAACTAAATTCATCTTATATGTTCTGATAAAAGAAATTAGATGTGGGGTCGTAAAAATCATCTCCCTATAGTGCCTGTGAATCTATTATCAAACTTTAAGGGTGTTTTATTATTTCAAGAATTTATTTTCATTTTAAATGTTGTTTTTCAAAAATTCTTTCAATGTTTTATTTTCCTCTAAAGTATTTATTTTTTAATGTAAAATAAATGTTATGATATATTTTTCCACAACATATGAACAAGTAATGAATATAGAATTATCCCTAAACAAAATTTCCCCTTTATTTGAATGACATCATGAAAATCAGGGGAAAAATATTGTCATAACTCCAAAATTTGATTTTGCTAGAATTGATTCAAATAAAAGTATTAAATTTATTTACAGTCCAGGAGTCATATTTTGAGATCTGTTATAAAGTTGGCATGCTAGTTTTTTTTAAGACACAATTGATTTTGTTGAGTGTTTGAAAAATATCTCTTTCATATGGCATGTGTGTGTGTGTGTATGTTTGAAAAGGTGGTTAAGTTAGTCTCAAGAGATATGAGCATTAGAAAAGGGGAGACAAATTCCTGAAACATGCATATCCATTTCCTTCTACCAAAGTCACCAAATTTTTATGCAAGAAAAATCGACATGATATATATGTATCTATAACATATATGATCATAGTATGTAGTATATTTATGAAACATATGTAGTATGTAGAACATGAGAAAGAACTTGAATCAAATTGAGAAGCACTGCAACACACCAAAACAAACTTAAGTAAAAACATACTTCAAATTCAATCACCCCCTGATTTTTCATTGATAGTGCAGTTATACTTGGAACTCCTGGGTTTCCTCACTTTTTGCCTTCTGTAATTCTAAGATGTATAATTTTAAGTCCTTGTTCAGACTGTCTCAATCACATGTAAGAAACTTGAATTACTTTGCATAAAATGGTAGTTTCTATGCATGTCTATATTGATCAAGAGACTTATTCCTGAATGAAAGAGATTCTCATCCTTATATTTGTTACTCCATCTAAATATATCTGTTGAACTATGTGAAACTTTCATACACTTAAAGATATTGAAACATTTCCCCTAACTTTGTATTTTAGAAAATTAAACTTGAAAAGTTGTAAGAATACTATAATATACTACAAATGAGCATTTATGTATCATCTATAGATCTCTCTCTATTTTGTGTCAATATTTCCTATTGATGCTTAATCTTTTTCTTCCTCTTTCCCTCTGCCTCCATAAATGTGTATGTGTGCTCATGTGTGTGCATGTGTGTGGCCGCACATTACTCTCCCTGAAATAGTACAGTGTGGCAGTTAACAGGAAAGCATGTTATCATCAATAATAAGTATATTCTCCCACATAAATCAATATTATGAACACAACCTTCAATAGTATCCTAAAGCTGTTCCTTTTTATGACCCAGGATATAAGGCAGAATTTTTTATTTCTGTTACTTGTCATGAATTTAGTTTTTCTTTCATCTAGAAGAATCCAGTTATTTTTTTCCTTTCATGACATTAAGCTTTACAAAAGTATGTAATTGAGTTTCCAAAATCTGCTTTTCCCAGAGACATTTTATTTGCTAGTTTTATATAAGTAGAAACGCACATGTAAAATAAGTATATAAATTAGAGTGATAAAGCTAGCTCTTACCAATTCAGTGGGATAACCACATTAAAAATAATAGAACTCTTTTCGCCCTAAGGAATCTCATTTGTATTGATTACTTAAATATAAAAAGTAGTATGTGCAGTGATATTTAGAAAACAAACTCTTATCACAAAATTTTTCTAACTTTTTCACAAAAATTAAGTCATTTTTTAAATCAAATAAAGGGTTTGATTTGAAGCAGTTTTGCTAATATATAAGAATACTGAAAAGTGATTAGTGTGATTTATTATATGCTTTCCTTAAATGCAATTAAATATAGTTATTAGCCTTTCTGTGCCGTGCTTGAGTATGTAAAAATCGGCATGTATTTATCTACCCTGTAATTTCATGGTATTACAATGTTATTACTCAATAATGACTTAGCAATTACTCTATAATTACCCTATCACTGAATAGTAATTATCACATAATTAAAAGATCAATTTC
Organism: Lasiurus cinereus; assembly: GCA_011751065.1. NCBI lineage: Eukaryota > Metazoa > Chordata > Mammalia > Chiroptera > Vespertilionidae > Lasiurus > Lasiurus cinereus. Next base: position 7,231,890 of record JAAGEH010000043.1, on the reverse strand, counting down.
CCAAGATTGTAAAATATACAGCAATTTGGGCCATGTAAACAGTGCTTGTAAACATAAATGTGTTTATAAGGTTATTGTTTGCATATAAAACAAAACCAATAAATATAATTTAGAGTTCTATGACTAGATTGCAAGACAAGTTGAATATTAAGCTTATAAGAAATAGGCTATTGTGTGCTTATGATAATAAAACAATTATTTACTTCTCATTAAAAACTTATTAGTAAAACATTGTTGTTATGTATAATAAGTAAGGTACATTCTTAAAAACAGTTGGCATTAGGAGTTGATTAAGTGATAGTTTTTATTAGTGGAAAAACAATAAACAAAACACAGCTAAATAGAATTCCCTCCATATGTCATTATATGAAAATATTATTCATAAGCATTTGAATAAAAATCCAAATAACTACATTAAGTGAAATAATTGGGGTATCATTGTTTTTGTTTGGCTTGTGCTCTGTGCTAATATATATTTGTGATATGATTTCTCTTTAAATTAAAATACTTAAATAATTTTATGTCTATTCAAAATATCACAAATTCTTATTATTGATTATTAATTTTTCTGGAGTACTAAGCTTTTATTTTTTGCTTTGTACACTAGAAATACCCTCTTCCTGGTCAACCTCTGAAGTGTTTCCTGGAAAGATTGAAGAATCTTTTGTACCTGCCACAGATAAAGGAACACTGGTTCTATTTGTACCAGAACTTAAATATTTTCTTCTTTTCATCTTAAATTCCCTGCCAGTGTGAAATTTGGAAATGTACTAATGGAGTTGTAATGTAGGCAAACAAGTACAAATGAAGAACAAAAGGGAACATACATGTCCTAGCATCAGCAGACTCATTTATGGAGTGTCACCTGCGTGCAGATTATAAACAAGAATGTAGTCCATACAAACAAGACTTCCATGGTCATTATTCCCTCTCTGGAGCATTCCACCACTCTGCATGTTAAAAAAAAATGTTAAAGCCAGGTCTATTTCATGTCTTTTGTTCATTGTCTTATTTTCAACTAATGTGGCATTTAAAAAAAAATGATCCCTTGATTAAGCCATTTAAAAGAAAGATTACATTTGAAAGAAAGACTTAGAGTAGCCTACCAGCAGGTTCTTTTGAGAGAAATGGTACTCCTGGACAATTACTCTCTATTCTACTATTGACTTTCAACTCACTTATTTTATTATAGTCCCTTGGAAATATACTACCAATATTCTCAGGCAGTTGCACATGGTACATAGGCAAACAGGTATTCAGAGCCTCTAAAATGAGACAGACAGAAGTTAGTAAAGGGCTTAAATAAACCCAGTGGGAATGTTAAAACTAGATTAAGAATTGATGGGACACTAAGAATGATAAGATGATGTCACTGGTAGTAGCATATCTCACTCGGGACCACAAAGAATAGAGATGCTTGCCTCTCAGCCAGCTGTGCTGCTATCGCTATATATGAGAAAGATGCCAATTTTTACCTGCATAAAGGATCTGATTCATAAGATCTATATTGTTGGGAAATGGTGAGAGGTAAAGTGATGGGGGGAGGGGAAGCATTGAGGGGCGATATTCCCTCTCAGTACCTCTTCCTTACCAGGGCCTCACACTGTGCCTCTCAGAGTCCCATGGGAAGAGCAGAACATGATGACTAGCCCCATTTTTATAGTTGGAGACATGTCAATTTTATTATGTCAATTTTCTCTAAATTAATCTATAGAGTCAATGCAAGAAAACCATTTTTTTCCCAAAGCTCTAGAATAGTCAAATCAAATCTATGGTTTTAAAAAAAATGATTATACTTACATCTGGGCACAGATTGTGGAAATTGACTACAGGAATATCTGATTCAGTTGATTAAGCATCATCCCATGCACTGAAGCGTTGCGGGTTTGATCCCCAGTTAGGAGGAGTGTGTGGCAGGAGGTGGGCAACCGATGTTTCTCTTTCATCAATGTTTCCCTCTCTCTTCCTTCCTCTCTCTCTAAAATTACCAAAAACATATTAAAAAAGAAATTTTCTAGGTGGTGGTGATGTTCTATATCTTGATAAATGTTGCCTTTACACAAATTTATATAATTGTCAAAACTAAGCAAATGTACTGTTGAGCTCCGTGCTTTTCAATGTTTATATACTTTAAATTCAAGTAGTAAATAAACACTGAACATTAGAAAGCATATATGCTGAAGTATTTAGGAAAAGAATACAGAAGCCTGCAATTTATCTGGAAAATCATATAGACATTGACTCTGACCTCATATCAGAAACACAAAAATAGAGAACCTACAGAATAGAAGAAATATTTCCAAAGCACACATAAGATAATGGATTAATACCTAGAATAATAATAACTCCTACAAGTCAACAACAACAAATAAAAAAGAGACAAAAACCTGACTACACGTTTCTGCAAAGAAGACGTACAAATAGGCAATAATTTTAAGAAAAGATGCTTAAGATCACTAGTTATTAAGAAAATGTAAATTAAAAGCACAATGAGACAGCACCTTACTGCCACTAGTACGACTACTTATTTTTTATAAGAAAATAAAAATTGGTGAGAATGTGGAGATACTAAAATGCTAATTCATTCTGGTGGGTAAAATGATACAGCTACTATGAAAAACAGTTCAATAGTTCCTCAAAAAGTTAAACATAGAATTACCATATGCTTCAGCAAAATTCTACGTCTAGGAATATACCCAAAAATAATTGAAGACACGGATTCAAACACATACTTGCACAGCAATGTTCAGAATAAACATTGAATATGTGCAATACCCAAACAGTGGAAACAGCCCAAATACCTGTACAAGAAGAAATAAGTAAAATGAGGTATATACAAATGATGGTTATATTATGCAGCCTTCAAAGGAATGGCATTCTCATACACACTATAATAGGAATGGGCCTTAAAAACATTATGCTAAGTAAAATAAGCCAGACACAAAAGTTAAAATATGAATAATTTCACTTAAGTAGAAGAGGCAAGTTTATTGACATGGAAAATTGATATAATATGAATGAGCCTTAAAAACATTATGCTAAGCAAAGTAAGCCAAGCACAAAAGTTAAAATATGAATAATTTCACTTAAGTAGAATAGGCAAGTTTATTGACATGAAAAATTGAAGTTACTAGGGGTTAAAGGGGAGGGTATAGGGAGTTACTAATTAAAAAGAAGAAAGTTTGACCTACCTGGTTTGGCTCAGTGGATAGAGCATCAGCCTATAGACTGAAGGATCCCAGGTTTGATTCTTATTAAGGGCACACGCTAGGGTTGCAAGCTTGATCCCCAGTAGGGAGCATGTAGGAGGCAGCCAATCAATGATTCCCTTTCATCATTGATGTTTTTCTCTCCCTCTTCCTTTCTTTCTGAAATCAATAGATATATGCTATATAATAAAATCCTAATATGCAAGTCAACCGAACAGTAGACCGACCAGTTGCTATGACACATGCTGACCACCAGGAGGCAGACGCTCAATGCAGAAGCAGCCCCCTGGTGGTCAGTGCACTGCTCAGCTAGAAGCCAGGCTCATGACTGGTGAGTGCCACGGTGATGGCAGGAGCCTCTACCGCCTCCGCTGTAGGCAGGCAATAAGGAGCGAGGGGTCCCAGATTGGGAGAGCCCTGGACTGTGAGAGGGATGTCTGCCTGGGGATCGGGCCTAAGCCAGCAGGCAGACATCCCCTGAGGGGTCCTGAGCTGCAAGAAGATGCAGGCCAGGCTGAGGGACCCCCAGGTGCACGAATGTTGTGCTCCGGGCCTCTAGTCTATAATAATAAAAGTGTAATATCCTAATTAGCCTGGACATCCTTCCAGGCGTCCTTCTATCCTTCTGGATGAAGCTGCGAGGGAAGCTCAGGACCTAGGTGCCTGCTGGCAGATGGAGAAGTCTCTGAGGGAAATCCCTGGTCCTGGGTGCCAGAGGGAAGCCGGTGCTGGTAGCCAGAGGGAAGCCCTACTCTTGCATGAATGTTGTGCATGAGGCCTCTTGTTTAAAAATAAAATAAAATGAGGAAAGTTTTTATGTAGGATAAAAAATGATTGGTAGTGACAACTATGCAACACTGGATGTAATTAAAGTCACAGAATTGTATACTTAAAATGGTTAAAATGCTAAATTTTATTTTATATATATATGTGTTTTAATAAGAATACAGTGGTACCTCAAGATACAAGTGCCCTAACATACGAGATTTTTGAGATACGAGCCATAGAGCGAGCGATTTTTGCTTTGAAATACGAGCAACATTTGAGATGGAAGTAATCGCATGGATCGGCCGGCTGTACATGACCCACCAGTTTACCGGGACTCGAGTGTCTCATAGTTTCCCACGCCTCAAGGTTACGGAATGAATTAAACTCGTATCTTGAGGTACCACTGTATGTCAAAGTAGATTGCAAACCAAATCATACAACCTGAAACCAAAATTTCTATACTCGAACACATGAGAAAATCATATATATGTATTTGTATATGTATACAAATACATAAATTATATATATATGCCCAAAAGTCCTCCAAAATTATATATTTATGCAAATGTGATTATGTAATACAGGTTTGGAGAATCTACTTTGTTTCAGACACTTGACCACAGAAAATACATTGATATGCAAAATGGTCGTCTTTCTTCTCAAAATCTGTACTTCAATGAAAGACAGAGTTCAGGAATGGGGTAGAGAGTAGTGCTGTGCCATTTTTAAAAGACTATGGGAGGACACTGTGAAAAGGGAATATTAGAGAAAGCACAGAAATTAAGTCAAAGAATGAGCCAGGAAAATATCTGGGGAAAGTGTTTGAGGCAGGGAGACAAGTGAAAAAGCTCTGAAATCCTAATGCAAATGGAATGTCTCAGGAATCACAAAGAGGTGAATGTAGTTTGCACCTGTGAGTAAGAAGGAAAGTGGTAAGAAATGAGATTACAAAGTCAATCTAGGCCAAGACCGGTTTGGCTCAGTGGATAGAGCGTCAGCCTGCAGACTGAAGGGTCCCGGGTTCGGTTCCAGTTGGGGACACGTGCCTTGGTTGCAGGCATATCCCTAGTGGGGGGTATGTGGGAGGAAGCTGATCAATGTTTCTCTCTCATCGATGTTTCTGGCTCTATGTCTCTCACCCTTCCTCTCTGTAAAAAATCAATAAAATATATATTAAAAAGTCAGTCTAGGAAAAGAGGGTGTCAGCCATTGCAGGCCCTGGAAAGCACTCAAGGTTGCTCCTTAGGGTTAGATTTCCACAGATGTGCTTAAGGAGCCATCTCAAGGACAAAGTGAAGTTAAGTGAACAAGTAGGATTCCTTATTGAGGGTGTGCAAAAATAGGTTTACAGTTTTTCGTATACAAAATAATACAATCATTAATAAATAATGATATAAGAATTAACTCTATCTTGCTTACTCCCAACTGTAAACCTACTTTTGTTCATCCTTGTATTTGTCTCTGCCCACCTTTCTTACATGGCTGCTCAGAGGTTTCTGCTTTTATTCTCCACTCAGAAATTTGAGATGACGTTTTCTCAAATTTTAAAACTCTAAAGAAAGCACCCATGACAGAGATAAATGAACAGTTCGAGTTTCTTAAACAGGTATCAGAAAAGAGCTAGCCTTCTGGATCCTTTACTTATTTATCACTTGAACAAGTGCATGTGGTAAATGACATTATCCCCATTTTTTAAGAGGAAAGAAGAGAGGCTTAAGCTCAGAAAACCTAAGTTGTGTGTCTCAGATCGCACAACTAACAAGAACCAAGTAAAGATGCAAATCTAGGTCAGCCCAACCACAGAACAATCTCTCCCTTATGACCACATGAATCCTCACTTGCTAGGAGGAACAGGGCATTCTCAAACCTGGTCGCTGCAGAAAACACTAGAGCTTTTTAACCAGTGGTGACTACAGTCCTTGGGAATCATTCTTTACAGAAGCCTCTAATTAGAACATATGCTCTTAAGGGGTGATTTACCCAAAGTCATACACAAATTATTATAGGAGTTAGAAGTATAACAATCTCTAGGTTGCTAGTAATATATATACAAAAATCAAAGAATTTCCAATTCTTATTGAAAGGGGATAGGATTCAAGAAGCCTTTGTTCCTAGAAGATTGTTAGGGTTTTTAGGTTTTGGTAATCTAAAATATCAAGTATCAACAAACATTTTAATTATCCATCTCTATGCAATGGAATAGATAGAAATCTTACCTAATAATAGAGAAACATGTAAATTGACCGTACCTCTGCCACACCCATAGACAATCAGAGTGAGTATGCAAGTTAACCCAACAAAGATGGTGGTGATTTTGCATACCCAGGTGGGCGGGCAGTGCCATGGCCCACTCCTGGGGGTCCGGGTCCATTGGGAGGAGAGGAGGCCAGGTGGGCAGCACCAGACACCACCCACAAGGTACCAGTCCATCGGGCCAGGGAGGTGATGTGGGTAAGCAGAGTTCCAGATCTATCACAGGCCCCAGGAGGGGCAGCAGCCTGCCTAGACACTCCTGCAGGGCCCTGGGAACATGCCACCCCAGGAGGGGAGGCCAGCCCACCTACCCACTCCATGGGATCCAGGGAACATCACTGCCCCAAGGAGGCGTGGCTGGGCCTGCTTACTCACTCCAGTGGGGCCCCAGGAACCTTGCTGCCCATGGAGGCGCGGTCAGCTGCCTAGCCATTCCCATGGGGCCCTGGGAACATCGCAGGCATGGGGTTGCTAACACCAGACCAGCCTCTGGCCACAGATTTATAGCTTCACGGAGACCAAGGGCAAAGATTCGCCTCACCTGCAGAGAGAGAGAGGTTCTGTGGTGGCCCCATGACGTGGATGGGCCAGGCTAGGGATCAAGGGGCATGGAAGGATGCCCGGGCAGAGGGGCAAGGACCTGCAGCCCTGAGACAGAGGAAGAAGGGACAGTAAAGAATGGGGGCAGGGGACCAGGGAGAGGAAGGAATGTGGAGCATCCACGATGAAGAGGTGCTTGAGAAAGAGGCTTGGAAGCTCCACAAGAAAGTTTGTTCTGTTTGCCCTGTGGCTGCCCCTTAGGAAGGGCAGAGAGCATGGCTCTGATGGCTCCCTGTGCGCTGAGTCCAGGTCCAGAGCCACTGGGATCAGCCTCAGTTTCCTAGTCCGTAAAATGGATTAAGCATGCCCCAGTGCCTTCACTGAGCTTTGATGGCCAGTTGAGATACTAAGGAAAGTGAGGGAAGAAGTGAGAAAGAGAGGGAAAGGCTAACAACACAAAAGCAAGACTGGAAGGAACCTGTGAACCCATTGTCACTTAAATAGTGAATATAGTCAATAGTGTTGTAATGATGGTATGATGCCAGGTGGGTACTGGAAATATCGGGGAACAGTTTGTAAAGTATATGATTGTCTAACCACTTTTCTGTAACTAATAGGAAACCTGAAACCAATACAAAATAATACTGAATGTAAAGAAATGAAAATTGGAGTGAAATTTTTATAAATTTCAAAGTTTAAATAAAGGCTGTAAAGAAAAGAAGGGGGAGAATAAAAATAGTGTTTTTCATTTTACCACATTATTGTCTTTTCAGTACATGAAAAAGACAGTTGCCTTTATATGGTGCTTTATACTTTTCTAAGTCATTATCTTATTTTAACTTCAGAGCAACTTAAAGACTAGATCATTATTCCCTCTACTATTCAAAGAAAGAAAATCTTAGTGTCTGGTCCCAATTATTCAATCGTCAAGCCCTTATTGTAAAGTAGGGTTAGTAAAATTTTCTGTGAACGGTCATATCTCTACTAATAAAAGCCTTGGGGGTGATCAGGCCACCAGGAGAGAGTATTTGGGGCAATCAAGCCGGCAGAGGAGCAATCAGGCTGGAAAGGGAGCAGTTAGGGAGCAATCAGGCAGGCAGGTGAGTGGTCCCGGATTATGAGAGGGATGCCCAGCTGCAGGTTTAGGCCCAATCCCATAGGATCTAAACATCCCCCAAGGGGTCCCAGATTAGAGAGGGTGCAGGTTAGGCTGAGGGACACCCATCCAGTGCACAAATTCTGTGCACTGGTCTTCTAGTCTCTTTATAAAGCTCTTCTGATTACTACATAAGCTTCCTTATTCTGTTTGCCTCTCAGTTTCCTGAGAATCATTAGCCATCAAATCCAGTGAGCAAGCAAGAAACATCCAAATAGCCAATATTTCCAATAGGTATTACAGCAGCCTTAAAAAACCTGACGTTTATTGATTTTGTTTAAATATGATGGATATTGGAAGCCTCATTAATTCTTAAGAGGCCAGGAAGAAAGTGTATTATTGCTTTTAGGTACACAAGAGCTGAAAATGTTCAAACATGAGTGAGCTTCAGAATATATATCAAGATAAAAATCAATGTCTTCCAGATTAATTTCCACTATACATTTACCATAGTGAGCAGTTTTCTCCGTGTGCCTCCAAAACTTCCAATTCAGACTAAAAAGCATTACATTCAGTCTGGTCACCTCTCTCATAAGAGTAATGGGATGTACTGAATTAGGGTCTGAAATGAGAACACTAAAATTGATTAGCGGGCTATCATATCAGAAAGAGGAAAGGAAATACATATTTTCAGTTAAGCTGAAGGTAGAATAGTTTAATTTTAACATAGTTGAATAGAGCAAATGTCAGAGTGAAAGAGGAATTATTTATTTTGGTACAAGATAGCTAGAAGTACTAGGATGGAATGTAGAAAAAAATGATATTTTGGTGAAATTGAAACTGTACAGTCTCAAAAAAAGTAAAAATAAAATGTACTGGCCTAGTTCTAAGAAATGTGTTAAACTCAAGTGACAGAAATGAGATGTTTTATGCTTTCTTTGCTACTATTTTTACTATAGTTTTTGTGTATGTGTGTTGTGGGGGGTAGAGGGGGTCTTTGAACAATTTCTAAGGATCATTTCATTCTAGCTTCCATGCCAGCTGCATCCACAAATCAAAATAAAATAACATATGGCTGTATCACTTCTTTGGATTGCAATAAAACAACATTATTAAAACTGTATTAAAAAAAAAAAACTTTCAGTGCAAAAAAATCTAATATCTGACCATCCTGTGTGGCTCAGGGGTTGAGAACTGATTGACCTGTGAACCAGGATGTCACAGTTTGATTCCCAGTCAGGGCACAAGCCAGGTTATGGGCTCAACCCCTAGTTTGGGGCATGCAGGAGGCAACCAATCAATGATTTTCTTTCATCTTTGATATATTTATCTCTCTGTTTCTCTTCCTCTCTGAAAGTAATATATATATATATTTCTTTAAGAAACCTAATATCTATATTTAAATTAATTGAATTTCAAAATTTGTACTCTACACTCTAAAAGGAGAAAAAAACAAAGGCAAAATAACAATACAATACCGACAACAGCAACCATTGTAATAATACCAAAAATAATTTCAATTCTACTATGTCCAAGAGCGAACCAGGAGAGTAAGGTATGAATTTATTGCATCCTTATTGGACTCAGTTCATGAACTTCCCACAGAAGGAGCATCATGCTGCTCTCTGTGTTAATCTAATGTTAAAAATAATTTTTAAATGATGCATTCTTTATATCTAAGCTAAAGGTTACATCTGGTGATTTATTGAGGAAACAGAGATCTCTTCTTACAATGGAGGAAAAAGGGGCTGTCTTGGATATATAGACTTCCTTAAGGAATTTGGTGGGGTGATTTTGGCCTCTAGAAAATTGTGCCCTTAATATTGACTTCAAAGCTTTCTCCCTGTGTAAGATGCAACTCCACTCTATTCAAGTTAATTCCTTTGATTATCACACCACGAGGCAGGTCCTTCAATAGACCCCACTTATGTATAGGAAATTAATAAGTACAGAAATTAACTTGCCTAAAACCAAAATAGTAATCTCATTAGTGGCAGAGGCCTTGTCTAAACCCAAACCCAACTGCTGTCTAAGCCTGTGCTCTTTCTTATCTACTTCCCTACAATTCAACTAGTGATTTTCAAATCAGAATCCTCCACCGGCAGTGGTGTAACACTTCTGTGCTTTCACTGATACTTCATTTGACTTGGTGGCGCACTGGCCACGGTAGGAGTACTTACGTCACAGAAATAGGCAAACACTACAAATCTTCATTTTTTTTTTCTTTTTTGAAAGAAACTTCTGGAACTCATCACAGAGTTTCTGACTCATTAGGTCCTGATAATTTTCATTTCTCACAGTCCCTCAGATGATGCTGTTGTTGGTGGTCTGGGACCAAACTTCGAGAACCATTAATCCAATTCATTTTTTTCCCATATACTATATACATGGACTCATTATAAACATTGAATACTACGTTAAGAAATTATGTATTCATAAAGTCATATTATCTTGGATTTTATTTGGATATTATATACTTGTGTCCCAGTGCACAAATTCATGCACATTGAAAGGAAATTAATTAGAAGGTGGTCAATGGGGTGGGACTGAGTGAGATAGGCCAGACATGCCCTGGAACCAACCTCCACAGTCCCTCCACAGTGTCTTCAGAGTGAGCGGGGTCCCTACAGCAAGTGGGGTCCCTTGGCTTGGCCTGCGGGGCTCAGGCTGAAACCGGCTTTCTGACATCCCCCGAAGGATCCCGGAGTGCGAGAGGGCACTCTGCAATGTTGATGTAGTGCAATGTGTGGAATGCAAATGAAAGTGTGGAGTAAACCATATTCAGGGACGATAATCTCCCAGCAGCAACATAATCTATGGCCGAAGGTGGACTCGTGTGGCCTTGTGAGGAATCGGGCTCCCTCATCTCAGGCTCACTGAAGAACCCCCACTGCCAAGTCACTGCAGCTCTACAGCTTCTGAATTGAGCATGTGTCCCCTGGTGGTCAGTGTGTATCTTAGTTAGATGGTAGGACACTTAGCATATCAGCCTTTCATATATAGATTATACTAAATTAACATCTCAAATTTTAGGAGACTATAGACAACTTTAAACTAGTACAGTGGTACCTTGAGATATGAGTTTAATTTGTTCCATAACCTTGAGGCGTGGGAAACTAAGAGACGCTCGAGTTGAGGTAAACTGGTGGGTCGTGTGCAGTCAGCTGATCCGCGCGATTACTCCTATCTCAAATGTTGCTGGTATTTCAAAGCAAAAATCGCTCACTTGTTGGCTCGTATCTCAAAAATCTCGTATGTTAAGGCACTCGTATCTCGAGCTACCACTGTAATAGGAAAAAATATGAAACTTCATTAATGGTATAAAGTATAAGCAAGTGTATGTTAGATGAAATATGGTCTATTTTTAATGTGGCTATTTACACTTATTTAAATTGAACTAAGCATTTACTTAATACTGGGAAAAAATAACCTACTATCTTTCTATGGACTCAGGAAACAAAAGACAGTTAATACTTATATTTACACACTAGGTTTTAAAAACTGAAAGAGCAATAAAGTTAATATGTAGTCTAAGCAGTTTTTATATTCATAAGGATTATGTTCCTCATTTTATATGTAAAATTAGAAACCTAGTGCGTGAATTCATGCCCAGGTAGGGTCCAGCCGCCCACCCCAATCAAAGCTATCAGGCAGGGCCAGCCAGGGGGAGGGGATGTGGGAGTTTGGCCAGCCAGCCCCACCCCTGTTTCAGTTGTGGGGGAGCGATGGGGGTAAGGCTGGCTGTGGGGAGGGGCCACAGGTGGTTAGCCAGCCAGTCCTGCACCCTGGTGGAACTCCTGGTCAAACTCCCAGTCGAGGGGACAATTTGCATATTAACCTTTTAATTATCCCAAGTTTCAGTGTGTCGTCCCCATACAGTATCCACACAATTATTTATCTCAAAATGTAAATCTAAAGGCAAATGAGGAGACATCTAATGGGCTACAGAATAGTGAACTATGATAAAAATTAAGTCTAAAAATCAGGGTGAATTTATTAATAGAAATACTTAAAGAAATGAAATAATTTATGACTACCATTAAAATTCTGGCTCACTTATTTGACATTTACTATTGCTTGAACCTTTATAAAAATGACAATGCATTACGTACAATTTGGAAGCAGCTTAATTTAAATAAAAATACTTTAAATTAAGCATTTGAAAGATTATAGATAAAAACTTATGGTAGGCACTGTCTTATAGGATGAAATTTTAACAAGATGCTTTGTTCTTGAGATAATATATAGAAAAACAGAAGATAGGTAGATAGATGATAGATGATAGATAGATATATAGATAGAAGATATATAGATATAGATATAGATATAGATATAGATATAGATATAGATGATATAGATATGGGTAAGATATAGGTATAGCTATAGATATAAATAAAGACCTATTTATCCAAATCTATACTTATATCTTTGTCTATCTACCTACCTATCTATCTATCCATCCATCCATCCATCCATATTATATTTGTGTTAATGCTGATAGACTTAGGATAAGCTCTTTAAATCCTGTCTTCTGTGCATTAGGCCTAACACACTGCCAGATTCCAGGTGGGGAACAATGTACACACAAAAAGGATAGTGTACTAGAAAACATGGTGGCCCAGCTGTGTAATTTTGAGTTACCGTGATCATTGGAATGGGTCCTAGAAGACGGTTTATAATTGTTAAAACCATATGTGCTTCAGAAACATTTTCAGTGGTAAGCTTAGCTTTCTCATTCTCAGAAGCTCCAAAAGGTGCTGACCTCACACTTGTCATAGACCCCTACTTCTTTTTCATAATAGATATAATCACGAGGATTTGATCATTGGGACATTCAAACTATGGTCGGGTTTGGGATTTACAGTCCCATACGGTCTAGTTATTTTCTTCTTGGTTAGTGCATTTTACAGAATCTGTTAGGGATTGCTAAATGAAAGATTCCTTTTTAAAAAAATGGTGCATCTTCAGGAACTTAACGAAATACATCAAGACTTCACGGTCAAATCATGTTTTAAGTTCTTTGAGCGTCACCCATCGCCTGAACTGAAAGGCATCACACAACGATGAAGCAGCTTTTGGTGACAAGAGATGAATAAACTATCTCAGATCTTGGTTCCAAATGTGCAACATGATACAAGTTGGAAGGAAAGCGGGCTCATTGCTTTTTGGCTCCAAGGCTCTGGATGGCTGGCCGCCGGGAAGGAATTATGTTTTCAGCAGGCAGGAGCTGACAGGAATACAGAGCTGTTTTGGCAGGCACTTTTGCAGTTGGCTTTCTCCAGTTGATGCACCAAGATGATGAAAGGCCCCAACTAAATGAACCCTTTATTTTTTTAATTCCTCTCACCTTCAAGTCATTGGAAATGCAGTTCAAACTGAGAGCAGATTCAAAAATGCAAATAAACAATGACTCAAAGGAATAACTGAGAGGATGAGGGGAGCATTGAAGCAAGTTAATTTCCACCTGATGTAGTTAAAAAAAAATATTAAGCACTTGTTTATGAAAAGATCACTATATGCTGGGCATCGGGCTGATAAAAAGTTTAATATATAGCTTTTGTTCTAACGGAGAGACACAGCACAATAGCAAATACCTATAGTAAAATGACTGGTTTATGGATAATATGGACAAAAAGCAAGGGGCACATAGATCCTGTTAGTCCCTAACCTTATACTAATTCTCTTTTTATCTTTGGGTGAGACATTTAATGTCTTGGACATGCGCAACAATTCAGAGATTGAAATTTTCTTCCTTCCCCCCACCTCTCCCCAGAGGAATTTGACCACACAGGACATCAAAACTAATTAATTAGATTAATTAGTTTGAAATGAATTAAAAATATAGATCAGGCTGAAATGTTATTGAAACTATCCATATGAACTTTAAGTTATTAGGAAATATTGGGAATGCAGAGATGAAGACAATGTAGCTTTATAGTGACAATCTGGTTGTAAAAATATAATATTTGTCCAGATACCCTCACCATCAAATTAAATATTGAATTAAATGCATTTTTTAATCAAAAACAGCTACAGATACTTAGCATTCTAAAATTCTGTGCAGGGCTATTACTATAGGCATTATAGCACTTAGGCTAAAGTAGAAAATTCTTTAGGATGGCTTGCAGATAGTTCAGTCTTAAAGATGGGAGTTGGAATAGAGAAATATTTGAAGCTGATTTTAGATATCCAACTACATTATTTTTTTCTCTATTACATATGAATAGATTTTTTTTTATTTCAAACATAACATGAAGTTCTCTCTCTTAATATTGAAGTTTTGAAAATGGACCATTGAGGTACATCAAAGAAAAGTAGAATGTGCACAGTAATACTGACATATAAAATGTGTTCGATTAAAACTCTCTCTGTTAAAGGTTTGCTGATAAAGTTTTTAATGATGCATTTCCTTTGTTCAATAAAAGAAACTAAAAATTTACAAATCACTTTCTTGGTCATACTTCAAATTTCAGTCAGTTTGTCAAAACAACGTATTCAGCATATTGGTATCCAATGTTTGAAGGGCTGCCAAAGTCATTATATTTCATGGATATTAAAGAAAGTTATATATTTTTAAAATCATATTCCTCCTTTTTTATCATCATGCTCAGAAGTTAAGGTATCAACAGTCTCAGATTTACTGACTTATTAAATTCCAGATGTGGTTTTCTTGCAAACCTGATTAATGCTGTCAGTGATGAAATGAAAAACAAATGTATTAATTAGGAATCAAAATTAATTAAAGGGATACACTAGAACCTAAATAATGTAATACCAACAGCCAATACTTGCCGAGGTTCAATTTAATTAAAGACTTCAAAGTCAATAAATGAATGTGCTTTGAATGCCAACTACTTTGCTCCATCTCTACTGTAGCTACGACTCCATGTGTCATCACTTCTCATCTGGCTTATGCCAGTCACTTCCTAAATCTTCTGACAGCTTGGTCTTCTGTCTACATAGCTGTCTATCTGTGCTCCAGCCACATGGACTTCCTTTCCAATACTTAAACATGTGATTCTCCTTTGAGTGTAGCCCCTACCATTTTGGGGTGCTGTACCACCACACACTCATTCGTTTGACTTCTTCCTGAAACTCTGGTCTCTGCTCAAAGGTCACCACTTCTGCAAAGCTTGCTACCATTTTATTTAAATTAGCCCATAGCCCAGATCACACCTTCTCTTTCTCTTTTTTTTTTTTAAATATATTTTATTGATTTTCACAGAGAGGAAGGGAGAGGGACAGAGAGTCAGAAACATCGATGAGAGAGAGACATCGATCAGCCGCCTCCTACACGCCCCCTACTGGGGTTGTGCCCGCAACCAAGGTACATGCCTTTGACCGGAATTGAACCCGGGACCCTTCAGTCCACAGGCCAACCAATGCTCTATCCACTGAGCCAAACCGGTTTCGGCAAGATCACACCCTCTCTTGTTAAAGGCTTCATAATAGCTCATTTTTTATATCTACTTTTCCTTTAGCAAGTAGAAGCTTCGTGAGAGCAGAGCTTTGCCTGTATTATTTGCTGCTAACTCCTAAGATATTTGCTAGACTTTATATTTATTAAGAATAATAAAATTAGCTGAGACCGGTTTGGCTCAGTGGATAGAGCGTCGGCCTGCGGGCTGAAAGGTCCCAGGTTCGATTCCGGTTGGGGGAATGTACCTTGCTTGAGGGCACAACTCCAGTAGGGGGCGTGCAGGAGGCGGCTGATCAATGTCTCTCTCTCATCGATGTTTCTGACTTTGTATCCCTCTCCCTTCCTCTCTGTAAAAAATCAATAAAACATATTAAAAAAAAGAATAATAAAATTAAAATAAAATTATTTTCCACTACAAGTATCTGAGAATTCCTATGTAAGAATGGAAGTGTTATAACATTTACACAGAAACTGCTAACGTTAAAGGTATGGATTTAAATGAATAACATACTAGTATTTGGGACAGTTTATGACTAAGCCTGCAATTTTTAGCTGGGTCAATTAACTTCTCCCAGCCTCAGATTACCCTCTGGGGGAAAAACAACTTTTTCAGCTTCACTTTCTCTATAAATAAAGATGATCCGATAAATGAGAAAACCCACTGAGATCCACAGAAGGTAGGTGTGATATAAAAAGAGTGTTTATCTAACAGGTTAGTACTTTATTGAGTAATATGAAAACTTATTGGGATAGAAATCTCAAATGGTTCTATATTACACTGATCTGTGCCTCAAATTCTGATAGTAAACCTTCTCTCTGTACTATCAAAATTTAATATTAGTTTCTCAGGTGTAATGACTTACTGAGTAATTTTAATAATGAAAGTGTCATAATTAACTCATTTAATGCTCCATTTTATAACTAATTTAAAATTTCCTACTTCTGTACCTACCTCCATTGTTTGGAAAGATAGTGGTCTTCTTCACAGGCCTGGTCCTTCCCAAATGCCCTCCCCAACTGGTCTGATTGCCCACAACTGCCCTGCCCTGCTGGCCATCTTGTGGCAGCCATTTTGTGTCCACATGGGGGGGTGGCCATCTTTGACCACATGGAGATGGCCATCTTGTGTGTTGCAGTAATGGTCAATTTGAATATTATCTCTTTATTATATAGGATACTGGGCTTAGAAAAAGTAATTTCTGGCAAAGAGATCCTTTATAGTCTTCGTATTGCAGGCATTCAGAAGGTAGTTCTCTCAGTGAGTACATGTGTTTAAGTACACACCCCAACCCATTGCCTGCTTCTGACCAGAGAGATCTAGCTTAATAGGAACTTTTCACCAACCTACCTACCTCCTACTTTGACTCGCATCATTTAATGCACACGTCACAGCTTCTTATTCTAGAAACTCACATTAAATGGGTCTACTGGGCCGAGGTAATAGCAAGACATATTAATTCCAGCTGCATTCTGCCATTCCACTTGACCCATGCAAAACTTCACCCGGTCACCTCATCTCAGAGGAGAAATACATGTGCAGCTTATTTAGCTGCCAGCTGTTCCTTATAGCCTGCCATCTCTGACTCCATTCTTCCTGCTAAGTAAGGCTAAGAAGCAGATCAGTGTCTTGCAGAAGCAAATCTTCAAGTTAGAGAACAGGTAACAGTTTTCTCTTTCTGAAAGTGCTCCTGATGTCTATGCATGGTCCTTGATACCTATTTACATTGCTAGGATGGTGTATCTCCCGTGGAAATAGGGAAGTAAACAAAAACACAGCCTTCCATTAGACACTTGACTTATTATACACAAGTCCCAGAATTCTCCACTCTTCCCAGTTCCTCTAGGTTTCCCAAAAAGGGTTTAAAAGAAATTAGGTTAATGTCAAAGTATATCAGAAGCTACTCAATCATATTTTTTTTTTTAGTGAGTCCTCAAAAAGTGATGATGCCAATTCTTTGTGACTCTCTTTAAAACACCCAACAGGTTGTGTTTAAATACTCCCGAATCTCTTACCTATGATAGCTAGTGAATTATCACGTTGGGAGTGGCATCAGCATGATCTATGGAGTTTGGCTACGTGATAGAGCAGGATGGGGAATGCTTAGCCCATGGGCCATATAAGGCCCATGAAATCATTTGGTCTGGCTTTGTCAAGGCATTGGGGGTGAGTTAATTTAAATTTTGTATGGCCCATGAATGATGTTATAAATATCCAAATGACCCTTGGCAAAAAAAATTAAATTTAATTTAATTTAAAAAAATGTCCTCACCCCTGTTATAGAGGGTCACTTCATCCAGGGAAATACCTCCATGTTTGAATGTTTGAGGCTTAAGTGCTTATTCAGTGGCAGGTTAAAAAAAAGTGCCTTTGTTTCTTTCATTCGATAAAAATATGTTGGAAAATTCACATTTTTATGATATCATGTGTTCATTGGTAAATTGTCTATTGCTGCATTTTATACAGAATTTTTCAGTACACACCACTATTAGAATATTGGGTTAGATAATAGTTTACTGAAGAGGTGGAGGAAGAAGGCCGTGTTGTACATTACAGCATGTTTAGCAGAATCTCTGGTCTCTGTCTCTATCAGATGCCTGTAGCAACTTCCAATAGGGACATTAAAGACATATCCACATCTCCCTAAAAATCACAGGAGGAAAAATTATTTATAATTGAGAAATTATTTTTTAAAATATAATCACATTCATTAAAAGCTCTATTTCAATAACCCATAGTCATTGTGATAAGAGAATTATGGAGTATTTGGGTAGTTTTTATTAAGAAATGATAGCAGTTGTTTGTATTGCAGGGATAATACGTTGATAAAAAGAAAATGAAGATATTCATATAGATTAGGCTTGTTTGTTGATTCATTCAATCTATTTCTTCATTTATTAAAGAAAATTTATTAAATGTTTACTCTGCTCCAGCCAATGTGCTAATTCTAGATGCAGAAAGATAATCAAGGCTGACACATACTCACTCACTGGCAGCTCAATATAGTGAATACAGAACAAAAGCCAGAAATTAGAAAGTGCTGCGGGGGAGAGTGAAGAGTGCTATAGGAAGGTTTAACAAGGCACCTTGCCTATATTTGGGAGTCAAGGATTCGAAACAAGTGATATACAAATTTAATCTTTAAGAGAATATGAGATTTATAAAGATAAAGCTCCTGGAAAAAAGTTTTTTTAAATATATTTTATTGATTTTTTACAGAGAGGAAGGGGGAGGGATAGAGAGTCAGAAACATCTGTGAGAGAGAGACATCGATCAGCCGCCTCCTGCACGCCCCCTCCTAGGGATGTGCCAGCAACCAGGATATCTGCCCCTGACTGGAATCGAACCTGGAACCTCTCAGTCCGCAAGCCAATGCTCTATCCATTGAGCCAAACCAGTCTCAACGGAAAAAGTTTTTAAAGAGAGCACTGGAAAGTAGGTTTTCAGAAATAAGAAGATGGTTTGTTATATGAATAAAAACAATTAAGTAAGGCCAGAGCATTGAATGTAAATGTTAAAGTTAAGAGCCAGCGAGATATAAATGGAAGCTATATCCCAAAGAATCTTGTCGACATTATTGTCTCACAAGTTATGGCATAATTAGTTTTCTGAAATAGAAAACATAAGTAAAGGTGGTCTAAAAAAAATAGGGTTAATTACTAAACATCATGTAACAAGAAGGAGACAGAAGATAGGTGGTGCAAGGATTGGTTCAATGACTCAGCTTTATTGAGGACCTAGCCTTTTGCTAACTTTCCAGAATACCTGCTATCCTTAACGTCTCAGATATATCTCTGCCCATGGTAGAGACACCCATAACAGTACCAAGGTTTGCATTCTCACAAAAGGTGTCCAAAATTAAAACAAGATGAGTTTTTCTTTCACTCATCAAAATTAGTGATCAGACATTATTATAGAGTAGAGGCCCAGTGAATGAAATTTGTGCAAGATGTGCGTGTGTGTCCCTCAGCCCAGCCTGCACCCTCTCCAATCTGGGACCCCTCTCACAATCCAGGACTGCTGGCTCCCAAGCGCTTGCCTGCCTGCCTGCCAGATTGCCCCTAACCGCTTCTGCCTACAAGCCTGATCACCCATTAACCACTCCCCTGCCAGCCTGATTGATGCCTAACTGCTCTCCTGCCAGCCCAATTGCCCCTAACTGCCCTCCCCTGCAAGCCTGGGAATGCCCCAACTGTCCCCCCTACAGACCTGATCTCCCCCAATTACCCTTCTCTGTTGGCCTGTTCACTCCTAACTGCCCTCACTTGTAGGCCATATTGCCCCCAAATGCCCTCCTCTTCTGGCCTGGTCCTCCCAAACTGTCCTTTCCTGCAGGCATGGGTCCCCCACAACTGTGCCCCCTACAGGCCTGGTCTGCCCAACTGCCCTCCACTGTTGGCCTGGTCACCCCTAACTGCCCTCCCCTGCAGGCCTGATTGTCCCCAACTGCCCTTCTCTGCAGGCTTCATCCCCCTCAACTGCCCTCTCCTGCTAGCCTCGTCTTACCCAACTGCCCTCCCCTGCAGGCCATCTTGTGGTAGCCATCTTGTGTCCACACGGGGGCAGCTATCTCTGACCACATGGGGGTGGCCATCATGTTTGAGTGACAATCAATTTGCATATTACTCTTTTATTAGATAGGATTCTAAGGTTTCATCAATGAAAACCCTGTGCTCATGATGTGTACATATTTGAGGTAGGGAGAAACACACACACACACACACACACACACACACACACACACACCAGAAGAGAATAAATGAGATACAGTGTCTGCTAGTTAATGAAAATGTCAACCAGAAAAATAAAGAATTGGAATTTTATGTGTCATCTCAATTTTGTGGAGGAGGTGAGTTGCAATGATAGGTAGTATGAAATGGGTAGGTTTTAATAATAGGTGACACTGTACTTAAAACTTAAAGGAGGTTAGAGAAGCTACCACAAAGTTACCAAGGGGCAGAGCAGTCCAACAGGTGGTATAGCATCTCAGCCAAGATGGAAGAATAAGAGCAGGTTAGCAATGATGAGAGAAGTGATGTGGCAAAGACATATGTGAAGTCACAGGGTTAAAACCGGACAAGAATGAGGGTGTGTAGATTATGTAGATATTGATAGGTTATTCTGTGGATTTTGCTAGTTATAGTGCCATTGGAAGCCACACAAGAGTGTGAGTAAAGGAGTGACATGAATTGACTTCCTTTAAAGGATTTCTTTTGGAAAGG
Source organism: Lasiurus cinereus (assembly GCA_011751065.1). Taxonomy (NCBI): domain Eukaryota; kingdom Metazoa; phylum Chordata; class Mammalia; order Chiroptera; family Vespertilionidae; genus Lasiurus; species Lasiurus cinereus. Next base: position 7,211,384 of record JAAGEH010000043.1, on the reverse strand, counting down.
AATACACTGAAGAAGAGCAAGGATGGAGCCAGCCGGGAGAGTAGGCATGGATACAATGCTCTTGACTCATCTCTCTTGTTTTGTCACAGAGGCAAATGTTTGTGAGGAGCTCTCTATTAGGTCATAGCTCATGTTTGGTGGCCAAGACTGAGTAATTTGCTTAGTCTCGAGCTGCAAGGGTATCTGGGAAGGAGCGAACTGGCATTTGCGGTGAGTGTTCTGGGATATAGACTCTGCTGGCAAGAAAAATAGGAGAAACAACTGCTGGCGAGGCAATCAATAACGCTGTCCATGGTGGACTAAGAGCATTAAAATGCATTGAAGCTCCGGAATAGAAGGTTAAAGTGATGAAGTTTATTTTAGAACAGTTTTTTCTAAATACCTAGAAAAATGGACCCAGCAGAAGGAAGACTAAAAGCAGGGAATTCAATTAGAAGCTGTTTCCATAATCTGGGTGAGACAGGGTGGAATGTGATACTGGCCTAGGATTGACTGACCATGAGAGCTAAAGGTGATGGAGAGGAGGCGCTGATGGTGTGGCTCAGAAGCCAGGTTTTGAATGGACCAAGGATTAGGCGATGCTGCCATTATTTGAAATTTATTTTTTTGATTTTTGAAGGAAAGCAAGTTTAGGAAGAAAATTAGTTTATCCCTGAATATGCTGAGTTTTTGCTTTGTCTGGAAAATGCCTAATGTTTTCTAGTAGCTAGGGTCTGAGTGGCAAGAAAATAAAATCAAAGCTCAAAGTATAGATTTGAGGGTTACCTACATATATATGATTATGTTTAAAAGTATAAAGCATTTAGCCCTAACCGGTTTGGCTCAGTGGATAGAGCCTTGGCCTGAGGACTGAAAGGTCCCAGGTTCGATTCCAGTCAAGGATGTGTACCTTGGTTGCAGGCACATCCCCAGGAGGAGATGTGCAAGAGGCAGCTGATCAATGTTTCTAGCTCTCTATCTCTTTTCCTTCCTTTCTGTAAAAAAAAAAATCAATAAAATGTATATAAAAAATAAATAAAAGTATAAAGCATTTAGCCTGGAACAAATAAGATTGGGTCAAGATGAGGTTCTTGAACAAATACTTTTATTCTCTCTCCTATTTCACGTGCAATGAAATGAGAGACAGTGATAGAGAGATGCAACTAACTGATAGAGTGATTAAATAAAATCATCTGGAGTAAAGGCATTAGCAATGGGCTAAAAATATTTAGTCTCAGAACATAAAGGTTATATACAATGTAATCTACAAATATAGAGAGTCAGAAGAAATCTCAGTGCCAAAATGTGTGAGAAAATGTTGATGCGCAATTAAAAGTAATTCCAAGAGTCAACCCAAGAGTTTCTCCTTGAGGAGAGAAAGTGTAGAATGATCCAGTAAAATGTCCAGCCTTTGATACTGGAAAAGTGAACTGGCAATGAGAACCAGTATTATGAACCAGTTCCTATGATTATGTATGCCTCATTTGGAATAATAAATTTAAAGGGAAGAAAGTCAACATTTTTTATTTCTAAAAATTAGGTAGACTTTTGGATATGATTATACTTGGGACTGTACCAAGTGAGAAACAGAGGGAGAGTGGGTTGAGTGTTGCATTTATATTAAGGGATAAATTAAAGAATATAAGTTATGTCCTAGAGCAGTGGTCAGCAAGCTCGTTAGTCAACAGAGCCAAATATCAACAGTACAATGACTGAAATTTCTTTTGAGAGCCAAATGTTTTAAACTTAAACTTCCTCTAATGCCACTTCTTCAAAATAGACTCACCCAGACTGTGGAAGAGCCACACTCAAAGGGCTAAAGTACTGTGTGTGGCTCATGAGCCGCAGTTTGCTGGCCACTATCCTAGAGTAATTTACAGACTAGGGGATGGTGGTTGACATTTTCTCTAACCCTTAACCTTAACCCTAACCATAACACTAAACCCTAGCCCTGAACTCCAAATCCTAACCATACATTCTAACCCTAAACCCTAATCTCTACCCTTAACTCTAAACCCTAACCAGAACCATAATCCATAACCCTAACTCTAACTCTAACCCCTAACCTTAATTCTAACACTAAGTCTGAACTTAAACCCAACCCTAAACCCTAACCCTAACTCTAATTTTAACCACTAAATCCTAACCCAACTCTAACCCCTAACTTAACACTAAAATTAAAACCTAACCTTAACACATAATCCTAAACCATAACTGTAAACGTCAAAACCTAACACAAACCACTAACCATAACCCTAAAAACAAACCATAAACCTTAACCACAAACATTAACCCTACACTCTAACTTTAGCCCTAAATATGTACACTAAATCTAACCCCTAATTCTATCCCTAACGTCTAACACCAACCCTAACCCTAACCCTAACTCCTAACCCTAAGCCTAAACACTAACCCTAATAATAAAACCTAAACCTAACCCTAACCCTAACACCTAGCTCTAAAACCTAACCTGAAATGATACTCCTAACCCATAAACCCAAACCCAACACAAATCCTAAACCAAATACCAATCCTAACCTTAACCCTAGCCCTAAACATAGCCCTAACCATAATCCTAAAACCTAACCCTAGTCCTAACCCTAACCTTAACCCTAAACCTAAACCTAAATCCTAACCCTAAAACCTAACACAAACTGTAAACCTAGGCCTAATCCTAATCTAATCCTAACCCTAACCCTAACCTAATCTTAATCTAGCCCTAACACTTAACTCTAAAACTTAACCTGAAATGATACCACTAACCTGTAACCCCAAACCCAACAAGAACTCTAACCCTAACTCTAACACTGACCCTAATCCTAACCATAGCCCTAAATTTAGCCTTAATCATAATGCACAAAGCTAACCCTAACCCAAACCCTAGACTTAGCCCAAACCCTAACCCTAACCCTAAAACCTAACCCTAAAGCCTATTCCTAACTCTAACCCTAGCCCTAACCTAACCCTAACCCAAATCCTAACCCTAACCATAATCCTAACCATAGCCTTAGCCCTAAAAATAACCCTAACCCTAACAGTAAGTAGCCAACACTAACCCTAACCCAACTTCTAAATCCTAACCTTAAAACCTAACCCTTGCCCTAAATCTAGATGTAATCCTAACCTAACACCATAAACCTAACCCTAACCCTAACCCTAACCCTAATTGTACCCTTAACCCTAACCCTAACCCTAGCCCTAAACCTAGCCCTAGCAATTACCCTAACCCTAAACATAACCCTAACCCTAACACAACCCAAACCCAAACCTAACCATAACCCTAACCCTCAAACTTAACCTAACCCTAACCCTAGATCTAACCCTAACCCTCAAACCTTACCCTAACCCTATCCCTAAATCTAACCCTGAATCCTAACCCTACATAACCCTAGCCCTAGCCTAACCCTAACCTTAACTGTGGCTCTAACCCTAACCCTAGCCATAGCCCTAACCATAACCATAACCATAACCCTAAACCTAACCTTAACCCTAACTCTAACCTAAACCCGAACCCTACCCTAAACCCTAACTTTAACCCTAATCCTAAACCCTAACCCTAACACTAAAACCTAACCCTAACCCTAACATATAACCTTAACCCAAACTCTAACACTAACCTTAAACCATAACCCTAACCATAACCCTAAACCCTAATGTGAATCTCTAACTCTAACCCCTAACCCAAAGCCTAAAAACTAACTCTAACAATAAAATTTAAACCTAATCCTAACCTTAAAGCATAACTCTAAAACCTAACCCCTAACGATAATCCTAAACCTAACCAAAACACTAACCGTAACCCTAATTCCTAACCCCAACCTTAATTCTAACACTAATGCTACCCTAACCCTAACTCTAAATCTTACCCCTAACCCCACCTGTAAACCCCAACCCTAACTCTAAACCTAACACTAACCCTAACCCTTAACACTAAGCCTAAACCTAACCATACACTAAAACTTAACCTTAACCCTAAACCTAAACTATACTCCTAAACCCTAACCTTAACCCAAATCCTAAATCTAAAACCTAAAACCTAAACCTAAAACCTAGCCCTAATTCTAACGGTAACCATAACCCCAAACCCCAAACCTGACCCTAAATCTTAACCATAAACCATAATCCTAAATCCTAACCCTAACCCCTAAACCCAATCCTAACCCCAAACCCTAGCCCTATCACTAAATCATACCCCTAATCATAATACTAAAAACTAACCCTAATCTTGTGGTCGGCAAACTGCAGCTCGCAAGCCATATATGATCAGGACTGGCACCAGACACTGGCAGTGGATACAAGTGGCGCTCTGGCGTCACCAACAGTGCATGCAAGCGGGGCCAGCGCCAGCAGCAGTGCAAGTGCCAGGTGGGACCATGGTGCACAGGAGCAAAGAATTTTCAGTAACCACCAGAGGCGTGCCCTGATGACAGCTACTGACACCCCTCCTTGGTCTGGCACCCCCACTCACCTGCTTCACCATCCTGCCACAGTCGACGCCAGTCATGTTCTGCATGTGCACCCTGGTGGTCAGCACACGTCGTAGCAACTGGTTGTTTGGTTGTTCAGTTGTTTGGTTGTTCCACCATTTGGTCTATTTGCATATTAGGGTTTTATATATATATACTAGAGGCCTGAAACATGAAATTCGTGCATAAGGGGGTGTTCTTCAGCCAAGCCTGCTCTCTCTCAAGTCTGGGACCCTTTGATAGATGTCCAACTGCCTGTTTAGGCCCAATCCAAGTAGGACAATCCAGGACTGCTGGCTCCCATCTGCTCACCTGCCTGCTTTCCTGATTGCCCCTAACTGCTTTTGCCTGCCAGCTTGATCACCCCTTAACGACTCCCCTGCCAGCCTGATTGAAGCCCACCTGCTCCCCTGCCAGCTTGTTTGCCCTACCCTGGGGGCCTGGTCAACCCTAACTGCCCTCCCCTGCAAGTTTGATCACCCCCAATTGGCCTCCCTTGCAGGCCTGGTCCCTGACAACTGCCCTCCGATGCTGGCCATCTTGTGTCCACATGGGGGCAGGATCTTTTGACCACATGGGGGCAGTCATCTTGAGTGTTGAAGTGATGGTCAATCTGCATATTACTCTTTTATTAGATAGGATAGAGGCCTGGTGCATGGGTGGTGGCCAGCTGGTTTGTCCTGAAAGGTGTCCTGGATCAGGGTGGGTGTTCCCTTGGGGCGTGGGGTGGCCTGTGCGAGCGGCCTGTGTTGGTTTGCAGGCCGGCCATGCCCCCGGGCAACCCAAGCAGAGGCCCTGGTATCTGGGATTTATTTATCTTCTACAATTGAAACTTTATAGCCTGGAGTGCAGCCAAGCCTTCTGCTCTCACAGCCATTGAAACTTTGTTGCCTTAAGCGGAGGCCTGTGCCAGCCAGGGTATGTGGAAAGCTTGGCTTCCTCCATCACCAGGGGCAATGCAAGCCTCCCTCTTGCTCTATGGCCATAGCCATACTCGCTCTGATTGGCTGCTGGGTGTAGCATAGGTACAGTCAATTTGCATCTTATTATTTTATTAGATAGAATCATTTGCATATTACTCGTTTATTTAAAGAGTAATTTGCATATTACTCTTTTATTCACTTCCCCGGTAAAGAGCAAAGGAAGGGTGCTGAAAATGCTAATGGAGGCAGCAGGGTGAGCTTTTTTTTTTTTTGGCAGGGGGAGTTTCCTCCTGATGAAGGACTCAAAGGACAGCAGTGTACTTCTGCTATCCTCTGTCTCCAGAGACACAATTTCTAATTGGCATCGGGCAGGACAGAGCAGTTGCAGGTACAGGACTGGGAGCGCCTTTCTGCATGCAGCTCCCTGGAGAGTCTCTTCCGGCCGAGGAAAGCTTTGTTCTAACCATTTACCCTGGAAACAGGGCTGCTGGGTGGTGCCGGGGAGGAGAGCAGAATGGAGGTGGGGCAGGGTAGGAAGAAATATGGGGTAGAAGACTGGAGAGGGTGAAATCTGTGTGTGGTGGGGGGGGAGGGCTGGTACAGAAGGAGAGTTGGGGTCAGCATAGGAAGGTTTGGAGGTACTAGGAGAGTAAGAGGGACCAGGAGATGCCAGAACAGGGGAGAGAGTCTATGGAATCAGGAGGGAGTCCATGAGGGTGAATATAGACCATCTCTTCCCCAGACCCTGGCATCCCAGGTGGCTAGTGGGAGAGAAACATAGCAAGGTTCTGAGCCCCCTACACTTTGTGTCCAGAACATGTAGCCAACATGGCCAACCCTGTCACCCCTGTGGAAGTGCTGCCATTCGGAATGCATTTGCAGACACATGGATTGTTTATATATATATATATTTTTTAATTGATTTTTTACAGAGAGGAAGGGAGAGGGATAGAAAGTCAGAAACATCAATGAGAGAGAGACATCGATCAGCTGCCTCCTGCATGCCCCCCACTGGAGTTGTGCCCACAAGCAAGGTACATGCCCCCGACCGAAATCGAACCTGGGACCTTTCAGTCCGCAGGCCGGCGCTCTATCCACTGCGCCAAATCGGTCTTGGCCATGGATTGTTTTTAAGTTAATGCTTTTAATTCACTCTCTTTCCCACTTGTCATTTTTTATTGAAAATGCGGGTTCTGCTGCTGTGTGTTCCTTTGCAGGGGTGTTCTCCATGGGCAGAGATCCACTGAGAGAAAGAGACAAAAGGCCCAGTGAGACGTGGGGAATGAGTAAACAGGATCAGAGATGCACAGGGCAAGTCACACACAGGACACAGGGTGCTATGGCCTGAGATAGAGCCTCCCGGCCCGGTGAGAGGGCTCATAGGGTTCATTGGGTAGAGCAGCAGCTCTGTGGGTGCATTCACCCCAGGCACAGGTCCCAGGCCAGGGGAGTCGGTAAACTGAAACCCTGGATAATTGGAGCTAATTCCATGTGTCCAAACAGCCTCAGTGGAGGCCATGGGATGGCCACCCCTCCCCTGGCCTTACCCCTGTCATCCTGTCACAGCAAAGCTGGGGCTGAACACCTGGGGGAAGGGCGTGCAGGTCGAGAGCCCCTGGGGCCTAGGGTTTGGGGTGAGCCCTCCACAATTACACACTCCAGTGTGTGCTGTGGCCCCAGGATGGCAGATCACAACCGGGTTAGGAATTGGACCAGAACTTGGTCTGAGTTCCCCGTGACCTTCTGCTGAGAGGGGTCTGGTGGCGTGGGCCCCAGCATTTGGGTCCTTAGGTTTCTGGCCTCCTGAGCATTCCCGTCTGCGAAGATGCCAGATGGGCATCTCCTTGTATCCTCCCATGGGGAGTGCCTGCCTGATGCTGAGGCAGTGGGATGAGGAAGGGGCAGAGGATGGTGCTTGGCTTTTGTTGATCAGTTTGTCTCTGTCTGTATGTGCCACGGGACCCCCAAAAAAGTGACTTTTCAGAGCTTTCATTTGTGTGTCCATAACGTGCATGCCCCTCTGAGACACAGAGTCTAAGGGGAAGGAGAAAGCTGTGAATTCCTCACATGTGAATGAGGCTTTACACTTTAATCTGCTAGCCTGAAGCAGTGATCTCATTTTGTGGTTTCAGGAAACTTTGGCCTGTTGGGTTGGAATGGTGGTGGGGTAGGGTTTTATGTTTCTAGAGAGGCCTGGTGCATGGGGGGGGCCAGCTCTCCTGTCCTGATGGGGGCCCCTAATTGGGGTGTGGGTCCCCGCTGTGGGGCAAGGCCATCCTGGGCTTGGAGTGCTGGCAGTTTGCACCTGCCACAGACCTCGAAGCCCCACCCACCTCCCATCCCTGCCCCCCACTCCACCTACCTGCCCTCATGGTGACTGGACATTTGGTCTTCACAGTTGTCAGGGATACTGGCTTTATATTTATATATATAAATATATATATATATAGACAAGTTTGGGGAAATTTGCTGCAAGGTTTTTCTAAACAGATAGGATTGAGATTTGAATTTGCATGTGAATTTACAAAGTTGATATGGGTGTTTCAGTCTTGACCTGAAGTGAAAATGTCAAGTGTGTTTTCTAAAGGTCTACCCTGGGATTGCATAGCCCGTTATCTTTCAGTCTCTAATACATTATTTGCTGATTCTGTGTCAGTTGGTAGCTTTCCGTCCACCAGAGGCCAGTTAGGCAATGTGTTTCTATCTAGAAATTTGTGTGTGCTTTGCGTAAGTTACAAGGTTAATGAAATGCTTATTAAAGAAAAGCTCTTTTGTATGACATTAATGGTTTTAATTAGAACTGGAAGTTTCTTGAAATCAATGAAAATTTCAAATTGTTTGCAAGAATTCCTTTGGAGAATTGAGAAAGAGAATTCTCTGAGAATTTATTTTTCTAAAATATATTTTATTGACTTTTTACAGAGAAGAGAGATAGTTAGAAACATTAATCAGCTGCCTCCTGCATGCCTCCCCCCCCGACCCCCCTCCCGTCACCAAGGTATGTGCCCTTGACCCGAATCCAATCCAGGACCCCTCAGACCGCAGGCTGAGGCTCTATCCACTGAGCCAAACCGGTTTCAGCAGTCTGAGAAATTTATTGATGTGAAGTTCTTACAAAACACATTAGGCAAATTAAGAAAAAAAAACCCTATAGGTTTAATATAATGACTCTTGTGTATCTAGACTTAAATTCTAAAATGGATGCTTGAATATATTTCAGCATCTCTGGTTTTGTTTTGTCCTTACAGTTTCCAAACCACTATCTTTAGATTTCTAAATGCCTTGTCACAAGCTATATGGCAAAATTTCACCCTTAAAATAGAAGTCATATAAATAAAGTCAGGTTTAATTAACAAATGCATATCTTTTCTCTAGAGCAAATAAGTCATTCTTTGTAAGTTATTCACAAAGGGCATTTAGAAAGTCACGAAAATTAATCATTATGGTTGTATTTGTATGTGTTTCTGTTGGAAAATCATTTCTTTAACTTACTAAAACTCTGAAGGTTAAAATACTGTTATTTTCACTTTGTATTATTTGTAAGAAAAATAATTAGGAATACTGGAATATATTAAAAGTAAATATTGCATTTTTATAAAAAGAGGTTTAGCTTATTGGAACTAGACTGCCTGTTTGAACCTTGACTCCAACACTTGCTAGCTGAACAATTTTCTTATTCATAAATTGCTTCATTTTCTTTAAATGAAGGCAAGAATAATACTATCGTTAGAGCGTGATTGTCATAATTTAGAAAACAGGTACATGAAAATCTCTTAGAACACTGTCTATAATACCTGGATAAAGAATGTTAATAGCTTTCATTATTACATTTTATCTTTACTGGTATTTGGCATTATCTTTATGGACTTTGTTAACTGTATCTAATTTGGCCCTATTCGATTAACTCTTACTAGAGGGGGTCTAGCTGGCCCAGTCCCAATTGGGACAGATCAGGGCTGAGCCTATCAGGAGGAGGTTGACCAGACAGTCTGCCCCAATCAGAGCCAGGTCAGCTGGTGGTAGAAGATATGGGTGATTGGGGGCAGGGCTGTCCATGGGGAGGGAATGGGGGCAGTGGGCCATTTGGGGGTAGGGATGCTGACCAGAGGCCAGTGGCCTGGGGGAGGAACAATGGGTGGTTGGCCAGCCAGTCCTGCCCCTGATTGGGGTGGGTCCATGTGGGAGAAGGGGCTTTGGGCTGATCAGGGTGGTGGGGCTGCTGGAGGTTGGCTGGCCCACAGCACTCCCTAATCAGGCAAGTTTGCATCATAGCAACTGGCCATGGGTTGTCCCAATCATTATGGACACTGGCTTTTTATATATATAGATATTAGATTGTGACTCTTCTAGTTAATGTCTAAAAAACTTATACAGATTTATAAAGTAAATATTTTTAACATTTTAGGTTTGTTTTTGATAAGTTTACTTCTAACAAACACATAATCTTATCAACCAGAAATTAACAGTAAATGCATTTGCTGATTCGGTAGGTTCCTTTTCAGTCATATCTTTTATGAATATTGCATATAGTTTCAGGCATTATTTACATAAACTTTTATAACTAGAGGATTGTTTTATGAAGATTCATGCAATAGGCCTTCCTTTCCCTGGCTGTTCATTCCAGTTTTTCTCCGGCACCCAAGACGCAGGCCTTTGCTCTGGCCATCACCTTCCATCTTTGCTTAAGCTGGAGCGCCTCTATAGTAGCTCCCTCCACACCCCCACTCTCCTTCTCATAGCAGCCATCCTGCCTCACCACTCTGCGCCTGCATGTGTGCTACCCAGAGGTTGGGGCTGCTACCATCTTTGATGGACTAATTTGCATACTCACTCCTGATTGGATGGTGGAAGTCACAAAGTGACAATTTGCATATTTCTCTTTAATTAGTGTAGATTATCTACTTAGTATTTAAAAAAAAAACACTTTAGTATGTCACCACAATGGTCTTTTAGAAATGTATTTTAATGAATACATAATATTCCATCTGGTGAATGAGCCATGACTTAATCACTTTATCCATTAATCTATCAATGAACATTAAGGTTTTTCTAGATTTTGCCTGTTGTGAATAATGCTGCACTGAACATAGGAGTACAAATATCTCTTAAAATTTGATTTTAATTCTTTTATGTAAATATTTTAAAATTAGAACTAAACCATGATTCTTATTTTTTGAGTTTATTATTCTTGATTATAAACTTCCACTTCACATTTGGGATGCAACTGCTGATAAGGGGTTAGAAAACCAGAATGAATGTTTATGGATACTAGTCATGTAAAAATTACAAAACTTAGATAAACTTTTAATAATGACAAAAGTACTCTCTTGTGAGATAAGCAACCACGCATGTGTCAGGAGTTATCATAATAATTTTTGTTTACTATATTGATAAATAAAGTCAAGGGTTACTATTATAGTTGAGAATAATTCCCAACTACTAGTTTAACTACATGGTCTTCATGCTTAGTCCATAAATTAGAAAAATAGACTAATGTTATCTAAAACTACTGCTGCATATCTTAAACCCATAGTGATAGTAAACTCAAACTCTCCTAAGTTCAGAAAGAACAAAACAAGTGTTTCTTAAGAGAAACATTTTTAACAAATGAGTAAAGTCATTTCACTTGGCAAGGATCTATTCTAAAGTCATCATTAGTGTTTAGCGGATGATATTATGCATTTCTGTCTAAATATGCATAAATGTAAGATCCAGATAGATTTAGCCAGGATTGCGAAACGTTATCTCAAGAAAGCACTTTGTAATAACTAAATCATTAATTGAATTGCTGTTTATCAAAATATCAATCCTCATGCACATAAAATGTGGATTTGCAAAGAAAAAAAACTTTATAATTAGTGTTGTCTATATTTGAAGTTATTTTGAAGGGAGGAATGTAACTAAGGTCCTTAAAACAGGCACAGTTCAAATCAGAGTATATACCTTGCTATTTAATTTCTGACTCCGTCTGCTGCAGCACAGTTTTTCTCACAAAGCCCTAACTTCATCTCTATTCCAGACAACACTTTACGCTTGTAGATCAGGCAAATCCCATGATACTCAGTGACAGCAAGCCATACTACTGCTTATAAATCTTTCCATTCTCATTTTCCCCTTTTTATGTAAGGCATTTTTTTTTTAATTGAAGCATCACAAAGACAAATTCACATATTTAAGTCCACAGGTCTGTGAATTTACAGACCTAAACACATTCACATTACTACCACCAAAGTTAAGATATAAACTATTACCAATACTCAAGAAGGTAGATAAGCCTTCTCCTAAACACTAGCATCCTTTTCCACCCCAGGAAAACACTCTCCTGTGGTTTCTAGACTTTGCTTGTCTTTGAACTTTAGGGTAAATGGAATGATAAATTAAGCTTGTTTGTCTTTTAAAGACTGGATAGTTGACATCATTTTTCTTGCAATTTATTATTACACTTGAGGGCCAGTGCACGAGATTTGTGCACTTTTTTTTTGGGGGGGGTGGGCCGCAGCCTGGTCTGTGCCCTCTCACAGTCCAGGACCTCTCGCTCCTTACCATCTGCCTGCCTCAAAGGTGGAAGAGGCTCCAGCCACCACCACTGAGCCCGGCTTCTGGCTAAGAGGGCGCTCTCCCTGTGGGAGTGCACTGACCATCAGGGGGCAGCTCCTGCATTAAGTGTCTACCCTCTGGTGGTCAGTGTGCATCATAGCGACTGGTTGTTCCACTGTGCGGTTTGCATATTAGGATTTTATTATATAGGATTGTATGAATATAACATGATAAACTATTGCAGGTTAGTCTTCATGTGTATTTATTCAGTTTCCCATAGGGACTAGTAAACCTGCTGTAACTGTTCCTGTGCATGTCTTTTTGGTCCCAGAGGCACTCATTCCTACTGGTTTTATAACTGAGTGTGTTCAAATTTAATAGAAGATACAAATGGTTTTATTGGTAGAAGTCTTTGAAAAACCATCTACAGTAGTGAGTGAGAATTCATGTTACTTCATATTTCATAATCATATATTTTCTGTCTTTTAAACTTGAACCATTCTGGTTGTTATATATAGTGGTATCTCATTGTGCCTTTTATTATTTTTTGTTTAATTGACAACTAATGAAGAGAAAGTTTTTATATAGTATTTGATGACTTGATATGCTCCTTAGTGAAATACAATTTAAATCTCCTGAGCAGACTTGATTAGTCAATTGTCCCTAATATCTCATCAGGGACAATAGATTGTTGCTTAATCTTACTGCTTTGCAGAAGTTCTTTTTACATTCTGAATACAAATACCAATTATTTATAGAAAAACAGTTTTTTTTTACTAAGTTCTAGGTCAATTAGATATGCTTATAGAAAAAAAATTAAGTATGACTCATAAATAAGGACATAAATCAACTCAGGAAGATTGAGAATCAAAATATAAATAAGGATAAAACATAATTCAGTATAAATGTTTTAAAAATAATTGTAATGTAAAGCTCCATGGAATGGAATGCTAAAAGACTTATTGAACACAATACTTAAAAAACTGGGTTTGGCCCAGCTGGCATGGCTCAACAGTTATACCTCGACCTATGAACCAGGAGGTCAGGATTTGATTCCTGGTCAGGGCACATGCCATGTTTGTGGACTCACTACCCAATTAAAGGCGGTCTATCAGTGATTCTCTCTCATCAATGATGTTTCTATCTTTCTCTCCCAACCTCTCTGAAATAAATAAATAACATTTAAAAAACTGAATTTGAACAGTTAAAAGTATAAGTTTCTGTTAATTAAAGTCACAAGGAGAGTCATATTTTCTTGTTCTGGCAGTTGAGAGGGCACAGAAATAACCACTTCCTGTAGCACTGAGTACAGACATGCCCAGATCTTGGTCTCTAATAGTGCTCTCCAGTAAACAAACCCAGTTGCTTGGAGAGATAGCTGATGCTGCAGCTGCGACAGAGGCTAACAACATAAGCATGGGGCATCTTTTAGTGCCAAAAGAAAATACTAAACAACAAACAAACAATGAAATCACCAACAGAGTATGGCTAATGACCTCAGGAGCAAATTTAAAAAGCTCCCAATCACCAAAAATGGGAAGGACAATATGAGCAACAGAATAAATACTGTTGTATTGCAACAGTATTTATTCTTTATTCATAGAATGTTTATTCTGTTCCTCAAACAAGAATCTTTGGAATCATCTTTGAAAAGATATTCATTCAATGGCAAGGGGAAGGGACAGGAGTGGAAAGATACAAACTGCATGGGTTCTTCTTTCAATGTTCAAAATATCGAACTCATCTTTATCATATCCATTTTCAGTTCAAACTATCACTTCCTTTTATCTGAACCATGATAGTATTCTTCTAACAGTTAGACTCTAACTGGTCATGACCATTTCCTATTTTAGGACCAAAAAGAAGCATATGGAACAATGGATCTGGAGAGGCAGTAGAAGATAATAGAAACAATTACCATTATAAGCCTAATCAATATTTAATACATTTGGCTTATTTTTTAACTCTCAAAGGAAATAAAGTGCATAGTATTTTTTGTGAAATCAACCTTGGGCTTGATAGGAATGAATATAGAGTACCAAGTATTATACTGGGTTTCTTACATAAACTTTTCTTTGATCTATAGTTTAGTGTATGAATAGCTATAACACCTAAATGATCTTTTCACTTTTGAATGGTCTTACCATTTTCATTCTTCCAAAGTTATAGGATGAAGGAATTATTGGTCTTGCTTTTTATATCAGGTACTAAGTTTTGAAAGGGTTAAACATAAGGAAGTGAAAGAGTTACAATCAAAGCTATATTTTTAAAATTATGCACGGTCTCACTTATATAATCTTGCTTTAGGAGCAGAAATAGTTGCAAAAACTCAAGTAAGAAATAATGAGGAGGCTAATGATTGCCTATGTGAATGGGAAACTTCTGTAATTAAAGAATCAAATTTAATGAAGAATCTATAAAACTTGATGAAAGGATGCAACGGAAATGGATGGAGAGAAGTCAAGACTGATGGTAGAGTTCCAGGGCTGACCCTAAGAGATTTGGGCCTCATTTATTTTAGAGGCACTGGGATTATATATCATTATTCCATTTTACTTTATTGATTTGAGGGGGCTGCAATTCCTCTCCTACTTGTAATTCAAAGGCTGCTAATTTTATGCTGAAATACCTACTGCACTCCCGCAGCCAAGGAAAGAACTACAGTGATATATTTGCCAGATTTCTGTTGCCGTTGCTTTTGTTGTTATTTTCATTTTTCTACCCCGACTCCAGCTGTCTCTAGTCCATCCATTTTGATTGCATTTACCCTATCCTGTTCAGCGTGAAGCTTTGTGGAATCATATTCATGTAAATCTGCAGGTGCACATTTCAAACATTCGGCACCTGCAAAACTCTGGAAATATCACCGAACGGCATCTTCAGACATTAGGGGATAGAAATAAAAGCAATTAGTGCCTAACATAAACCCTTAATATTGTTATTCTGATTATTTTTCAAAACCAAATCTCTTCCAAAATGTCTCCTAGTGGAGCAAATCTAAGCCAAGTTTGAATTAAAAATAAAATAATAACTCATTTTGGGCTCTCCAAACACATTCAAGTGCTGGGAATTCTCTTAGCTGTCTGCAAAAGAAAACGATTCTTCTTAATGGTCAGATAATTAAAACTGGCAAAAATACATTTTTATAGAATTCTTTGTAAGTAAAAATTACCTGTGGAGAAATAGGAGAGATTTCCATCTGAAATATTTTTTCACAAATAAAGTTTATTCTCTCTTTTAACACCTTCATCAACCAGCATTAATACACATTTGTCTCAAGCACTTATTCAAAAGTGAGAACCCTCCAAGCAGGAAAAGAAATATAAAAATTCAAATTTATCATTCTTTTTACCTTTAATTAACCACCACTCATTTTAGTGGTTGTTTTCATTCTTTCACACCTAGTGTCGTGGCTGACCTTTAAAAGTGTACATAAATTAAGAAATGCAAAACTAAACCACAGAAACCAAGAAACTTAATGTTTTTATTTTTTTATTAAGAAAATATGCATTCAGTATCCATAAATATTGAATGAAAAAAAATGGATTAAGCCTGGCTGGTGTGACCCACGAATCGAAAGGTCACTGGTTTAATTCTAGATCAGGGCACATGCCTGGATTGCATCCTGGATCTCCAGTAAGGGCCATGCAGGAGGCAGCTGATCAATGTTTCTCTCTCTCTATTCCTCTAAAAATCGATTATTAAAAAAAAGTGGATTATAACACCAGGCATTTTGATTGATCTGACATCCCAAAAAATACTTTGGAATTAGCACTTGGTTTTTGATAGCTGAAATAAAGTAATGTTTGCAGAATGAAAAAAATCTACCAAGAATTATCTTATTATTGTTTGGGTTGCCTTTATAACAGAAAACAACATAGATCAGCTCTCTTCTTCGTCTCTTTCAACTTCCAGAGGCCCCAGGAGTTCATTGACTCAGGACAGGATAAATTCAATCTCTGCCTCCTTCTCCCTCTGTACCCCTGTACTCATAATCAGAACACCTGTTAGATTAGATTTAGGTCTCCTCCCAATCCAGTATGACTAGATTTTAACTGAACTGATTACATTTGCAAAGACTATCTATATATATAAAAGGCTAATATGCTAAGTCTCTGACCATCCGACCAGTGCTATGATGTGTACTGACCACCAGAGGGCAGACACTCGACTCAGGAGCTGCAATGACTTGCACTGGCCATTTCCAGAGAAACAGCACCATGGACCTGCTGCTAACAAAGCAGCACTGAGCTTTCCCTAAGGGGTACACAGGCCCTGCCACCACCCTAGAGCAGCAGCCCATCAAGTCACAACTGACTCTGCTGAGACCTGATGGTGAAAAATGTGGCCCCCATCCCAGCCCAGAAACTGTGGCTGTGGGCACTGGGTAATGATGTCAAGTAGTAACACCTGGCTTCCTCTTCCTAGCAACAGGCTATTTAGCAATAAGCAGCACCACTGAACTGATACCCAAAAAGCAACACTCGGCTTCTCCCAAGTAGGACACATGCCTGCTACCACCCCAGAGCAACACCCCACCAAATTACAGCCAACTCTGTTGAGACCCTATGGCACCAAATGCAGCCCAAAAAGGTGGCTGTGGGTGCCATGTAATTATGTCACATAGCAATGCCTGGCTTCCTCTCCCTAGCAACTAGCCTCCTGCGAGTTTCTTCAGCCAGGAACTCAACTTGCTTTGTAGCCAGGTGCAAACATTTTACACTTTAACCAAATGTTTCTGAAAATTACCTGAAAGAGAGGTTGGGGTGCTTCACCAGGCTGGAAAAATTTTAGCCAAATCAGAAAGAAGGTCTAATTAAGCAAGTTTATCTCTCTATATAAAACTCTCACTGGTTCCAATCACACATGTGTGTTTGATCTGTCATTGTTGATCATGAATTTAGTTGACATTTCTATTATAGAGCAAGGGCAAATAGCGATTTTAAAATATTTCTTTTACTTAATGTCCTTTCAATGTGCATGAATTTGTGCACCAGGACACTAGTTTCCAATAAGGCCACATTCAGAGGTTTTAGATGGACATGCACTATGAGGGGGCATTATGCAATTTAGTTCAAACACCAAATGAAATCAACTCTCCTCATGTGAATGTTCTCATAATATCCTGTATCAAATTCTACTACTGGATAAATCCTATTTTGTGATAATTGTTTATTTTTCTTATTTATCATTGAATTCTCATTTTCTAGCACCATGTCTAAGATTATTTAAGGAATGAATGTTACATAAACCTTGAAGCCAAAATTTAATTGAACAAAAAATGTTTTACAGTTACTAATAAGGTTGTATTGAACACGTTTTAGTATTAAAGTCCCTGTAAGTCTTTCACAAAAATGGATTAAAAGATTTTCATAAAAAATAAAACACTGATGTTGCATCCAAAGTAAATGAAATTACAGTGAAAACCAGACAGGTCTAATCAATCAAATGTCTTATGACAATTAAAATTATTTTACTAATGTCAAATATTTTACTGGAGAAATAGAAGACCTTTTAGCAACACATTAAAGACCAATAATAAACAAAAAAAAAATAGAAATAGAGTTACAATAATACCAACTTCTCAAACTATTTACGTTTTTGTAAAATAGATCTCCAATTTTATAAATTACAGATATTTGGTTTCTTATTGTCTACTAGAGGCCCAGTGCATGCACCCCTGTGGGATCCGGCGTAAACCAGCAGTTGGACATCCTTCTCACAATCTGGGACTGCTGGCTCCTAAAGGCTCACCTGCCTGCCTGCCTGTCTGACCACCCCTAATTGTCTCTTCCTTCCAGCCTGATCACCCCTAACTGCCCTCCCCTACCATCCTGGTTGCCCCCCAACTGCCATACTCTGCTGGCCAATTTGGGTCTGATTGGTCGATTTCTATTCCAGTGTCAAAAGCTCCACTTGCTAGGCATCCATTGGCTCCCCACAACACCCAGATTTGGTTCTAATTGGTCAGTTTCTTTGCTAGTCAGCATCAAAAGCTCGGCCTCCTAGGCAGCCATTGGCTCCCCACAGCACCTATATTTGTTTCTGATTGGTCAGTTCCTATGCCAGTCAGCATCTCTGGGCCTCTCTCTGAGCCTGATCAGAGAGGTGGGGCTGAATAGCAGCCCCCATAGAGGCCAAGAGAGAAAGAAAAGCCAGTCTGCTGAAACTCAGAAAGAAATAGGGAGAGAGAGAGAGGCAAGTACTGATCAACACCTGCCACTGAGGCTGCAGATCAGACCCTGCCTCTCTCTCTGGGTCTCAGCCCCCTGTGCAGTCAGTGCTGGATTGCCAGGCTGCCACGGGGCAGTCAGTGCTGGACCACCAGCCAACCAGGCACTGACTGAAGGACTTCCAGGTTGGTCAGCCTTCAGTCTGATAGGTTGTTACAACTCTGGCCTTTCATATATTAGGATTCTCTCTTGAGTGGTGTTTTGCCAGAAAAATTTTCATCATATAAATCTTATTCATTTATGTTCTTGCTCAACAGTTGGCTTATTCACACAAACAACTAAACCAATGACAAAAGCCAAAAAATCTTAAAAACTATCAGATTTTCTCTTTCTGTCAGTGAGAAAAGAAGGTTTAAGGAGTAGTAATTATTTTATTTAGTTGTTTGTGGCATAGAGTTCCTCTAAGAATTGACAGATAACAATGTGTGTTTTCAATTTTTTTAAATAACAAAAACAATGTATCTGTGAAATATCTTCACAAATGTACTTTACTGAATAAGAATGTGGAGTTCTATAGTGCATGCATTTTAAGGTTGTACCCCAAACTTAATAGATCTGGAATACATTATCTAGGTCTCAATTTCTTCAATGTTTTTCATAGGAAGAAGGGTGGGGCAAGGGAGCTGTTAGCAAAAGAAAAGAAGAGCCAAAGCCGGTTTGGCTCAGTGGATAGAGCATCGACCTGCGGACTGAAAGGTTCCAGGTTCGATTCCAGTCAAGGGCATGTACCTTGGTTGTAGGCACATCCTCAGTTGGGGCTATGTAAGAGGCAGCTGATCGATGTTTCTCTCTCATCAATGTGTCTAACTCTCTATCCCTCTTTGTAAAACATCAATAAAAAACATTTAACAAAAAAGAAAAGAAGAGATTATTTTTTAGGCCAGAAGTTCTTCTTTTGGAGAGAAAAGTATGGGTTAGGGTTTGGTTCTATCACATAGATTATCTGTCTCTTCTTCCCATGGGGCATGAGAGGACCCATGTAACAGATTACCTTATTGGTGTTGAGGAGCAAATGCCAGATTCATTGATTGAAATTACATTTCTGGTGAAGGTCAAAACTGAGGTTAGATTGAGTATTAAGTCTAGGTTTGATATCTTGACCATTAACCACCAGTGCTGCCATTTTGGGCCATGGTGTTCTCTTGAACATAAGTCAGTGTTCTAATATGAGTTCCTAATATGAAATTGCTAACACAGTTTCTTTCATATATCTACTTTAAAAATATTATTGGCTAGAATGAGAAGAAAGCTTAGCAAGTGGAATTTTTTTTTTTCCATTACACTGAATCAATGCTATTTTGGAAACACTGTTTTGTTGTTGTTTTGTTTTTCTGGAGAGACATAAAAAGTTTCCTGTGCATCTGGCAATTAAATTCTCCCGAAAATAAAGCAGAAAGATTTGCTCCAGTGAAACTGGTTGTAGAGCTGCTGGCTCTTAAAATACAGGAAATAAATCCTCTCTCTCTTTCATCTCCAGTGATTCTCCACACTTAGAAGCAATGGGGAGTCTTCAGGTAAACTTGGAGAGTTATGTAGCTCTCAGCTGCCTTTTATTTCATCCCTTTAAAACAGTATTTCCCTTTGGAAAAAGTTCATAAAGACTCAGAGGGAGGGAAAAGTGCATTTTATTTAGGAAACTATGCTTTCCCCACAAATCTCACAACTGCTTTGTCTAGTTCAGATCATATTTCCAAGAAAATATGGTGGATTGTATAGTCATTTAGGTTACAGAAAACAAAACTCTAATGCATGAAAAAGAAAACTTGACAGAATTAATAAATTTAATTCAGATTTTAGTTTTTTTTTGGGGGGGAGATTATTCCTGGCTTTGATCAACAATAGGTAATCGTACAATTCTTTTATTATATAATCATAGTTTTTTTTTTAGTTTTGTCTACAAACTTGAAGAAGATCAAACTAAGAATGCTCTTAACAACGAGAACAGGATGTCTTTGCAATTTACAAGGCACGCATTGCATGATGATTCTAAATTTCTTAGTTTAATTTCTAAGTATGGAGAGTTGAAACTTTCTTCGAATAATAGAAATATATATTTCTTTCCTTAGACTAAGCCTCTTTATAAAGCGCTTCAAATTAAAGCGGAATTTCCCAATACTAACAAATAGCTGCATGCTCTGTGCTCATTTGGAAAAATGTGGGTGCCTTTGTCTTTTAATTGACTGGAAAGGTTCAACTCCCCCGGGCTTTAGTTTTTGATGAGCTGTGAAGAAGGCTTTTTAATGAGTTGGTAAGTGACATTGATTACCATTAAATCACACCAGGCTGAGGAAACAATGCTCTTCATTTATAGTTTTGGGGTTCCACAAAGGCTTGGGCAAGGGCAGTCAAGCAGCGCCCCCTCTTTTCCCCTCCCCCTACATAGAGCCCCTAATAATTCTCTTTGGAGAGTATAATACAAAAAAAATATTCTTGGTCCTACTTTATTGATATTCTCAAGCTGGATCATAATCTAGACAAACTTTAGAGAGAATTAAGGTGCGGGTGTGATAATGATGAAAGGGACATCATCTCAGGCTTCAATACCATGGCAAATGGTACCAAAGACAGAAAGTGTACATTTTTTTAGCATGCCACGCAGTGTTGGATTGTAATATTTTTTAAACTTTATTCTTTTTAAAAATATATTTTTATTTTTTACAGAGAGGAAGGGAGAAGGATAGAAAGTTAGAAACATTGATGAGAGAGACATTGATCAGCCGCCTCCTGCACGCCCCCTACTGGAGATGT
The DNA here is from genome assembly GCA_011751065.1 of Lasiurus cinereus. Classification (NCBI taxonomy): domain Eukaryota; kingdom Metazoa; phylum Chordata; class Mammalia; order Chiroptera; family Vespertilionidae; genus Lasiurus; species Lasiurus cinereus. The sequence goes on along the minus strand of JAAGEH010000043.1, from coordinate 7,190,498 downwards.
GCCTGCAACCAAGGTATATGCCCTTGACCGGAATCGAACCTGGGTCCCTGCAGTCCGCAGGCCCACGCTCTATCCACTAAGCTAAACTGGTTTCGGCTGGATTGCAAATATCATAGAAACTGTTTTCAGTTTATTCCCCCCAGTCATCCCTTCTATTTAAACTAAAAACAATAACTTGCTCTGAAGGCAACATTCTAATGGAATACCCTGTCCTTGACTTTCTCGTTTCATCCTGGCCTAGATAGTATATTTCTCTTCATAGATTAATCTGCTTACGAGAGAATTGGGGAAATTGAATCCTTGTTTGACTACTTGCATTTCTCATTGTTTAGTAGATATGTGGCAGTATAGGGACCTGGGTCTTGGATCCCAAAGACACCAGATGTAAAAAACCACAGCTGGCTTCCCCTACTGCCCTCACTGGGATCCCAAGGATACCAGATGGCCAGAAATAGACAGTAGGTAAGCCTACAAAAAAGGCAACCATGCCTCCATTTTTTGGGGAAAATGTCTAATGTCCCTTCCAACTGCTTGCTTCTAATAACTTGATGTGGAAAATTCCACAAGCCCACTCACTGCTTTTCCAAAAGCCACTTTGTCCCTCGCTTATAAAAGCAGCCAGGCAGAGCCAGCCCCGAGTCCATTCATAGGCCCTTCCTTTCCTCTGAATTGCCTCCCTTGTGCTTGAGCATAGATTTAATAGAAATCTCTCTAAAGTTTGCTGTTGATTTCTATCTCAGGGAACTCAACAATCGCAATGCCAGTAACAAAGAGAATTTAAATTTCTTAGTGAGGCATTCGAGACACTTCCCAATCAGAACCCTTTTTATTCCCATTCAAATTCTTATCACTCAAGTGGATGTACACTCCAGGTGAACTCGAACCACTCGGTGTCTTGGAGATTTCAGATAAAGTAAACTTTTCAGCAAGGGTTTCTTCATCAGTGAGCAGCGAATGTTTAAAGATTACGACCAAATTTTGGTCCTTTTTAAAAATGAATTTTTAGATCATTAAGAATTCTTGATGGGATTAGGAGGCCAATCAGAGAGACTATTTGGATGGTGGAGGTCATTCAGTGTGGGGCAGAGCAGGTTATGATTTGCTATAAGGCAGAGGCAGGAAGTGTTTGCCAAACCACCGCTGAAGCCAAATTCTTGTTTGCTGGGATCGATAATAATTACCTTGTGAGTATATAAGAAAGCTTGGATGGGGCAATAAACAATTCAATTCAAAGAGCAACCCAGGACTGAAAAGGACCACCAATCCACCTGTGCCATATCATGGGCACATTTAGAGACAATTTGGGATGCTGTTACAGTGCAATGGTGATTGTATTATGTTTATTATTTTGTCACCTACCATTTTTATGAGATTTTTTAATCATTTTCCGTGTGCTACTAAAAATATCTAGTGTTCTTAAGCGTGCTACAAATGCAAAATGGGTGCATCGCTGTTTTTAACGAATCCCTTTGTTCCAGATGAAAATGACGTCTATTCTTATCCTACTAAATCCCTCCCTTGACATCTCATCCTTCAAGGTACCCTACCTCAAAATCCCTTTTCTTGTTAAGCAGTCATCATCTAAAAATCCTACAATATTATGGGAGGACCTCTCTTGTGGGGGCACCTTATCCAAAATCAATTAGAAATTGGATTATTTCAGGTCCCCTTTGCATACTAGGTCATAATATTAGTTCTATAGAAAACAGAGGCATCACGTGCATCTTAAACCCAGTATCATGAAGGCAGTGCTTATAAAGTCAGCATTGGCCACAATACACAACCAGCACATTAAAACAGGATGTCTCCCTGTAGTCAGGATGAGAGAAATGTCTTGTCTTGTAAGAGGAGTGTAGGATAAATTTATAGATCATACCCTATTATGGTTCTGCAGAAAAATTACTGTCCCAAACTCCTCACCTCAAGAGAGGAGAAGAAATGTGGTGTGTGTGTGTGAGGAGAGAGAGAGAGAGAGAAAGAGAAGAAATGGGGCAAACATCTGCTTAGCCTAATTCATCCATTCAACAATTATTGAGCACATACTATTTACATATTTTTGCATGTAGAAAAGCCTGCTAACCAAGAATAAGGCAAAGTCTTATTTATAACCATATTTAAATTCCTGAAAGGAAGAGGATTTAGGATATAATGTACAGGTATAAATAGAAGATGTATAATGATACAGATGCAAAAAAGAGACTTCCTTTTATAAGGTGTGCTAAAGTTGGTGATGAGCAAGTTTATATAGAATCAAGAAAATGAAATGTGGAGACCCTACCTAAATGAATGATTATTGGAAAGACATATCTGGAATAAACATATCTTTGAACTAATTTTTCTTACTGTTTATAAAACAGTTAAAGGTCATGATTTTTAGGTTTATAATATGTATATGTATTTCTATTATGCACACATACACACACACATACACACATATATATAAGTTTTCAATAGTGAAAACTTTCGAGTACCAGTATTAGTCACAAGTTATGCTTGGTTAATACTTCAGTTTTGATATATTCCTGACTCTGATATTTTAGTGTAAAACAAACCAACAAAAAAGAACAAAAAGCAAAAGCTCGGTAATTATTTTTAAGACATGCAATTTCTCTGAAGCAATGGAAGAAGTACATATTTTTTAAATGATATGTATAGTTACAGATATAATAAGGAGGAAGCCCCAAAAGAGTAACTATCAACTCTTTATGACCCCAATTTCAGTAGCTTCAAAAATATTGCCCTAAGAATCAAGGAAAGCTCATTTTTACCCGCTTCCCGGGAGACAGTATCTCCAGTCAAAATTGATTATTTTTTCCAAGCCATCTATCATGCAGAATTGTTAACAGGAAATCTACTATTCATTCATTCTCTTGGCCTATTTCTTGGCAACTACATTTCACTGTACTTAATTTTCAAGTAAATACCATATTAAAAATTAATCAGAGGAAAGAGTAATTTTGAATTTAAAAATAAAATGAAAGTGAAATAGTGCAACCTAAATCACAAGAACTGTTACCCTCGTATGTGTTTAAATTTCAGGCCCCCGACGAAGGGAAACAGTAAGAAATCTCTCCTTCAGGAAGTCAACATTTCAACAAATAACTCTCCAGTTCAAATTTTGGGGTTCGGAGGAAGATTTCTTTGTGGGCCCAACAGCATTACTTCCAACAGTTCTGCTCTTGACATTTGTAGGAGGACATGAAACAAGTGTGCAATTTTCAGACATATATGTTATGCAGACACTTGTATACTATATTCATACTATACATCAAGCTAATAAAATTTTAAAATATGTTTCTCTCTCATAATGTAATTTTATCATTTATTTTAAACTTAAGATATGTTACAAATATATCTGAAAATTAAGTTGGAAGTCCAAGATTAAAGTGAGAATTCTCAAAGTCTTATAATATCTAGTTGTATCTGCAAAAACTTATTTCTAAATAAGGTCACATTTACAGTTTCTGGATGGACATACATTTTGGGAGGACACTACTCAAAATGATCTTTATATATATATATATATCTTTATATATATATATATATATATATGTATATATATATACACATACACAGTGGCACCTCGAGATGCGAGTGCCCTAACATACGCGATTTTTGAGATACGAGCCCTCGAGCGAGCGATTTTTGCTTTGAAATACGAGCAACATTTGAGATAGGAGTAATCGCACGGATCGGCCGGCTGCACACGACCCACCAGTTTACCGTGACTTGAGGGTCTCAGTTTCCCACGCCTCAAGGTTACGGAACGAATTAAACTCGTATCTTGAGGTACCACTGTATATATATATAGAGAGAGAGAGAGAGTTTTAAAAGTGGCAAATATTTCATAAACTCTAACTTTCACATCACTATAACATTCTGTGAAACAGGCATCTGAGCAGCTCTGTATAACTTAAGATTTTAGAAAATAGGGATGTCTAGCCAAATTTTAATATTTTTCTCTTCTGATATTCTAGACTGATCTCTGCCATTCCCAAGATGTGTTGAATGACAAGGAAGAGCAAGAAGACAAATAATCTCACAATAGGTAAACACCTTATCTGACCATGAAAACATAAAAGTAATGTATTGTTTTAGAAGCAATATAATGAGAAACCATGGGAACAAAATCAAAGGTCTGAAATTAGAGACAGGTTAAATAGAAAAGGCTTAGAAATATACTTCACATCTATCCTTCATGCAGCACTACTATTCCTATGATATCTGTCACTACATGCTTGAAAGTTCCAGATTAAGGTTGTGAAATTAATCTTTTTTATATAAAACTAGAGGCTCAGTGCATGGCATTCGTGCACAGGTAGAGTCTCTAGCAACTGCCAGTTGCCAGATAGGGTCTCCCTTTGTTTTGCACTGCCTCCTGGTAGTCAGCACATGTCATAGCGAGTGATTAAACTCCCAGTCTGTCAAACTCTCGAGGGAGGGAACACTTTGCATATTAGGGGGGGTCCCCTCAGCCCAGCCTGCACCTTCTCTTATCTGGGACCCCTTGGGGGATATACGACTGCTGGTTTAAGCCCGATCCCAGGAATTGGGCCAAAACCAGTAGTTGACATCCCTGTCACAATCATGGACCAATGGTTCCTAATTGCATACCTGCCTGGTCACCCTAACTTCCCTCCCCTGCTGGCCTGATCACACCTCACTGCCTTTGTGTGCTGGCCTGATTGCTCTTAACTGCCACCCTACATAGCCTGCTTGTTCAGTCATTTGGTCATCCCTCAATAACCCCCCTGCTGACCTGGTTGCCCCACTCAGCATGCTGTTCAGTTGTTTAGTCATCCCTCACCAATCTCCTTGCTGGCATAGTTGCCCCATGCAGCCTGCTTGTTCAGTCATTTGATCATATCTCACTAACATCTCTGCCAGCCTGGTTGTTCAGTCATGTGATCATCCCTCACTAACCTCTCTGCCAACCTAGTTGCCCCATGCAGCCTGCTGTTCAGTTGTTGGGTCATCCCTCACTAACACCCCTATCTATCTGGTCATAGGCAGCCATCTTGTGAGGGTGTAAGGGTTAATTTACATATTACCTCTTTATTATATAGATAGATGGGAAATAGTAGAACAAAATGTCTTTAGGCAGTGGTTTTAATGTCTATTTAAAGATATATTTTAGATCTAGCTGGTTTGGCTTAGTGGACATAGCATCAGCCTGAAAACTAAAGGGTCCCCAGTTCAATTCTGGTCAAGATTGTGGACTTGATTCCCAGTAGAGGGCATGCAGAAGGCAGTTGATCAATGATTCTCTCTCATCATTGATGTTTCTCTCTCTCTCCCTTCCTCTATGAAATCAATACAAAAACATTAAAAACATTTTAAAAGCCTGTAAGATACTTATATTTGTACAAATTGTTATGTGTGTGTGTGTGTGTGTGTGTGTGTGTGTGTGTGTATGACTAATATGACTAATATGCTAAGTGTCCCACCATCCCAGTAATAATGTCATGCAGCAGCCCTGGCTTCCTCTCTTTAGTGACTACCTCCTTGTAGTTTCTTCAGCCCAGAAATATGACTTGCTGCATAGCCAGGTGGAAACATTTTACACTGTAACCAAATGTCTGTGAAGCATATGCCTCATCTAATTTGATCCTCACAGAAGTCGTGGTGTTGGTAGATAGGTGACTTGGTGGAATCCTATTTTCTTTTCATTAGCTGGAAAATGGAGAATTAGAAAGCTTAGAAAGTTGACCTGACTGAAAAGACGAAAGAGACAGTGGACTTTGAAAATGACTTAGGCCTTCTCATTGCACAGGATATAGTCAAATATTGGTGCAATTAAATATTTTACCCTTTGTTCTCTCTGCATGATCTACAATAATAATCTGCTTTATGTTGATATTTACTGCTGTGCTGCTGACAATTATCTGAAAGAGAAGCTGGAGTGCTTCAGTGGGCTGAAAAAAGTTTAGCTAAATCAGAGAGCAGGTCTAATTAAGAAAATTTGTTCTATGTCTATAAAAGGCTAAGTTGACTGGCACATGCATGATACCTATAAAGCTCTTGCTGGCATCAATCGCACATGTGTGTTTTGACCTGTCATTGTAATTGTGAATTTGGTTGACACTTCTATTATAGAGAAAGGGCAAATAGCAATATGAAACTATTTATTCTAATTAATCCCCCCTCAATGTGCACAAATTTGTGCACCTGGCCACTAGTGTTTTATATTAGAATGTAGTATATAAATTAATTTTTAATTGATATAGGTGTGTATTAAATTTTAGAAACTATTGGCTTAGACCATGATTTTATATTTAAACATTTATTTATATGTCATTAGGAATGTATATATAATGTAATCACATAATTATCAAAGTATTGTTCATCTATTAATTGAATGCACCTGTGTGATATTGTTATAGGGGTATAGTATGAAAAGTTAGAGGGGCATAGTATGAACAGAACAATGCGCCTACTCTCAATGAGTTTACTATTTTAATGAGGAAGAAAGCCAAGAAACAAAAATTTCTTTAGCATCACATGAGATAATAAATTAAGAATTAAAGAGAACCAGTAAATACTAAAAAGCATGGTTCATTAAATTAAAAACATATAACTTTGACTTTATTATAATCAAGAACTTCTGTTCTGTGACAGATACTGTTTAAAGATTTAAAAAATCAAGAAACTGCTATAAAATATTTTCAAAAAGATGATAAAGCTATTATAGAAAAGTGCTCTTAAAACACAGTAATAATAAAATAAACCAATTTAAAAGTGGGTAAAGATCTCTAAAGAACCCTCAACAAAGAAGATATACATATGACAAATAATCATGGGAAAATGCTCAGCATCACTTGTCACTAGAGAATTACTAATTAAAGCAAAAACAAGATACCATTACACACTTATTAGAATGGCTTAAATAAAAAGAGAAAGAGAGAGAGTGACAACTGGCAAGTGGCATCTGCAATAAGGCAAATTAGAAAGCTCCAGGCCCTCATGTCCTCCCACTGAGACACCAAATTAACAATGACATAAGGACCCAGAGAGCTCTCTGAGAACTCTAGAAACCAGTTAAGATGTCACAACAACCAAGCAAATGCCTAGTCAAGAAAAAAACAACAAATAAACACTCCAATAGAATCAAAATAAAAACACTACACCTTAAGAAAAACTACTTATGAATGAAAAGTATAGCATATAATGAAAAGGAAAACGAAAACTATACCCCAAACTTAAGGAAATTCAGTGGCATTTTGCTCCCCTTCGTCCTATCACCCACTCAGAGCAATGCAGAATATGAAGAGGAAGCTGTCCAACTCCCAAGAGTAGGGCAGGATGATTTACTGATATCTTGCTACTGTCAGGACAGGAGATTATGGGTTCTTGGACTTAACCCAAATGTGAAGTCAGTGATAGTGGTGAGGTGGAACTGGCAGTCTTGCTTATAAACTGGGTGTGTGCAATGAAAGATCACTCAACAAGATGTGTAAAAATATAAGAGCCACATTAATAAAGATATTTGTGAAATAAGTATTAGACATCTAAAAATACAGGGTCAAATTGGCAGTGGACATATGTATAACTCTGGAGGTCAGGGTAAAGAATGAGGCTATATATGTAAACATAAAAGTAATCTTTAATAACAGTGAGCAAACCAGATGAAGTTGTCTGGGCAATAAGTGACACATAGAAAACCAGTGTTCTGAGGACTGAGCTCTTGAGTCCTCCAGCAATTTGAGGTTTGAACCAATAAAATAGTCTGAGAAAGTGCAGCCAGAGATGTAAGAAGAAAATGAGTAAGTCAAGGGAAAAGAGGACATCAAGGTGAGAAAATGGATTCATTCTGTCCACTGCTGAGGAAAAGTTTAGAAAAATGAAGATTGAAAACATACTTGGGATTCACTAAAATTGAGATCATTGATAACCCTTACCGAGCTCTTTTGGTAGAATGTGGGGATACGAACCGGGTTATATTATATTCAAGGTCAACCGAGAGGAGTAAAAGTGGATGGAGCACTTGGGTGTAAGTGTAGAAGTCTCATTTATCCACAGGGACACAGTTCTGTCTGGGGTGGTAACTGGATGGTGATGTGAGGTTAAATGAGGGATGAGTTGTTATTTTGGTTTGTTCTTGTTTGTATAAAATGGATAATCTTATAGACGAATGATTCGGCAATAGAAATGATTCAGTAGAAAGGAAAAATAAGTTAATATAAAAAAAGAGTAAATTCAATAATTTCAAAAAGAAAGCCTTTGAATAAATGGAAGGAGTGACAATATTCACAGCAACAGGAGGTGAGGCACAGGTGGTTGCCAATCAATGATATTGATATTCAGGTGTGGCTAGGTATGGCAACATGTGGAACATTTCTTCCACTTGCCCATATTTTCTTGAAAGAATCCAGGGTAACCCTGATTGGAGATGTTAGAGGTTGGATGATGGAGAATTCAGAAGTTTGACGAGCAAACAAAAATTAGGAGAATGAATTAACTAAGAAACTAACATCATCATCAGGAATCAGAAGGGACATTTGAAATTTAAGGTAACAAATTTAATGAGTTGGTAAATATCGTTATGATGTCTATGTGGAGTGGCAATGACTTCAATTTAAAAGATGGTTGAGCCTTGCCCAGCATGGCTCAGTGGTAGAACACCAATCTATGAACCAGGAGGTCAAGGGTTGGTTCCCAGTCAGTGCACAGGTTAGTGGCTTGATCCCCAATAGGGGGCATGCAGGTGGTTGCCAAACAATGATTTTGTCTCATGACTAATGTTTTTCTCTCTCTCTTCCTCTTCCTACCTTTCTCTGAAGTCAATAAAAAAAAAGTTTAGTTCCTATTGTTTTTTGTTTTTTAATATATATTTTATTGATTTTTTTACAGAGAGGAAGGGAGAAAAACAGAAAGCTAGAAATGTCAATGAGAGAGAAATATTGATCACCTGCCTCCTGCACACCTCCTACTGGGGGATGTGCCCACTACCAAGGTACATACCCTTGACCGGAATCGAACCTGGGACCCTTCAGTCTACAGGCCAATGCTCTATCCACTGAGCCAAACCCATCAGAGCTCAGTTCCTATTGTTGAGTTTAGGTACCTGTAGTTGCAAATTAAAAAAAAAAAAAAGATAATCAGGATTGCTATTGTTTACCTAATAATAGACAAACATGTAAATTGACTATACCTTCGCTATGGCCACAGCCAATCAGAGTGAGTATGCAATTTAACCCAACACAGATGGAGGTTAATTTGCATATGTAAGTGCCTAACACCCAGGCTGAGTCCTGGGAACTTTCTCAGCACCCAGGTCACTCCGAGGCAGGACCCTGTGGGTCCTGAGCAACCTGGGAAGTGCCTGAGCTAGGGGGCTCCAGAGCAGAGGCGGAGCCTGGTAATCAGGGAATCTGAGGGAACTGGGGCTCTGTCCCTGTCCAGGCCCCAAGCTCCAGGTCAGGGACAGAGCCAGCCAATCAGGTGATCAGAGGGAGCTGGGGGTCCTCTGTCCAGGCCTCAAGCCTGGGCCAGAGACTTGGAACCTGGGCAGGGGCAGATCAGGGCGATTGGAGGGAGCTGGGGGTCCCCAGTTCAGGTTCCAAGGCTGGACCAGAGGCTTGGGACCTGGGCAGATGTGGAGCCAGGTGATTGGTCAATCCAAAGGAGCTGGGGGTCCCCTGTCTGGGCCAGAGGTTTGAGACCTGGGCAGGGGCAGAGCCCAGTGACCAGGCAATTGGAGGAAGCTGGGTCCCCTGTCCAGGCCAGAGGCTTGGGGACTGGGCAGGGGCGAAGCCAGGCAATCGGAGAGAGCTGGGGGGACCTGCCTAGGCCCTGAGGCTATAGGCCTGGCAGAGGAGTAGCTGGTGATCAGAGGGAGCTGGAGGCCCCCTGTCCAGGCCCCAAGCCCAGGTCAGAGGCTGGGGACCTGGCAGGGGTAGAATCGAGTGATAGGATGATCAGAGGGAGCTGGGGTCTCCTGTCTGGGCCAGAAGTTTGGGGCCTGGGCAGGGGCAGAGCCAGAGATCAGAGACAATTGGTGTGAGCTACAGAGGAAATACCTTTTCTGACTGCTCATTGGCTAAGCTCCCTCTTTGTCACTGGTAATATTCTTAGTAACTTGGGTACAGTGGTACCTCGAGATATGAGTTTAATTCGTTCCGTAACCTTGAGGCGTGGGAAACTATGAGATGCTTGAGTCGAGGTAAACTGGTGGGTCGTGTGCGGCCTGCTAATCCGCGCGATTACTCGTAACTCAAATGTTGCTCGTATTTCAAAGCAAAAATTGCTTGCTCGATGGCTCGTATCTCAAAAATCTCGTATGTTAGGGCACTCGTATCTCGAGGTACCACTGTATAAGAATCCAAAAAGGTGATCTAGGGTTTTTCCACCTCACTCCTGGAGAAAAGAAGGTCCACTGCCGGAGGGGCCAAGAAATGTCATATCCTGCCCTAGCCGGTTTGGCTCGGTGGATAATGCTTAGACTTGCAGAGGGCAAGGTCCCGTTCAATTCTGATCAAGGACAGGCTCCTCCCTGGCTGGGGCTCAGGTCAGGGCTCATGCAGGAGGCAACCAATCAAAATGTTCCACTCACTGTGATGTTTCTCTCTGTCTTTCCCTTCCTCTTTCACATTCTCTAAAAAAATGGAAATATATCCTCAGGTGAGGATAAAGAAATAAAATAAAATAAATGGCAGATCCTATGAAAGACACATCTTGAAGATGCCTAAAGAAAGTTGTCATTTTTTCACGGTGAAGGGCCTGGAGTCTGTGTTGATGAAAACACCTTGGTGGCTGTGGTGACTGGCAAGGGCTACAGCAGCGGGGTGATGGGGGTGGTGCCTTCCACCAATCAGCCCGGTCGTCTCAGTAGGACTTCCCCTGAGAGCTCCCAGTGCACGAATTTCATGCACCAGGCCCCTAATTCTAGAATAAATGCTAATATATATTATATATATACAGTGGTACCTCAAGATACAAGTTCAATTTGTTCCATTACCTTGAGGCGTGGGAAACTATGAGACACTTGAGTCACGGTAAACTGGTGGGTTGGTCTTGTGCAGCCAGCTGATCCACGTGATAAGTCCTATCTCAAATGTTGCTTGTATTTCAAAGCAAAAATCGCTCGCTCGATGGCTCATATCTCAAAAATCTCGTATGTTAGGACACTCATATCTCGAGGTACCACTGTATGTATGTATGTATGTATGTATGTATGTGTGTGTGTGTATATATATATATATACATATATATATATATATATATATATATATATATATATGATGATTGACCCAATTTATGTCCAGTTTTTGGAAGAAGGAAGAAAAGAAGGAAAAAGAATGGTTTTAAGTAGTACTATTTTGGAATATCTTTCTTAGTGTGCTTTTATCTATTATCCTGAGTTTGGGGATTTAGACTTTTGAAAGCATGGAAACATTATATTCCTCCATAAAAATAACAAGAGATATTACATAACTTCAGTTCAAAGTTTGGGGAACTTCAACAAGCGCTCAATTCACTGAGGGATATTATCCCAAATGAGAGTAAATGACATTTCAGTCTAGTGTGAGACTGCCACCATCAACACTGAAATTAATCAAACTTCCCTGATTAATCAAAATTATATATTATCACCCTGATTGCAATCACCTATCAAAAGATCATTTTCAACCGTAATTTGTATAATACATAATCAGCACCAATGAACCAAAAGCTGGGAATCTGTGCACCTAAAAAAAAAATGCAAGAGCTAGTTGATAATCGCCCATTACCCTTCACAACCCCTACTCCTCAAAAAAAATAAAAATAAAAAATAAAAAAAATACAACCTGTATAATGGAAAGGGATGACCTAGTTCAGAATTTCTAACTGTGCTTCACCCCAGAATGGAACCCATATAAACACTTTATCAAACCAAAGGTAATTGCACAGAACAACACATGCCTATTCAACTTATCAACTGATTGTATTGTCACTTTAAATGGTTACATTTGCAAGAACAAAGTTGTCTTTATTATAATTTTGGAGTGGCTCTAATTTTATAATGTTCCTATTTTACTAATGATGGGTTAAACAAAAATAATCTTATGCATTTGAAATGATTGAAAAATAAGGGTCTCTTTCAACCTGAAGATTTTATGAAAGCAGAGTCCAATATGACCATAAATGTCTTGACTAAAACTATCATATAGCTTCCTTTTGCTTAATTAACTTCACCTATTTATCTGAGTTAAATTAGTTCTTCTAAGAATTCATCTTATTTTAAATAATTTTATTGATTTTTTACAGAGAGGAAGGGAGAGAGATAGAGAGTCAGAAACATCAATGAGAGAGAGAGAGACATCGATCAGCTGCCTCCTGCACAACCCCGAAGGGGGAATGTGCTCCCAACCAAGATACGTGCCCTTGACCCAAATCAAGCCTGGGACCTTCCAGTCCGCAGGCTGACACTCTATCCACTGAGCCAAACCGGTTTCGGCGAATTTATCTTATTTTAATGAAAGCAATATGATCCAGTGGAAACTGCTCTTTTCCAGTTAGAACTAATGCAAATGAAGCTCAAACCCTGCCTTCAACAAGCTCAGTGACCTTTTCTAGTAACATTAACCCTTTGGTTCTCAGTCACAAAGTTAAAAGCTCTACTCCAGCCTGGCCGCACTGGCTCAGTGGTTGAACACTGACCTCCATGAACCAGGAGGTCACGGTTTGATTCCCTGCCAGGGAAGACAACCGGTTGCTGGCCTGATCCCCAGTAGGTGGCGTGTAGGAGGCAGTCCATTGATGATTCTCTCTTATCACTGATGTTTCCATCTCTCTCTCCCTCTCTCTTCCTCTCTCAAATCATTAAAAATATATATATTTTTAAAAAGGCACTACTCCATAATTCCTAATGAATATTTTAGTTCACAATATAAAATGCAAAATACAGTGGTACCTCGAGATATGAGTGCCATAACATACGAGAGTTTTTCAAGCTGTCGAGCGAGCGATTTTTGCTTTGAAATACGAGCAACATTTGAGATAGGAGTCATCGCATGGATCGGCCGGCTGCACAGGACCCACCAGTTTACCGTGACTCGAGCATCTCATAGTTTTCCACACCTCAAGGTTACGGAACGAATTAAACTCGTATCTCGAGGTACCACTGCTAGTTGTTTTAATACCCAAACTGCTTAATATATGATTTCTTTTTGTTTGGTTCTTCCACCTACACATCATCTCTGTTATGAAAGTTTTTGTTTCTTTCAAAGCTGGCCATCTATCACAGGCTGTTGTCTCCTCTCATTAAATGCATCCCTACAGAAATTAGAGAAGTGAAACAGAATTATGCATCCCAGGACTTGATAGGTTGAACAGACTGGAGTTCATCTTGAACCTGATACGCGTGTTAGGGGGTGTGGGCAAGTAGGTCTGGCAGCCATTTGGAGCAGATAGAGGCTACGGGGAAAAAGAGATGGATTGAAGGAAAACTATTATGTCCTGCTCTTGTCTCTTGCTTCTATTTATTTGTGAAGATCACTGCATGTTTCCTCGCCAGGGAAGTCACCAGCGACAGCCTCATTGCTTTGCTGGCAATGGCAGAATGTCATCAGGGCTTGTGGGGAGAGTTGTTGATGAAGACTCTTAGGAGCTGACTGGTCGCCCCTAGAAAGATACTTCATCCTCTCACCTTCCAAGACCTGGGAATGTTAGAGTTTACCCTGGAGAGACTGGATTCTCCAAATGATGCGTCTCCTTAAAAGTATGCATGCGGGGTGGAGTGGGTAGAGAATAAGCCACGTGGAAAGATTTACCTGGTTTTGTTTTATTCTCTCTACGTCAGCGGTTCTCAACCTGTGGGTTGCGACCCCTTTGGGGGTCGAATGAACCTTTCACAGGGGTTGCCTAAGACAGTTGGAAAACACCTATTTCCCATGGTCTTAGGAACCAACACGCCACTCCTCGGGGTAGCAAAATGTAGCAATGTAGTTTACTGTTGTCATATTATGACTGTTACCCATGCTACACCATGATTCAAGACAAAATTTCATTTATTTGTAATTAGAAATAAATATTTCACAATATATAATTACATATTGTTTTTGTGATTAATCCCTATGCTTTAATTATGTTCAATTTGTCACAACGAAAATACATCCTGCATATCAGATATTTATATTACAGTTTATAACAGTAGCAAAATTACAGCTATGAAGTAGCAATGAAAATAATTTTATGGTTGGGGGTCACCACCACATGAGAAATTCTATTAAAGGGTCGTGGTATTAGGAAGGTTGAGAACCACTTCTCTACATAGAATGATGGCTCTTAACTGAGTTACCTGCTTTGTAAGAACTATAAGGAACCATACACTTCCCTGTTTCTGAGATGCTTTCCTATGCAGATATAAAAGCTAAAGCTATTGTTTGAAGGCATGTTCATTCATTTACTTAATATCTATTAGGCATCGTATACTGGCATATAGACCAGTCACTAACTTATATATACATGATTTAAATAATATAAGGAGTTTCCAATCTAGAAGAATTCACAGTAGTAGGGTAATTTCAATACAATGCAGGCTCCTGCATGTATGTGTGTGTATGTATGTATGCATGCATGCATAGGAAACAACATAGTATATATAGGGTTTGGTACTATTTGAGGTTCCAGGCATCCATGGGGGGGGAGGCTTGTATGTATTTCATGTGGGTAAGGGGGGACTACTGTAATAATCTCTAGGAAGATATAGAATATGTGTTATACTTTTCCTATAGTCTCTTCGTTTCCAAATTGGAGACATATGGCAGGTGTTGGTGAATAACAATTCCACTAGTATTCAAAAATATGTTGACTAACCTTGACTATTATTTTTTGCCTTTTTTTTTTGATCAAGGTGTCTTGTTTTCAGTCAGAGCAGTTCTTTTAAAGACATTCTAAATATATTCAGTTAATCTAACGATATTTGCGCAGAGAACTGTGACAGACCAAATTACATTTTATGTTTCAATTTGTAGGTTATTAATTGTTTTGGTGTATTTATTTCACAATTTGGGAAATGGTAATCTGAATAAGTTCAGGGATGCTGCAAAATTATATGAACAATAAAGGAAATATTATTTTGAAAATATCTAAGACTGTGTAAGAAGTTTTAAAAGTCTATCCTATATACCTGATTAAATTAAATAGCATATAACAGCTCTTTTGTTTAAATGTTAATTGGAAATTCCGAAAAGTTGCAAAATGGAAGTCAGAAATATCTCATTACAAAGGAATTCAGAAAACTCTGGCTTATTTTTAATGCATCTTGAAATAAGTATTGAATGTGTTCAAAAAGGAACCCAGAAACAGAAATGATTTGATTGAAGTCCATAAAATCTAAATAGTATTTTTGAAATTCTTTGTGAGAAGTTTTACTTTAAGTATCTCAGGATTTGTGGTATTTTTGACAGGCATTGCTTATATTATACAGTATATATAAAATTTAGCTATTAGCTCTAATCATTTCTCTTACCTCCGAAATGCATTATTTAATGTCATTCTTTCTCCCCTAACTATATCAATTTGTAGAACAGCATTGAAATCAACATTACCAATGTACTGCCTAGCCACAGCTATAGAATTATATTCTATATTTGATGATTAATGCATCCACCCACAAGAAGCATTTTCAATAAGTAGAAAACATCTGGTGGGTCATTTCATGTGTAAAATCGGGGCATATATTTCCCCAATTAAACAAAAGAAAACGATTCAGATCTTTGCCCTCAGCCATTCTTTCTGTGTGCACAGTCTAGGTTAGCCCATTCTAGAATTACTAAGCCATGATTCTGAAGTTTCTTTTTACAGAGACTTGCTTGTGATTATGACCCACGTGTACTTCATAGAGTCAGGATCAAAACCACGAGAGAGCAGGACAGAGAGAAAGGATAGTATGTTTAAAGGATTTGAAAGCAGAAATCTTTTTTTTAAATATATTTTTATTGATTTTTTACAGAGAGGAAGGGAGAGAGATAGAAAGTCAGAAACATCCATGAGAGAGAGACATCGATCAGCCGCCTCCTGCATGCCCCACAGTGGAGATGTGCCCGTAAGCAAGGTACATGCCCCCAACCGGAATCGAACCCGGGACCTTTCAGTCCGCAAGCTGACGCTCTATCCACTGAGCCAAACAGGTCTTGACAAAGCAGAAATCTTTTATATTAAAGGTGGCAAAGTATGGAGTGATGGGAGAAGAGATCAGAATAGCTAGAAAATTTCTATCTTCCATTTGGAAATCCCAGTTCCTTCTTCCCACAACATATATTGTCAGTCTATTTGTGTAAGTTTTGTGTTGAAAATCCATGTTCAACATAGCATATTCCTCAACTTTCACATCTAATGAGGCTTCTTTTTGCCAAATCCGAATTTCCAGCTTTGGAGCCAGTATTAAGTAAAATAAGGATTACTTGAACACAAGCATTGAATACCAGGACAGTGCATGTGATAACGCAGATGGCTACTCAGTATCTAAGTAATAGGTAGCATATATAGTGTAGATACAGTGGACAAAAGGATGATTCATGTGTAGGATGGGACAGAGCAGAATGGCTAGAGATTTCATCATGCTACTCAGAACAACGTGCAATTTAAAACTTTGAAATCGCTACTTTATGAAATGTTCTATTTAATACTTGCAGTTGAGCATAGGTAACTGAAAATGCAGAAGGCAAAACTAGTGATTATGGGGGGGACTGATATATTTTATTGTTTTCCTAATTTTCAGGCGCATCCTCTAAAACCTTATGAAGTCCCTAGAGTTCCGTTCATGTTTAGAGGCGGATGAGAAGTCCTATTTCCTATTCAAACCCCCTGATTTCATGGATCACCTCTCTGCTCCCTCTCTTCATTCTTTTTCCCCTGAGAGAAACTACATTGCTATGAAACAACAAATCCTTCAATATGTTCCAGCTCCCAAGAAAAATCTATGTTTTCCCCTAGGAATTACCAAAAGAATATTTTCCCCCCTTGTCTTCCTCAAGTCAGGAGAACGATTTTCAAAACACCTATTGGATTGTGTTAGAGTTTGCTAGCTTCCCACCCAATATACCCATTAATAATAAGTAACTCCTAGACTCACAGGTGAACTCAGACCATAGTTGCTGTATCTTCTGTCCTTTAGGCAATGATTTCCATAATTACAGAGATATCTGAATTGTGTTATCTTGAGAATACAGGCCACGGGGAATTGAAACCAAATAAATATTTAAGTAGCCATAGCAATAGATGTTACAAAACCCGGAATTCTCATTTCTCCATGGCAGTGCTGCTCAAACTATGCAGTAAAGGACTATTTTAAAAGCATAGTCTATCTTCAATGGACAAAACGTGTCCTCTAACGCCAGTGCTACATATACCTCAACAGGTGAGTCTGACAACAGCTGAATTACTCTGTACTTGTTCTGCATTAAGAATTCTCTGATATACTGCAATGACATATTTTTATAACTTTTCTATATGCTTTTTAATTTTTTTCTCCTTGTCTTGCACGGACCGGCAACATAAAATTCACAAAGAGGTGTCATGCTAAGGATAACACTTTGACTAGCAGTGTTAAAGAGAAGCTATTGGAAATATTCCTTGAAGAAGTAAAAAGCAGTCTCATTTCTATTGGGTAAGAGTTCATGCATAAGCAGTTCAGTGATAAAGAAATAAGCCCCTTGCACATTGTAATAAAGAGATAAATGCTGCTTTTATTTTCCAGATTTCTGTCTGGCCACCATGCAAACAAAGAGTTAAGTTTTCCAGGTGAATGAAACACAAATCAACTGTTGTAATGGCCTAATTTGCAAAACCGAGAGCAAACCTCATCAAAATGTACAAGACAAAGTAGCCCTTGCCCAGCCAATATTGCTCAATGGTTGAGTGATGACCTATGAACCAGGAGGTAAGAGTTCTATTCCCGGTCAGGGCACATACCTAGGTTGCAGGCTTGATCCCAGTGAGGTAGCCTATCAATGATTCTCTTTCATCATTGATATCTCTCTCTCTCTCTCTCTCTCTCTCTCTCTCTCTCTCTCCATTTTTATGTGATATTAATAAAATTTGTATTTTTTTTTAAAAGTGCCCTGGAGAAAGAAATCAACAGAGGGTTATGAACTTTCTTGTGTTACTCAATAATAGTATATGGTCTTTGACCATCACTTAACTACACACTTGTAAAATAAGCTGAAAAAGTCAGGTTGTATGTTTAGCAAATCACTTTGTGCCTAAAATTATAGTCATTGCCCCTTTAAAATCTATAGATCCCAGGCTTCAATTATGATAAGACAGTTCTCATGTCAAAATAAATCAATCACAGTTTCTACATTCTTTTCTGGAGTCTTCCCAAAATAACCTACCATTGATGGAAGTATTATCATAAAACAGCACACAGTAGAAAATACTTTATGTTGGTATAAGCATAGGAATTTAACAAAATATTAAATTATTAAACAAAATATAAAAGCTTATTTATGAGAATTGTAAATTGCATTTGAGTCACTTAAAACAAGTAGATGGACGCGGCACTCTTCAAAAGTTAGAATTTTGCTTTTAATATATTAAATCCAGATCAAATGTAATATTTTACTAGAGAATTACAGTATAATAAGTGGGGCTATTGAAACATGTAGACTTACTATATTATAACAACTTGCTTTAGGGGGGGGTCTCAGTTCTACATCTTCCCTTTCTTAAACATTTGTAATTATTGATTTTAGTGAGAGAGGAAGGGAGAAAAGGAGAGAAAGAGAGAGAGAGATACCAATTTGCTGTTCCACTTATTTTTATGCATCCATTTGTTGATTCTTGTATGTGCCCTGATTATAGCCACAACCTAGGTGTATCAGGACAACACTTTACCAACTAGGCTATCTGGCCATGGCCTACAACTTGTCTTTAAAAATAAAGATTAAATGAGGCAGAGGGGCAAATTTAGTTGAATATAACTGAGACAATTTTGAAAGATGAAGGTAGTACTGTAGTACAAATTGCTGTCAAGCCTGGGAGAACAATAATTCCTGTGAGCACTAAAGCCGTTAGGGACTCCAAGGTCCTTTATGTTGAGCCAAGAGCAAGTGAAGGAGAAAATATGTTGGAAGCGCCTGTTGGGAATTGTCCAAAAGGATTTGGAAGAGAATTTTGTGCTTGTCCACAAAAAGTGATGGAGATGAAAAATAGATGGAAAAATTCAATGAGGGTGTGGAAAAATTATTTCTCAAGCATTTTGTTGGCATAAAATAATACGTTCAACAGCCAGAATGATGCAAAGAATATACATCAAGCTGAGTTTCGACCCACATATATTAGGTCCATCTCTTCTAGAAGTATATAATTCTAAAACATTCTAATGGGATGATTTATAAAATTCCCGAGATGTTCTTTGAAGAGCTGGTCATCTGCAATCTTAACTACTCCCATTGTGCTTTTTTTTTTTTCCATTGATCTGCTCAACAGTTTAACCTAATGGAAAATTCCAGTAGAGCAGCCTATTAATGAGTGAGTGAGGTTGTGTAGTTCCAAAAATTTGGACCACAGTCTCTCTCAGAGAAGCCTATGAAAATAATGGCTAAATTTGCCTATTGGAAAACTGTTACATCCTATCTAATGAAAGAGAAACATGCATATTAATCATCACTTTGCTACACCCACCAACCAATCAGAGTGAGTATGCAAATTAACCCAACTAAGATGGTGGCAGCCAATGAGTTAGAGCAAGCAGGAGGCTCGGGTTGCCCCTAGCAATGGAGGAAGCCAAGCTTCCTGCCCACCCAGGGAGGCCCTGGTCTCCGCTTAAGGCTACAAACTTTCAATTTTAGAAGATAAATGAATCCCAACAAAGATCAAAGATGAAGGCAGCCATGGAGCTTGAATGAGCAGGAGGCTTGGGTTGCCCCTGGTGATGGAGGAAGCCAAGCTTCCTGCCCACGCTGGCTGGCCCTGGCCTCTACTCATGGCTATAAAGTTTCAACTATAGAAGATAAATAAATCCCAACAAAGATGGAGGCAGCCATGGAGCTGGAATGAGCAGGAGGCTTGGGTTTCCCCCAGTGATGGAGGAAGCCAAGCTTCTCACCTGCCCTGGCCTGCACTGGCCTCCTCTCAAGGAGGGGCTGGTAGTTTGGTTTGTCTGGGGCAACTGAGATTACCAGCTGGCCCTGGCCCCCACTTTGGTTGCTAGGAGGTGTGGCTGGCCTACAAATCACATAGGCCCCTCTCCCAAGCTGCCCCACACTCCAAGGGAACCCCCACCCTCATCTGGGACACCCTTCAGCATAAACCAGCTATCCCCGACCCATGCATCAGGCCTCTATCTACCTAATCTAATAAAAGAGTAATATGCAAATTGACTGTCACTCTAACACACAAGATGGCTGCCCCCATATGATCAAAGATGGCTACCCCCATGTGGACACAAGATGGCTGCTATAAGATGGCCAACAGGGGAGGGCAGTTGGAAGAGACCAAGCCTGCAAGGGAGGGCAGTTGGTGGTGATCAAGCCTGCAGGGCAGTTAGGGGTGAGCAGACTGGCAGAGAAGGGAGGTTGGGGGTGACCAGTCCTGCAGAGGAGGGCAGTTGGGGGAAGGGCAGTTGGGGAGAACCAGGCCTGTAGGAGAAGAAAGTTGGGGGTAACTAGGCCTGCAGGGAAGGGCAGTTGGGGGTGGGGGGCAGACCAGAGGGGAGAGTAGTTAGGGACGATGAGGCTGGCAAGGGAGGGCAGTTAGGGGTGACTGGGTTGACAGGGTAGGGCAGTTGGGGGATCAGACTGGCAGGGTAGGGCAGTTAGGGGAAATTAGGCTGGCAGCAGAGCAGTTAGGCATCAATCAGGCTGGCAGGCAGAAATGGTCAGGGTCAATCAGGAAGGCAGGCAGGTGAGCAGTTGGGAGCCAGCAGTCCTGGATTGTGGGAGGGATGTCTGACTGCCCATTTAGGCATGATCCTAATGGGTAGTTGGATATTCCTCGAGGGGGTCCCAAATTAGAGAGGGTGCAAGCTTGGCTGAGGGACACACCTTCCATGTGCATGAATTTTGTTCACCAGGCCTCTATCCTATCTAATAACATAATAATATGTAAATTGACTTTCACTCCAACACACACGAGTGAGCAGGAGGCTTGAGTCATCTAGTTAATTATTAGAATTTCTCAGAAAAAAAGAACACTCTTAAAGAGTTCCATGAATAAGCCATTTAAATACCATAATTGAATTTCTAACAAAACTCCTAATTGTATGATATCACAAAATGATATATACCTATTAAAATGACACACATAAACACAGTTCTTACAAATTTAGATACATGCTTTATGTGAGTTATTCTTTCAATCAACTGTACTTTAAATATGGTATAAATAAGCTCAGGAATCACTCACTAGAAAATTCATTTATATCTATATCCCTTTTCAATTGATATGTTAGCTTTTTATTTTTCTCTTGTCCTTTTCTTGATTAAATTTATTGTACTCAAACCTACTAGAAAAACCTTTCTTGAACTACATTTTCTTCTTGGCATTTACCTATTCAAAACCAGAATTGATTAAATCTTTGAAGTTATATTAAATCCAAGTTCCAATATAATTCAATATGTAAATATATATAATCATGTTCTACATGCTTAGACTTGGTCCTCTATGCCCCTATTTTTTTTTTTTCAAGTGAAATGCCCTGCACCCCAAGATTTCAATTTCTTCAGCCTTGACAATGCTCACCAACCAATCAAACATACCAACTTGCTTTTTTTAAAAATTGACCCATGGTTAAATTCATATTTAATCCTTGCATTGTATTCTGTCCAGAAATAAGCTTGAAATAAGTTAAATGGTAAATCTCTCAGGAACTATTACATATTTTTAAAATGATAGAAATTAAAGACAAATTAATAAAAATATGACATCTAGTGAGGGATATAAGGCAAGCTGTTTTTCTTTTCTTTTTAAAATTTTTTATTGGTTTTAGAGAAGGAGAGAGAGAAATAGAAACATCTATGATGAGAGAGAATCATTGATTGGCTGCCTCCTGCTAGACCCACACTGGGATTGAGTCTCCCACCGAGGCATGTGCCCTGACTGGGAATCAAACTGTGATCTCCTGGTTCATAGGTCGATATTCAACCACTGAGCCACACTGGCTGGGTAAGCTGCTTTTCTCAATGCCTGTTTACACGGGGATAGTTTATTATTTTTGAGGGTTTTGTATAACAAGCTCTACTAGAGACTTGATTATTTTATGCTTTAATCCTTAAATATATCCTATAAGACGCACAGTAGCATTCATTATTTAAAATAAATGACAGCCAGGACTGGTTTGGCTCAGTAGATAGAGCATCGGTCTTTGGACTGGAAGGTCCCAGGTTCTATTCCGGTCAAGGACATGTAGCTTGGTTGCGGGCACATCCCCAGTGGGGGGCGTGTAAGAGGCAGCTGATCGATGTCACTCTCTCATCGATGTTTCTAGCTCTCTATCCCTCTCCTTCATCTCTGTAAAAAATCAATACAATATATTTTAAAATAAATGACAAAGCCAGAATTTAAACTGTTATCTACCTTGTCATAAAAGCAATTCTGCTTTTCCCACCATACCACATGAACTTTTCAGAAGGTTGTGCTGGACATAGTTCAAAATACCCTATGCACATTATATCATGTTAACAGGATTATAGCGTAGGTTACAAAATCATCTTAAGTGTATGGAACAGAACATATTTGACGGCAGAAATCATTACATTTATGTTTCTCCGTAGGCTGCAGGGGAAACTAATTCTTAGTTGATATGCTCACATTTTGTACAAAAATTGCTATAGTGAGGAAATCCTGCTTCACTAGTTTTGCCTCCCATCACCCCACATGACCCACATATTTGGCAAATTGCATGCCCTGTATGACTTATCTACCCATCACTTCCTATATCAAGTAGATCTCTTTTCTATCATAAAAGAAATGATGGAGAGAATTCGCCCCCAGAGAAAGAGAGAGAGAAATAGGCTTATTTTGCTTTCCTACATTCTCTATCCTTTTAGTGAGGGCCGAGATAACATATTTTTGTTTTTTTTGTTTTGTTTTTTAATCCTCACCCAAGGATATTTTTCCATTGATATATTTTTTTTAGAGAGAGTGGAAGGGAGGGGGAGTGACAGAGAGAAATATCGATGTGATTGGCTCCTTCAGGGCCAGGGATCAAGCCTGCAACCAACATAAGTACCCTTGGATATAATCCAACCTGGGACTCTGTAGTCCATGGGCCAATCCTCTATCCACTGAGCCATACCTGCTAGGGCTCATATTCCATATATGAAGCACTGCTTTTGATCCCAGTTAAGGAGGTGAGAGCAGTAACAATCCCTATTCTTTGCTTTTGGCTTAACCACTTCTTTCTCTAGTGGCGGGAGGGGAGGTCATTCTAGAAATAATCACCCTATGTGCTCATTTGACAAAAATGCAGATGGTCATTGTGGGTGACAGTCCTCCCAAATCTGAAGAAATTCTAAAACTGACTCACACAAACAGATCGGTAGACTTTGTTCAGGATATGCCCAGATCAGCATACATTTCCTTAGCAAAGTTTGCATTGGTTGGGACCCCTGATGGTGGTCTGCTTTCTTCTCAGATACCTATGCTCCTCAGCCTCCCTACATCCGCTTATTCTGTTTGGGTTCTGACTCCCCGTGCCAAGCTGATGCTGCATCCAGTGTCCCCCAAAGCTGGCATATACCTCACTCCATTTGTGTTTGATTTGAAATCATTTTTTTTAAAAACATATTTTATTGATTTTTTACAGAGAGGAAAGGAGAGGGATAGAGAGTTAGAAACATCTATGAGAGAGAGACATCCATCAGCTGCCTCCTGCACACCCCCTACTGGAGATGTGCCCCCAACCAAGATACATGCCCTTGACTGGAATCGAACCTGGGACCCTAAAGTCTGCAGGCTGATGCTCTATCTACTGAGCCAAATCCATTTCAGCTGACTTGAACTCCTTTGAATCCATATCATTGTTTGGGCCATAGTCAACCAGAAACTTCTTTCTCTAGCTTTCCATCTCCTTATCTATGTAAAGTATATATTCTTAAAATTTCATTTCTGGTTAGTTCTTAGATCTAGTTTCAGGAAATTCAGCACGTTATCATTAGGAAAATAACATTTTTATTTTTTTTAAGCAAAAAAGGAAGCTAAAGGAAAGGGAAGTCATTTAATATTATTTTTAAATTACTTTTAAAACTGTCATAATTTCTCAGCTTATTTGCAGTCCCCAGGCATTGTTAATGCCCATGAATGCTAATTAACACTAAACTGCTTACCACAATGTTTTTCTAGCAGGCAACTTCAAAGCGTCCCATTATTCTGATTAAATATTTATTGAACTTGAAGAGTGTCCTCAACGCTGCAAAGAAGGCACAGGAAAAGTTTCCACTTCAAAGACATTCTTGTGCTCAAAAGTACATCAAGGCATGATTATGAACTTGGGATTCTATTTTTCTCAAATTCTATTATACGCAATGGTATTTTAAATAAATTATCTTTTTATATTTTATTAAATAAAAATAATATTTAAAGAGTCTCATTTATTTATAAAATTTTTATTAAATTAAAAAATAAGCAGCATCTATTGGAAAAACCTTTCTTGAGAGAAATTTGACAATAGTGCTGAATTACACAAAATCTGTCTATATCCTTTGACTTGCTTTATAGGAATCTACTTTATTATATGAGAGAGTTCAATCGCTCTAGGGACATCTCTATACCAAGGATGTTCAACCTCAGCACAATTATTGTTTGAGTTGGGGTATTCCTAATTATGGAGGCTGTCTCATACTTTGTAGGATGTTCTACCCATTAGATTCTAATATAATCATCCATCAACCATCCAGAGTTATACAAGCAATACTGTCAGATGTCCCCCCGCAAAGCAAAATGCTCTAACTCATACTGAGAAGCACTGCTTTAAAACGGTGAAATTAGAGAATGGTTTGGGCCATTATATATTATTTTCATGTAAGATATTTCATTTTATAGAAACCTGTGAATAACAGGAAGCAGAAATACAAAGCACTCTATGGAGCGTGTCCATAGGTGGGTGGAAATCACCAGTGAAGGCTGTAGTAAGCTAAGGGACTCATGACATGCACTCCAACTAAACAATAATTGTGCTGAGGTTGAAAATCCTTGGTACAGAGATGATACCAAGTATTATTGTCAAGAATCGCAAGACTCAAATCCAGATTCAATGTTACCAATTCCTTCCCCCGCCCAAGAAAAATGCATACATCTGATGATGCCAATTGTGTAAATATTGGGAACTAATTTATTTTTTAAATTCTTTTCCAACCCAAAAATAAATATCTATTTTTTTTTAATTTTGGACTCTTAGTTTATACCCTGTTATACCGTTAATAAAACAAATATAAAATTACACACACATTTATAAAATGTACCTGAGTTATGTCATATCTTTACATATCTATAAATATTAATAAAGATATGTCTATGTCCATAACTATATTGTTACCTATGGATCTACAGCCATCTCTCTCTAAATATATCTATATCTATCTGTATCTCTACATAGCTATATATCTCTATGTCTATGGCTATGTCTATATATCTGTATCATCTATCTATAGATATAGATCTATAAATATATACATAGAGATGTAGATCTAGGGATATATTAAATATACTGGAAGGATACCAAAGTGATTAACATGTGTTCCCATTTATGGGTGTTATTTTCATAACAAAAGTACTGATGGCTCATGCATTTTTTATTAATGTGGAGCTTTCATGATGATTTTTGTGGAGAGAACACACCAGTTTCAGTACATATGACATAGAGAACCAGGGGTCTGGGAAGCAGAGAGACCAGTAAGAGGAATCCCTCAGTTTCCATATAAGTGTAAACCTTTTTGGCACCTCGCCTCTTCCATCATCTGACAGTTGAAAGCCAGGAAATGTAGGCAATGGCAAGTGTCATCTACATGAAGGAAAGTGAGCAGGGAGGTAACAGCTGCCCACTTATCTCTATTACAGCCAAGTATTAACAGAGATGCCATCCTGGTCTGTGTGTCCCAGGGTTTGAGAGAAGAAAATGACTTCAGGTACCAGAAGGTGCAACAAGAAACAGAGGCACCAGTTCATATTATGCGTACCAAATCAGATTCTTATTAACGTAATGCAGGTCAGAGTCCTATCAACAACTATATTTTGCTTATGCTAAAATTTTAATTATCTGGGAAATGGAGCAATTGAGAATGGGAAAAAAATAAATTATCCCAAAGAGTCAATATTCCAGAAGATGGAGGCAAAAAAAACACACACAAAATCACCTAGAATTCATGATTAAAAAGGCAAAAGAAACCCCAAAAAACAGAACACAAAACCCTGGGGAAAATACCAAGCACTCAGACATCTGCCACTTTATGTGGGAGTTATTACCACACTAAAAGACCCATTTTATGATCCAAAAAGCAGGTCCCTCCTTCGTGAAAGTCCCACTTCAACTAGTGATTTAGGCAGCAAATACTGGAATAACAAGACAATGTTCTTGTTGAGCATACAAGGCAGGCAATGTTGCCAGAGCGGAATAGTCTATCTATTTTAATATGGAAATTTAACTCTCACTTTTTTCTCTGTTGAAATAATAATACTCATAGGTCAGGCCTTCTTTCCTTTATCTGGAAAGAAAAAAAACCAACCATGTTGGATAAATTTGATTTGGAGTTTAGTGGGCCCTTGAGGTAAAGAATAGAAGAATACAATGAGGTGGAATTTCTAAGGAGGTCAACAAGAGAAGAGGCTTGAAGCAGAGGAAAGGGAGATTTCTAAACTGGAAGAGGACTTTGGAGACTTGAAATATGGGAAGTGATGGAGAAGCGACAACAGACCTAGCAGAAAAAACTCCTTAGCTGGCTTCATTCAGTGACGGCGAGCCTCTTGAGAAGAATGGCTGGTCTCGGTAAGATGGGACAAGAAGCAGCCATGTAAAAGTATGTCTTATCTAGCCCAAACTGGTTTGGCTCAGTGGATAGAGCATCGGCCTGCGGACTGATAGGTCTCAGGTTCAATTCCGGTCAAGGGCATGTACCTTGTTTGTGGGCACATCCCCAGAGGGGAGGCGTGTGCAGGAAGCAGCTGATCAATGTCTCTCTCTCATCGATGTTTCTGACTTTCTATCCTTTTCCCTTCCTCTCTGTGAAAAAATCAATAAAATATATTTAAAAAAATAAAATAAAAGTGTGCCTTATCTAATAAGTAGTGATTGCAGAAAACTAACACCAAAGAGCTGGACCTAAGTCCACCCCTCTACTGCCCATGGGATGTTTCAGTGGTAAGTTGCATGACTAGATTACAGTTTGCCTGACCTGTTTCCTACTGCATCATATGAAAGATTCCCCCAAACCGTGGTGCAACCCTAGGGAAAAGGCAGAGTTTTCAGTCAGTAGAGCCACACACTGATTTGTAGCACATAAAGAAATGCAGCTGAGACCGGTGTGGCTCAGTGGATAGAGCTTGCGGACTGAAAGGTCCCAGGTTCGATTCCGGTCGGGGGCATGTACCTTGCTTGCGGGCACATCTCCACTGTGGGGCGTGCAGGAGGCGGCTGATCGATGTCTCTCTCTCATCGATGTTTCTGACTTTCTCTCTCCCTTCCTCTCTGTAGAAAATCAATAAAATATATTAAAAAAAAAAGAAATGCACTATTTCTTGCCCTACTTTGTATACTGCTACCTATTTTACCTATGCGCAGGCTCAGATTTTCTGCCTCTCCATTTGCTAGCAAGTGCACGCATTATTTTTTACAGATCTGAGACATTTTGGTGTGTATAATCCAAATATACACATTACATGTGTTTCCCTTTCTCTGCTTGTAATTTATACACCCCTATTAGCGATGGGAATTTTTGAATAACAACATGTAGTTTGAAATGGAGGTTAAAGAAACCACTGTCTAGTTTCTCATTGATCCATAGCAGTTTGTAGACCTCCCAGCAAATAAAACAATGCCCAATACATCCGGCTTTGAAAGAGAGGAGGTTTAAAATAATGAGAAAATCTATTTCTCGTTTCATAATACACAGGCTGCCTCACTTAATCGTATTCCGCTCTGTCGTTTTGACATGGGCATTAGTGCGAGTGGATTACTCTGTGAGAAATAACCTGGGAGGGGCTGTCAAGTGCGACATTTTTGGAGACACTAACATTTGGCAAACGGTGGAAATCAGAGACATTTTAAATGACAATGAAGCACAAGAAAGGCATGTGTAACACCTGATTTACACAGAACATAGATGCTCTGCTAGAAAACACTCCAGAGTTAGTGACTTACATCTGACTTTTAGGAAGCATTCAGCCTCTTCTATTCTCTTTCCCAGCGAAGGTGCCTGAGATATACCCTACCTGAGCCTCAAAATAAGACCGAAAAACCCCTGTTCACCTTCCAGTGTTTCTACACTCACTCTGTTCTAAATAGATGTGAAATAGTTCCCTATTCCTGAGTTGCTCCACCTCCTCCACCGCAGCTCTAATCACAGGTTAATTAAAATAGCCGAATTATGAACTTGACTACACGCACTACACACTTCAGGTGTGGCAATGAAAATTGCATCTTGTTGCAGATATGTTTATTTATGTATAGTCATGTATGCATAATATGTTTGTATGTCACAGACTAAAAAACAGCACTTCCTATTTTAGCCTTACTTATAATTTTCTATATCATTCTTTTTTAAAAATATATTTTATTGATTTTTTAGAGAGGAAGGGAGAGAGATAGAAAGTCAGAAACATGGATGAGAGAGAGACATCGATCAGCCGCCTCCTGCACACCCCACTGTGGAGATGTGCCCGCAAGCAAGGTACATGCCCCCAGCCGGAATCGAACCTGGGACCTTTCAGTCCTCAAGCCGACGCTGTATCCACTGAGCCAAACCGGTCCCGGCAAATACATCACTCTTCTAATAAATACAGATAAATATGTCTTTCCATAAGACAAACTTGATAGGAAAAAAAACACGAAGATTCATATATCTGTCTATATTATCTTCACTCTGCCTTCATCCTTGTGATAAGAGCCAACTTCCTGTCAATAGCCATCACTCTGAAAGCACTGAAATAAGGGACGCTCATCAGCTAATACATCACTATATACATTAGAGGTTTATTCATTTCACAAATATGTATTGTTAAATGGCTGTCCTGGATCTTGGGATAAACCCAACTGATACTGTTTTTTTTTTTGTTTGTTTGTTTGTTTGCCTCGGAAATATGCACAATCACCTGGGGGAGGGGTCAGCTGTATAAATCAGTAATTATAATAAAAATTTTATGATGCACATTTGTACAAAAAGCCACGGAGTGTCAATGGCAAAGCAGAGACAAAGGGGTGAATTCTATTAGACTTTGTTACCCTCCAACTGGCATAGTAGGCAGTGGAATTGGCTAAAGAGAAAAAAATGTTCCTCTCTAGGATGATGTATGTCCTACCTAGACTGAAGAGACTAAGTAAATAGGGCAGGAGCCCAGCCCTCAATCTTTTCAAATATGTTAAGTCTAAAAATGATATATATTTTTTTCTCAAATGGAATAGGGAGCATAAGAAAATAAGTTTTACAGTGTTATCAGGAAGATATCCGTACTCTTTCTGCAGAAGATGAGACCTATTCCTGACATTTTCTTTATATCGTTCAATGTCTAGCTCCTCAGGGTATACTTGGCCATGCTCTGTATGGAGACACAGACAATAAAAGTCTGAGGCCCTAGCAGGCTCGGCTCAGTGGATAGAGCATCAGCCTGCAGACTGAAAGATCCCAGGTTCGATTCCAGCCAATGGCACACGCCTGGGTTGCAGGCTCGATCCCCAGAGGGGGCATGCAGGAGGCAGCCAATCAATGATTCTCTCTCATCATTGATGTTTCTGTCTTTTTCTCCTTCTCCCTTCCTCTCTGAAATCAATAAAGAAATATATTTAAAAAATAAGAAAATAAAAGTCTGAGGACAGTAATCAGTCACTCCCCCAGTCAATTTTTCTGTACACTCCTCCCCAGGTAAAACAATGAGAACATTGAGAGAGAGACTGCATGCATGCATTGGTTCATAAGGCCAACTTAATAGCCAATAATGACCCCTTTCATGACCTTAATTGCGCTAGGTTCTGGAGGAAAACACACATTACATCATTATTGGCTATAATTACTTCTTGCCATTAGCCAGTGGTTTTCTAATATATATATATATATTTTAAAAAAGAACTAACATTTGTTGTAGGCATCTAATACTTCTTTATCACATTATTTTATATTATTTTCCCATCACTTATTTTTTAGTTGAACCTTTGGCAATATTTTACTGAATACCAGCTAAGTATTGAAAATATGGGACAAAATAGAAGTTGGCATGTACTATTAGTGAAGTTAATATTTGTGGTAAATCAATATTGAACAAAGCCTGCCTTTATCTGACAGTTGTCTCAATGTACCTATAGGAGTGCACATATTTTTATGATATATACTGAGAGTACATGAGAGATTTTCATCTCAAAAGTGAATTATATTAAAATAAGATGGAAAACTAATGGCTTGGCCCATGGCATCAAACACTCTGCACTATTATAATATTAGCTTTTTTAATTGTATTTTGGCTGTGATCGTTATAGCTATTATTTTTTTGTCCTTATACAAACTTAGTCTTTTAAAATCCCCAAACTTTATTTTTTTTAAATATATTTTATTGATTTTTTACAGAGAGGAAGGGAGAAGGATAGAGAATTAGAGACATCGATGAGAGACAGTGATCAACTGCCTCTTGCACGCCCCCTAGTAGGGGATGAGCCCGCAACCTAGGTACATGCCCCTGACCGGAATCGAACCTGGGACCTTTCAGTCTGCAGACCTACACTCTATCCACTGAGCCAAACCGGTTTCAACTAAAATGCCCAAACTTTAGTTGACAGTTCTGTAGGTCAGAGGTACCGTAGGCTTGAATGGGGTCAGTGGGCTCCTCTGGTTCTCAGACACAAATCAAGGTATTGAACAGGCTGACTTCTCAGCTGGAGATGCTGGGGGGAAATTCTCCTAAGCTCACTATTTTATTTTATTTTAATTAAAAAAAATAATGTAGATACTATGCAGATGTCCTCCATTTTCTCCACTCCCTCTTTGTACCCTTCAACCCTCTCCCTGTATCCCTTGAACCCTTGGCCTTCATCACACTATTGTCCATGTCCATGGGGTATGCACATGCATTCTTTCGCTAATCCTTCCACCTTCTTTATCCAGTCGCCCTCATTCTCCTCCCCTCTGCCATCCTCTGGTCTGTTCCAAGCTCGTTTTTAAATGAGAAAATCCATATTGAATGAGAGAATTCAGTTCCTTGCTGATACAGGACCGAGAGCTCCATTTAATTCATAGTTGTTGGCTAGAGGTTGGGCTCAGATCCTGGTGGCCACCCACATTCCTTCTCACATGACCCACTACATCTTCAGCCAGGAGTGTAACGTTGACTCCTTCTCACGCATGGAGTCTATGACTTCCTCTTCTGCTTCTATCTGCCAGAAAAAAAAATCTCCTTGCTTTTCAAAGGATTTGTGATTAGGTTTGGCCCATCTGGATAAACTTTTCAAGTCAGCTGTGTCACATGACATAACTAATCATAGAAGTGATATCCAGCAGACTTATCCTCCAGTGGATTTGTGCTTCATGGACACTGAGAACTAGAGAAGCTTGAGAGCTTCTTTAGAATCCTATCTATCATCATGCTAACACAGGCCATAGAGTCCACAGAGCAAAGCCATGAAAACAAATACTTACAAATAATTTGACATCTCAAAGATATTCTACTTTACTTTCACAGGAAATATCAGGATTTATTAGACTTTGTGGTACTTATCTTGTTATGTGTGTCTTTCTTTGCATTTCTTTTGATCGTTTTTGCTTTTATTTTGTTTGTTACTTATTTTATTTATTTATTTATTTTTCAACCTCACCCTAGGATATCTTTTTTTTTCATTGATTTTTAGAGAGAGTGAAAGAGAGAGGGAAAGACAGAGAGAAATATCAATGCAAGAGAAACACATCCATTAGTTGCCTCCTTCATGAGCCCTGATCAGGGCCCCAGAAGAGCCTGCAACTGAGGTATATGCCCTTGACCTGAATCAAAGCCTTCGGTCCATAGGCAGATGCTCTAGTCACTGAGCCAAAACACTTCGGGCTGTTTGCTTTTTTAAAAATTACTATGGAGAACAGAATATTATAATTCTGATACTACTGCAGAAACAGCAAGTAAACTATTATATTACAAAATACATTACACACATTTTTGTTTCTTTTTTTTCACTTATGCATGAATAAATAAGATTGTTCATACACGCTGCTCTGGAAAAGAGACTTTATGAGGTCAAAATCTTGACTATGCTATAAAATTGATAAGGTATAGAGTTTATGGATGTTGAAAAGCATTCAAAATTCTTTCAACTCCTTGTGGAAGAATGGTTTCAATTTCTTGGAATGTTCTATACTACAAGTAATTTAGAGGCATTTGCCAAATGTATTGAGCAATAACAATTCACCAGTCATGACTTTAGAGGAGATTGATTTGATATGACTTCAAAGTAGCCTGATTTGATTTTTTTTTAAATCCAAGTTAAAAGCAGACACTGATTGGGAATTTGCTTAAATTAAAACACCTATAAATAGCCGTTATTGGTTATGTAATATGATTTCATTTTACTTATTTTTCTAATTATAACCTGACACCAGAAAATAAAAGTCTGGATAAAAACACCCATAAATTATCAGTTGTGTATGGAACATGATAGAATGAGACTAAACATGAAATCCTAAAATTTATGTTTGTTCATAAACAGAGTCACAAAATAGAAGCAGGAGGCTGCACCTGTTTAAAGCACATACTCTCCCAGATTGCAATTAACTGAGTTTCATCATCTCCTCTAGATGAGATTTCTGCAGTGGGATGGAGTTAATTAAGTGCATTCTATGAAAATAATTAGTGTTTGTGGAATATGTAAATGGAAGCACTGCGGAGGTGTACATGAAGGTATTATATGTGGACTATTGCATAGTCCTTCAGCTTTAAGGTATTGCTAAGAGTAACAAGAGTAAAACATTCCCTGGCATGCATGAAAAATCTCCCTATGTGGGCACACTATCATCAAGTTACCCAAATTGATTAAAGCTTCAGTTGCAAAGTAAAGGCAGCACATTCAAGTGACTTTGTGTATCTACAAGGAAAATTGCAAGTAAAAAAGCTTTTTCCCAAGTTACCAAAAATGTCAAGAAAAAGTGGTTTGCAAATTAAATTAAATAGAAAATTGCCTCATTTTTTTAAATAGAAACCATCTCATTGTCTTCCCTGAATGGTTATGAGATTTTAAAAGGTCTTGTTATCTCTTACTTTATCATAATGCAATCAATAGAAAACTGGATTACTTTTTCAAAGATAAAATAGAGAAATTTTTAAAGAGCCAAAGAGAAATTTCTAAAACTATATATTAGATGTCTGGTAAATATACAATAGTTGGTTTTTGTTTGTTTGTTTGTTTGTTTCTACTTTGGGAAATATTCATATCATTTTTTAACAATAGTTTCTTGAAACTAATCATCAGCTAACTAACTTCCAATGTACATCTGTACTTTAATAGTTTACCCCAATGTTATGAATGACATATAACATGATTGTTAATTTCAGCAAATTATAGTAAATCAAATTCATGTCTGCAGTACTCATTGTTGTACAGCTGCATTTGCAGTATCAGTCCTGTTTGCAAATGTAACTCTATAGTGAATAAGCTTTCTCTGTCCTATAGGACAGCTTCAAGTATTTGATGCTGACTATACTAGTATATATTTGTGTATCTAAGCAAAATATATTACACTACTTTATGTATATCTTATGTAACATGGTTGATAGATTTTATTTTATCTCAGTTGCTTATTCCTGACCCCAACTACAATGCAACTGTTTGAATATGGAACCAGTGTAACTGAAACTTATTCACAAAGCATCACTGCCTGGAACGTTGATGCACATGATATATTAATACCAGCAAATTACATGGCTTTTGATGATCATACTGAGGTATCAATTTGGCCAATATATGAGATAAATGGTACCTTGCTTGGCCTTTAGGAATCCATTTTATTCTACTAGGAAATTCATGTCAGAATATAAACTATTTTCCTAAGTACATTCAACAAGGCATCTAATCAAAGCACCCCTTTCTCATTAGTACAATTCTGATAGTTTCTTCATCAAGTGGCAAGTGTTCCAGCAAATTGTGTGGATATCCTATCAGATATGTCAAAAATTTGATCTTCTTTTCCATTAAGTCAGATTGGGGACAGGAACTAATTTCCATTATGAAAATGTGACTAAAAACAAGTGACACTTTTCCAACAGAAAATGAATTACACCTCCTTCCTCTATTTTCTATTTGAGCTAAGTATTTTAAGATATTAATTGAATAATTTAGTATTGAGCTAATGTGAAAACTAAAGGAAAGATGTCCTTGAAATCAAAGAGTTATTTAATTATAGTAAAGTTTTGAAATATTGCAAAGAAATACAAATTTTAAATCTTGGAATTTTCCCATGAATATGAGTGGCATGATGGTTTTGTTAGTTATGGAAATTTGGGGGATAGATTTTATTTACTTCTTCCATTTATTACTTTATCTATTATATAATTTTGTATTTATTTCTTTTTTTGTCATATGAAACTACTAATTCAATCCTGACCATTAACCAATAAAGTTGTATTTTTAATTATATTATACACAATTATATATAAACTAGGGGCCCTGTGCATGAATTTGTGCACCAGTGGGGTCCCTTGGCCATGATTTCAGGCCGAAAACAGCTCTCTGACATTCTCTGAGGGGTCCTGGATTGCCAGAGGGTGCAGGTCAGGCTGAGGGATCCCACCAGTGCACAATCGCCAGGCCAGGGAGGGACACAGGAAGGTTGGCCAGCTGGGGAGGGACAGTGGGAGGGTTCCAAGGCATATCCGGCCCATCTTGCTCAGTCCCGATTGGCTGGACCCCAACAGCAATCTAACCTATCAGTCAGAATATCTGCCCCCTGCTGGTCAGTGCACATAATAGCAACTTGTCAACTGGTCAACTGTCTGCCCCATGGTGGTCAGTGCACGTCACAGCTATTGGTGAGTGGCCTTAGCATATCATTAGCATATTATGCTTTGATTAGTTGAATGGCTGACCAGACGACCAGATACTTAGCATATTAAGCTTTTATAATATAGGATGAATTATATTTATATTTTAATATTGTAATGAGAAGTTTAACAGTAACATTCTCTTTGATTCACCGTCATTTTAAACCTTCTATATTTGTGGCTGATCAATTGTCAATACCCTGCCTGATCTAGAATTTTGTTTCTAACTCTTGAACTCTATAGGAGGTACCTAATTACATAGAAATATACCTCTCTTAAAAGCATAGATAAATAACAATGGTGAAAAAAAAGTGAAAACCCTCATTTGTGTTTATATATCTGTATATCAAAATATTTTTCAGCAAGAACACTCCTGCTGAAGAATACATCTAGGAATAAACAGACCCAGTTGAAACTGATGATTGATAATGTGAATGAGATATCACAAATTAAGAGAAATTTAAGAGTTACTGTGTTCATGTTTTTTAAAGTTCATAAATCTGTGTCTTCTGACAAGTTTTGCTTATAACTAAAAATAAAATGAAATAAAATCATTAAATATTTAAGGGTCTGGGGATCTCTTGACCTTGAGAAAGGTCAATGACAGTGTCAGGACCCACAGAAAACCACCCCAAGATATCCCACAA
Source organism: Lasiurus cinereus (assembly GCA_011751065.1). Lineage (NCBI taxonomy): Eukaryota > Metazoa > Chordata > Mammalia > Chiroptera > Vespertilionidae > Lasiurus > Lasiurus cinereus. The sequence goes on along the minus strand of JAAGEH010000043.1, from coordinate 7,154,715 downwards.
TGCAATATTGATTATTTGGAACTAAAATTACTTGAGAAATTGTCAGTGCAAGAAGGAGATTCTCCCCTCTTTCCTCCTCAGAGCAGAAGTTAAATCTGCCATGTGCAGTATGTCCTCCCTGCACCTGGAAGGCATTCTTCCTTTATCAGGAGGGTTAAAGAACTCAGAGCTGCTCTTACTGGTTTGGCTCAGTGGATAGAGCATTGGCTCATAGACTGAAGGGTTTGATTCTGGTAGAGGGCATGTACTTTGGTTGCATGCTCCATCCTCAGCCCCATTGGGGGTACATAGGGGAGACAACCAATCGATGTGTCTCTCTCACATCCATGTTTCCCTCTCTGTCTCTCCCCCTTCCTTCCACTCTTTCTAAACATCAATGGAAAACTATTCTCAGGTAAGGATTATAAACACACACACACACACACACACACACACACACACACACACAAGAAATCAGAACTGAAGTGCCTTTATAAACAAATCTTGTTGCCTCTGTATTAATTTACTACCTAAGCCCAAACTTAGCTTAGATTCTTTTCCCATGAGCACTGCCGTATTTTCTGGCATATAAAATGACTTTTTAACCCAGGAAAATCTTCTCAAAAGTAGAGGGTCGTCTTATATATTGGGTGTCATCTTATAGGGCAAGTATATCCCAAACTCTATATTTTAACTTGAAAAGTTGGGGGTCGTCTTATACGCTCAGTCATCTTATACACCCGAAAATATGGTAACATTTTTTTTTGTCCTGTCAATTCTTCAAAAATTCATTGTTTTTCTGCCTACTATAAAAAGATGCTTGCTTTGATCATTTTTTTTCAGCCTCGTTGTATGACTCCAGCATCATATTGTGATTCTCCATTGCACAAATATTAAATTGTTGTTTTTTTTCCTGTTGAGAAATTTCCTCTAACTACATGACTAGGTTTACATCAGTTTTTCAATATCTGATAAATGTGATGGTTGTCTGATTCATCATTTTGTTTTCTATTCTAATTTATGCTATTTAGTCAACATTTATTTTTGTTGTTGCTGTTGTTATCTTCACCAAAGGTAAGTTCTGTAATAGTATAAACTGTACAAAAATGATCCCTCTACCCTTGTCTGGTAATATATTTATGTGCCTAAATGTATTAGCTTTTTTTATAATGCCATCCGTTGAGACAGTGTCTAGATAAATGAAATACAGTCTATTTTTGAGATATGAAAAGCAGATAATAACATGGACAGTTAATGTAAACATTTTACCAATCATGCAACACTCAAAATTAGCAAACAACAGGGTAACCGCCACAGGATGAGTATAGAGGCATAAACTGAAAATGCCAGTGAAAAGGGCACCTCCATGCATTACCCAGACAGAACATAAGGGAGCCAGTTCTTTTTCCTCAGGGCAGAGGAGAAAAAGCATTATGGGCAAAACGACTTTTATTTTGTTCTCATTTATTTTTTTTCCCTTTTTATTCTAACAAATATTTTGAAAATAACCCAAAACTATAAAGTAAGCATTGTTTGAGTCGTAATCACAGAGTAGATTTGGGACACCAAAGAAAACTGATAAAGTTCAATCAAATGACAATCTTTCGACATGAAAGGAGAAAAAAATGAAAAGCATGTCATGTGGGACTACGAGTCTTGTGCCATTCTCTCAACTTCAAAAATGTTTCTTTTTCCATGGACACAGACAATAGGGAGGTGAAGGCCTGGAGTAGGGGGTGGGGCCAGGATGGGAGAGGTCAATAGACAGAAAAGGGGACATAAGTAATAGTTTCAACAATACAGATTTAAAGTTTTTTTTTACCTAAGTATATACCAAACAAAAACTCAAATCTAAGAAACACAAACTCACTTAGCTAATATTTCACATTTGTTTATTTTAAAAATGATATTCATTTGCATATTTCCATTATTTTTAAATGAGAATTATACTATCTCTCTAAGACTAATAAGAAATTCCCTGACTGGTTTGGCTCAGTGGATAGAGCATCAGGCTGTGGACTGAAGGGTCCCAGGTTCGATTTCAATCAAGGGCATGTACCTTGGTTGTGGGCACATCCCCAGTAGGGGGTGTGCAGGAGGCAGCTGATCGATGTCTCTCTCTCTCATCGATGTTTCTGACTCTCTATCCTTCTCCCTTCCTCTCTGTAAAAAATCAATAAAATATATATTTTTTAAAAAGCAATTACTGGGGGACAGGAAGAAAAGATGATGAACCCCATATTGGGTCTCCTTCTTTATGCTTACTGCACTCCTTGTAAATCCAGACAGTTTTTCAGTGGACTAACACATTTCTAACATCTCTATTTCCTGCTTCCCGAAAGCGTATTTGTTCTTCTAAAAGCAACATTCAGTCTCTGCTACTTACCAATGGCCTTGTTTAGACAAATACAAGTTGAGAGAAATCAGGATTGCTCATTTCAATATCCAGCTATCTAAGATTGTATACACAACATTGGTGTATATTTTTACATCTGTAGATGTGATACAATACTTATCTCCCCTTTAAACAACTGACAGATATTGGTGTATGCCAGATAATGTTCCACGTCATTCAAGGATCTAGAAACTACCCATAACGGGAATCTGCTGTTTTCAGCAGGTAATGGGCAGGTGCTAGTCTGTGTTGTAGGTGGGAATTTATAAATGATCAATCTACCTAAATTAAGGGGTCTTCCCATTACCACCACCAGGACAGATATACTTAATGTTCAAACCTTATCCATTTCCCAGGTGTAGTTTTCCACTTATATTCTATTAGTGAAATTTCACAGGAATAACTTTATTCATTACATGTCATTATTCATTAATAAAGATTTACTGGCGTTCTTCTCATGTGCCAGCCATTGTACATAATAATATTTGTTATTTGTTATTTCAATAGATCATTAATATAAACCTAAAAAGTAAGTGCTGATCATATATATATATATATATATATATATATATATATATATTTGCAAATAGCAACACTAAGGCTAAAGATATTAGGCAAATAGTCCAGAGTCAGAGTACATTTGTTGGTTGAATCTGATATTTTCAGATAATGGAAGTCAGGCTGAAGGAGAAAATAAGATTGAGGTATGAGCAGAAAAGGCACTGAGCATGGACTGTCTTCTGAAGAGACGAAAACAAGGATCCGATATATTATTAGGTCATTTCTCCAAATTTACACAGCTAATAAATCAGGTAGGATTCATCTGAAACTCATTCTGTCTTTAGAGTCTGTGTTCTTAAGAACTACATTTATTCTATTAATCACCTCCAATTATTAATATAGTTGAGCAGAAGACATCACTAATTCTTGAAATATTTCCTATGCTTAAGAACTTTATTTTTGCCCTAGCAACTTTGGCTCAGTGGATAGAGTGTCGGCCCGTGGACCGAAGGGTCCTGGGTTTGATTCCAGTCAAGGGCAATGGACCTCGGTTGCAGACTTCTCCCCAGCATGGTCCCTGGTTAGGGCACATACAGGAGGCAAACAATCCATGTGTTTCTCTCACATCTGTTTGTCTCTGTCTTTCCCTCTCTCCTCCACTCTCTCTAAAAATCAATGGCAAAATATCTTCGGGTGAGGATTAAAAAAACAACAACTATTTTTATTTAATGCCATCAAACACAACAATACTTCTCAGTACCAAAAGGAAAGTTCACAAATCTAATTCTCTCAATAATAATCCAAAAAATTAACGCAATGCTCTTGTCAGATTTCCAGTATCACAGGAGAAGGATGGGATAAAGGTCTGTTTGTATCAGTCAAAAGACTAAACTGCTAAGAAGCCTGTGTAGTCAGGAAGATCTCACTGTTTTTCTTCCTTTTATTTTTATTTTATTTTTTAAAATATATTTTATTGATATTTTACAGAGAGGAAGGGAGAGGGATAGAGAGTTAGAAACATGGACGAGAGAGAGTCATTGATCAGCTGCCTCCTGTAAGCCCCCTACTGGGGATGTGCCCACAACCAAGGTACATGCCCTTGACCGGAATTGAACCTGGGACCTTTCAGTCCCCAGGCCGACACTCTATCCACTGAGCCAAACCGGTTTCAGCTGTGTTTTTTTTTTTTTCCCTTTTAAATTCCATTCCCATCAGGCAAGGAGGACTTAGTAGAGAATACGCACTTAGGTAAACATAAATTCTGAAAAGGGGAAAGAGAAGACCTCACCTTTCCATTCTGAACTACCCTCTACCTTTTGATGTTCTTCTGAAAATCAAGTTGTCACATTGAAAGCTTTTAGGAAGAAGAACAAATGTTCTCCTGGCAGATGCTCTAATCCAGTGGTTCTCAACCTTCCTAAGGCCGCGACCCTTTAAGACAGCTCCTCATGGGGTGGTGACCCCCAACCATAAAATTATTTCCGTTGCTACTTCATCACTGTAATTTTACTACTGTTATGAACTGTAATGTAAATATCTGATAGGCAGGATGTATTTTCATTGTTACAAATTGAACATAATTAAAGCATAGGGATTAATCACAAAAAGAATATGTAATTATATATTGTGAAATATTTATTTCTAATTACAAATCAATGAAATTTTGTCTTGAATCATGGTGTAGCATGGGTAACAGTCTTCATATGACAACAGTAAACTACATTGCTACACTTTGCTACACTGAGGAGCGATGTGTTGGTTCCTAAGACCATGGGAAATAGGTGTTTTCCGCTGGTCTTAGGCGACCCCTGTGAAAGGGTCGTTTGACCCCCAAAGGGATCGCGACCCACAGGTTGAGAACCGCTGCTCTAATCGCTTAAGTGGGAAGGAGACAGTCGGGTGCAAAGCAGGGTGGGAAGGTGTTTAGGTCATAAGCACAGGCCCTGGGAGCCACATTCGTGAAGGGTGCTGTGAGGTCTCTGACAGACAAGCCTCCTCTCGTCCAATTCTGGTTGCTGTTCTGCAGAGCACAGGGCACGGGCTTCTCATCCCATTCGCTGGCAGCGAACAGTGCTCTCTGCCATTTTGGACTGTGATAAAACCGTGATCCTTCCCATGATAAATCTAAGCATGTCAATCATATTTTATTAAACTTCACAAAAGCAATATCTCCTAGCATCCTATCGGTCCATCTCCATTTAGGATTATTATTCTTATTTTTAACCATGGCTTCGGGATGATCAGAAAGCTTGAGAGCTCTAAATTTGTGACACTTCTGGAACCTCATCTTTCCAAAATGTAATATGCTGTGCCATGTGAGGCCACGTTAAGTAGGGAATGAATTTATTCATGAGAGAAAAGAGGTTGGGGTGAATTGCAGAGAATTAAATAAGACAGAAAGGATGCAAATCCACGGTAAAATGCTTATTGATGTTTTTGTGATCAGGTTATGAAGGATATTAGTTTTGCTTTTCAGCATTAAAGGGATTCGTGGGAGTTATCGTGAACTCCTTCCAAATTTTAACTCTTAAGTTGCAGATTTTGTGTATAGTTGGTGTACATTTTCTGTTGCACACTAACCTGTTTTCCTTAGAGAGAGACTAGTGTACAATAGAAAATGTACACAAACTATACATAAGTATATTTTCATTTTTTCACATGAAACTATAACAATATTGTAGAAAGTAATCCTAATAAATATTGCACAATTAAAACGTACCAATCATTCTGCTAATCCATCTCAATGCACAATGTTATTTAGAGTCACCGCAGCTCAATAATGTACTTATACTATTTCCCATTTTATCAATGGGATGATCCAAGGTTGAGGCAGTTATCAATTTACCCATGCCAGTAACTAAAACCATTATCAGATTAGTTCTACTCTAACCAATTCCTGAGCAAATCCTGCTTCTTTTTACCTTTTGGATATGAAGAGCCCTTTAGAAATTTTCACTTCACCAGTGGAAGGAATCAAATATTAATAGCACTGCTTTGATCAAGAACCAGCAGATAGCCATCAAAAAGAAGGAATTCTTACCATTTGCAGCAACCTGGTTGGAACTGGAGAGCCTTATGCTTAGTGAAATAAGCCAGTCAGTGAAGGAGAAGCACCACATGATCTCACTCATTTGTGGATGATAAAGAACATTATAAACTGATGAACAAAAGATAGATACAGAGGCAGTAAAGCATCAAACAGACTGTCAAATTACAGCAAGAAGGTTAGGGAGAGGCGGGATAGATAACAGATAGACCAAAGGACTTGTATGCACTCATACAAGCATAACCAATGGACACAAGACACTGAGGAGTTAGGGTATGCCTGGGAGGGGGAGGGGAAATGGGAATATATGTATACATGTAACACATTAATAACAAAAACCCAGCATATATCACACTCTATGTGATTATCTTTTTCCAATACATATCATGCTTAGGGTGGACATATTCAACACTGTAGCCTAGAATTGAGCTCAGCAACAAGGCTCATTAATTATTCCCTGACAAAAGAAGTTAAGAAGAAGCACTGATGAAGGTCAACTCATGTCAACTCTATCACGACTGTCCTTCTCCATACCAATGCTGTTCCTGCCCACCCAGCCAGACTTCTGTATCTCATAAGAGCTTGCTTTCCCTTTTAGTGTCCAGGTTTCCATTGGGGCCATTTTACTTCCATAAACCTTAGAAACTTGGATAGAACACTGAAGTTCTATGAAACACATTTAAGATCAATAAATTATTTAATCTCAACCAAAGAGAAATTACTTGTGGTCACAGAGATTACTTCAAAGTTGGAGTATCGCTGCTCTCTTGAATTGTCTGCCATAATTTGTCTTTTACCAGTTGCTTCATCTAGGTATTCGTGTTTTATTCCAGCCACCACAATTTGGTGGTCAGTTCTATTTCCAGTTCAATTCTTCTGCTCTGATCTGATCCAGCCTCATTTCCACTTCTACCATAATTCAAAAGTGTGGTCTCAGGACTCATACAGAAGATGAGCGTGTTACAATTTTCCAGTACATTTCATCTCTGTGCTGAAGGTGGATCAATACAAATTGAAAGGATCTGTCCAAAGTTGATATCACACCTTAGACACAAAGAGGATTTTACTTTAATTTTCAAATTGAAAAGTGATAAAGTTCAAAACCAGTATGTTTTAGAAAAATATTAATGAGTAAATAATTTCTATTACTAAATTGAAAACATCAACACTTTGAACCCAGTTCACTATATTTTGACTCAGTCATTTTATTTAATTGACTTTATTTTAAATTTCTGAATTGAATTTTATATTATACTTGCACAGGTCTAGTCTGCTGATACAATGAATAAAATAATGGAGCTACTCACAGTTAAGAATAATTCTGTAGGTTCTTCAGGTTTGTTCAAGAAAGTTGAAATCAATCTGAAAGAAAGTTTCAAAAATTAATTTTGGGGTAAGTTAATTTGAGTAAGTTAAATTAATTTGTGAGAGAGAGAGAGAGAAAGAAAGGGAGAGGAAGGGATTTTTTTCTGTGAATTAATTATGGAAATTAAAGGCTAATATGACATTTTTGAAACCTTTGGCTGTCTGTTATTTTAAACTAATGTTTATGGGGAATTGTGTAACTCATTTCACATAAAAGAATAGGGCTTAAAGTGATTGAATTTTCATATTGTAATTGATTATTCATTTGAGAATTTAGTGTTTGAGGTGGTGACACTGTATTTTATTATATTAATCATCAGAAGAACTAATTTAACTACCATGATATGGAAACTTGTTAGAAAATCAAAGATTTAAGCATAGGTAAAATATGTAGTTTCACTTTCAAGGTCTTCTGCAAAGCTTTTACTGTTCTGCTAAAACCTAAGCTACTCAGACACAGAAAATAGATGATAGAATTTACCCTCTTAATATTACATAGACTATAATTTGGACTCTATAACATTGGTTAAAGATTAATAAGCCTTATGCTGCAGCATCAACATATAAATTATACTAAGTATGATATTATAATAATTATTATCATTAATTCACAGAACTCATATTTATAAAGACGATTTAAAAAGGGATTAATGTAAAATCGGAAAAGACCTATTTTAAAAAGATTAAAAGTAAGAATCAAGCACTAAGTGAATAGCTTATGGCAAAAGAGAATGATTACATTCTAAAATCTGTTCTAAAATAAATGACTGCAACTGATTACATAATCTAGTTTGAGCTTCCCAGTCACCATGTAACATAGAAAAGATTATTATTTAATCTTTGTTGCTTCATTTAAAATAGATGCTAATTCATTAGGAAGTTAAGACACCATTTTGGCCTCTAAAAATGTGTTCATTTGGCTCATTGTTGAAGTTGTTATTACTGCATGACAAATACCTCTACACCCAGTGGCTTATTGTTTTAAACAGTATGCATTCCTTTATCATGTGTCTGGAGGTTTGCTGTAAACTCTGCTAGCTGGGTAGCTCAATGCATTTAGTTTTGTTTGACTAGCTACCCTGGGGAATGCTCTCATGTGCTGTCAAAGGTTTAAGCCAGCCAAAACCGGTTTGGCTCAGTAGATAGAGCTTTGGTCTGCGGACTGAAAAGTCCTGGGTTCGATTCCGGTCAAAGGCATGTATCCTGGTTGCGGGCACATCCCCGGTAGGGGGCGTGCAGGAGGCAGCTGATCAATGTCTCTCTTATTGATGTTTCTAATTCTCTATCCCTCTTCCTTTCTCTCTGTAGAAAATCAATAAAATATATTTAAAAAAAAAAGGTTTAAGCCAGTGGTCGGCAAACTCATGAGTCAACAGAGCTAAATATCAGCAGTACAACGATTGAAATTTCTTTTGAGACCCAAGTTTTTTAAACTTAAATTTCTTCTAACACCACTTCTTCAAAATAGGCTCGCCCGGGCTGTGGTATTTTGTGGAAGAGCCACACTCAAGGGGCCAAAGAGCCACATGGGTCTCGCGAGCCACAGTTTGCGGACCACCGGTTTGAGAGATGGCCCGGCCAGGATGGCTCAGTGGTTGAGCATCCACCTATGAACCAGGAGGTCATTATTCGATTTCAGGTCCGGGCACATGCCTTGAGTTTCGGGCCCTATCCTCCGTAGGGGGTGTGGAAGAGATTGTTGATTGATGATTTTCTGTCATTGTGAATGTTTTTCTCTCTCCCTTTCCCTTCTCTCTGAAATCAGTAAAAACATTTTTTTTTAAAAAAAGGAGCAAGAGATGTCTACGTGACTGTTCAAGACAAGTCTGTATTTATATACTGAAAGTCCATTGGCCAAGGCAAATTACATGGTCAAGTCTTAGTTAAGGAATAGCAAGCCCCATCAGCTCCTCCCTAAGTGGGAGAATATGACAAAGTTACATCGGAAAAGGTATGGATGTCTAATCCTGTTACTAGAGGGAGTAGAGAATTTGAACAGTAAACCTGTTCACTGCAGTCAAATTCAGTCATTCACTTAACAAGTAATTATTCAACCACTAATATGTGGCAGGAATTATTGCAGGTAGAGGGGAGATAGCTGGAAATCAAATGCAAATATCTCTGGCCTTACAGAGCTAATATTTTAGGGAAGGGAGAGAGAAAAGTAAATGTATAAGTAAAACACATATGGACTTGTTCACTCATGACCGATACTGTAGCAAATGATATGAAGTGTAGAAGGGATATGGAAAGTATTCGGAAATAATATTTTAAATGAGATGTTAAGAGAAAGACACAGTAAGGAGGAGACACATTCAACTAAAGATCTAAAGAAGGTAAGGATACTATGTACACACACACATTAGGATTTCAAATATTCCAAATCAAGAAAGCACATTAGGATTTCAAATATTCCAAATCAAGATGCCAAGACACTTAACCAAACAAGTCAAGTTAGGCCAAGAAGGTGAGAAACTAGGAGATGAGATCAGGATGAACAGGAAAAAACATGAACACTTCATAAACCATCGTAAAAACTTTGATTGACTGCAAAGGCAATTAAAGTTCTTCTGATATGAAGAGATGTGCATTTTGACAGGTTCATTCTACCCTTTTTATTATTGAGAATGGGGTATATACAGATAAAAGAGAAAGAGAGATATTGATATAGTTCATATGAGGCAGGATCTCAGCTTGGAATCTTGGATGAGAGTCCTATTGGTGGTGGTGTTGGATTCATTTTAAGGAAGAATTGACAGCATTGGCTGAGAGACTTGAGGAGAGATGGAGGAGAGGGGACGAACTGACTTTAAAATGTTCGATCTGAGCAACTATAATGTACCAGTGGCCGTTATAAGAAATGCGAAAACTGTGGAAATAGTGATTACCAGGTGCTCAGATATTAGTGGCTGTGGATGTTTTTCAAGTAGAGCTATCAACTAGATGGTCATGCATGTAAACCTGAATTTTTATGGGGAGGCATGAGTTAAAGATATAAATAGGTGAATCGTCTGCATAAATTATGCTTAAAGCTACAGTTATGCAGGTCATGCTTCTCAAATACAATTGCACCCGTATAACGTATTGACCCATTAAATTTAAATAAATGTTCACAGTTCACCCCACTATTGTTAAGACTCTTCTAGGGTCAAAGAGCCTATATTTATAATGCTGCCTGCTAATTCTTAGAATGGATACTTACAATTTTGCTTAAGCCTCAATCAAATGATTGGGATCAAAGAAAAATTTCTATTAAAACAGTGAAAGTGGAGATTCAACGATATAAAGCTACAGAAAACAAGTAAGAGGAGAGAAGATAATGAAGGGCTGATGAAAGAATCTTACTGAGCAGGGAGTTGCCTTTAGATGGCCCCAACTCAAATGATTCCAGGTATCTGATGGTCCCGTGTCTACAGCATTAAGTGGTCTGGAAACAGTCAACTTTGAGTCTAGAAGTTACATACAATAGGATCTAGGTTGGTCAAGACTAAGAGTACACAAATCTGACAAAAGGACAAGCATGGACCAATAGAATTAGGGACTGAGTAGGCCTAGAATTTCAGAAGGCACCATTAAAGTCACTTGAGAGACAAATGAAAATCAGTTTAAAGAAATTACTCTATTCTAGTCCTAAAGTCCCATCTCTGAAACACGAGGGAATTCCCTCTGATTGGCTTTCTCTGCCTCCATAGTGTTGTGATCCTTCACTTCTATTTAAAAAGTTATAAAGCTTTCTTGCTCCCTCTTCAACATACAAGTCAGGGTAGCAGGGGCCACTCTTGTGATGTGTGTTTTACAAATCAATAAGGATTTTGAAATATTCCATACACAGGGATATTTGGTCCATACAGGAGATTTAATTTAACTTGGTGTTCACTTACAATGAGTTTGCTTTGTTTACTTTCTTATGTCATTAGCAAACTTATTTAAAAAGGGATCCAAATAAGCGTTGTGCCAATTATGTAAGAAAATAATTGGATTTTATTAATCTAGGAACTTAGGCAATCAGTTAAGGCAACAGGGTACTTTGGTCTCTGTCACCTTGCTATTCTTCACACTAATTAAATGCAAATATGAAGGGATTGCTTACAAATGGGATGCTCTATCCACTGAGCAAAACTTGCTAGGGTTGATCATACTTTTTTAAACTCCTTCAGCCAGCCTAACTATATGGTTGGAATATATTATTTCTTTATTTATTTTTTACAGAGAGGAAGGGAGAGAAATAGAGGGTTAGAAACATCGATGAGAGAGATAGAGAGACATCGATCAGCTGCCTCTTGGACACTCCCTACTGGGGATGTACCTGCAACCAAAGTACATGCCCCTGACCGGAATCGAACCTGGGACCATTTAGTCCGCAGACCAACATTCTATTCACTGAGCCAAACTGGTTTTGGCAAAATATATTATTTCTAAAAATTGGCTACAGCTTCTTGAAAATTCATCTGACATGTGGCAATTTAGCTAGGCCACTTCTCTACCCTTGTGTCAGTTTGATAATTAAAGTGTAGCCATAATTTTATTTTTAAAAAAATATTCTCTTGTTTACTTGTGTAAATTAAAAATAAACGAGAACCAAATTGCTGTCCCCATTGCATACCATGACAGAATGACTAAGTAAGGGACTGCATAACATTAAAAGTGGTTTCTTTCTTTTCAAGTAGTTTCCTACAAAGGCTTCGTGTTCATTTTGATTAGACTTTTATTTCATTGCATATTTCTGTAAGATCCATCATTGCCAGCTGAGATCTTTGGGATGTTTCATGTTTCCTTTCATTGATGTGATGTTGAACTTGATTAATGGTCTCCTATTCAGATGGCACCTTAAAATCTGAGGTCTTTGCCCTCATCTCTGTTAAACAGATCGAAGGCAGAACTAAAGCTCCTTTGTACTGCTCATCTCCACTCGCCATCTTTTCTGTCTGAGGCATTCGTGACAGACACAATCCCAGACAGCGTGTGCCCATGGCACTAAGAAATTAAAAGATAACATAAATGATATGGCACCAGACAAACCAGGACAGTGATAAAAAGGAAGAGGCAACTTAGCCTAAGTCTTTGAAACATCTAAACTAATATTCAGCACACGGAAAGGTGGAAGTTGCCTGTGGGAAAGTCATGGGAATCGCTTAGAGATTAAAAATCACCATGGACAGAGACACACACTGTAGTGCGGTTGGTTGAGGGTGGCAGTGAACCTTGGCATCCCTTAGGTGGGGGAAGCAGCTTCCTCTGGTTTCTTAATGCCCAGACAAGATCAGAGCCATCTGTCATTTTTCTTTGATGTGAAAAGTCAGTTAATGCTCTGTAGTTTATTTTTTCCCTCTTGGATATATGTTCCCTCTTGTTGTTCAGATGCAGAGTTCTGACAGCGTGAGATTGTAAAAGATATTTTGAAGTAGCAGAGAGGCTATGCTATCAATGTCAGCGGAAAATAATGATCTTTTTATATGAAAATACAGTTCCGAATTCTATATGATTTTATTATCTCGGAGGTCTGTGCTTATTAGCTTTATTTGATTTTGATAATTCACCTGGGTAGGGTGAATGAAATGTGTGAAATTGTTCTATTTTGTGAATTTATATAAAAGTTAATACACGTAATTATAATAAAGTGCACTATTGTAGCCTACCTTCGGATAAATTCTCTAAATTGTGTGTGTGTGTGTGTGTGTGTGTGTGGCCAATTAAAGCCACTACTGTGAATAAGTAATGAGAAATAATTTCAATTAACTTACACAGGGTACCATTTTTGTATTGACAGGCTTGCAGGTCATCTGTTTTCAAGTGGTTAAATATTCCTTCTGAAAATGTAATTTAAAAAAAAATCAAGTTACTTAGCAAACTGCTCTGATAAATGGCCATTAGAGAAATAGGCCATGGATGCTTATGTTCTGGTGTCCGGTCTCTCCTCCTGGGCCCTTCAGACGGCCACCAGCTGGACTCGATGAGTTTGTAACTTAAGTGTGCACATCACACATCTGACCTCTAGCCAGGCTGGCTTCGTAGCCATGCGAGCTCTGAGTCATACAGGCGCCCTCGCTCACAAGGTCCCAGTGCTCTTTGAATGCCTTCTTGTCACTCTCTTGAAATTCTTATTATCTTCGCCTTGGTGTTTTGTAAGAGAATTCCAATGGCGCAGTTGAATGTGGTAGAGATGGGAGGAGGAGGGTCGGAGTCCTGGATCATACAGAGCCCTGGATCATACAGAGCCCTGCCCCTCAGTCACTCAGGGTGGATTTTCAGTTGCCCTTCAATCCCTGAGTCTCAGACCTGACACTGCGCTTCCTTCCAGATGTGGCGACAAGCCTTCTTTTCTGGGCGTCTGGGCAGGGAAGTGGGGGGGAGTTCACATTCTGCCTTCAGCCTTCACCCTTCCATGTGGAGACCTGGGTCAGAGTCCAGTGCCCTGTTCCTGTATCTCAGGGTGGGGCTCGGTTTGGTCACTGTCCCCACCATTAGCGACTCGGGGGTACATCCAGTAAGCAGCCAGAGGCCACGTATTAAAACTAACAGTGCCCTAGCCGGTTTGGCTCAGTGGATAGAGTGTCACCCTGCAGATTGAAGGGTCTCAGATATGATTTCAGTCAAGGGTACATGCCAGGGTTGTGGGCTCTGAACACTAGGGGCATGCAGGAGGTGGCTAATCAGTGATTCTCTCTCATCATAGATGTTTCTGTCTCTCCCACTCCCTTCTTTTCTGAAATCAATCATAAAAAAAGAAAACTTAAAAAAAATGAACATTACTCACTATAAAGAATCATGGGAAAATGTTTGCTAATGAATTTTAAAAATTAGTTTTAAATACAAATATAAGAACACTCAACTCATTTGAGGAAACCCCAAATTGACACAATTTGCATCATAGTTTTTTTCCCAGAGGGTGCCAAAAAAGGAAAAGGAAAAAAAAATAAGGACAGCTGTAATACTTTCCATAATACAGATAAATTTAATAAAATAAAATAAAATAGAAGATTGACTTAAATTATGTATACTTATATATGTATATACTATATTAAATAGCAAATAAAAACACCATAAGTCAAGAGAGAGATCACTAAAAAAAGGAAATGCTTTATATTTCAGTGCATTTTGCAGCCCTGTGTCCCCAGCTTTTTTAGAAAATATATTTTCTTGCTTTTTTTTTTTTTTTTACAGAAAGGAGACAGATAGTTAGAAACATCAATGAGAGAGAAACATTGATCAGCTGCCTCCTGCACACCGCCTACTGGGGATGTGCCCACAACTGAGGTACGTGCCCTGGACCGGAATCGAACCTGGGACCTTTTAGTCCACAGGCTGACACTCTATCCACTGAGCCAAACCGGTCTCGGCTTCCCCAGCTTTTTTAACAAGGGGCTCTGCATCTTCATTTTGCACTGGGCCCCTCCTATGTTGTAGCCAGCCCTGCTTATATTCAACTGTCCTGGATTCCTTCCAGAGCTATCTACTTCTTTTTACCTTTCTTTTCTCCTTAAACTGGATTTTGGATACTGATCTGCCCTCAGATATAAATAGCATATGTGCCTCCCTGGGTCAATGTCCTTCTGGTACCTTCACAATGGACTGGTCAGCCTCAGAAGGCGCCCCCTGGTTTGTATTTCTGGCCCTAAAGCTCCCTGTAGGGCCTTTCTGGCTGGTAGATTGGACAGATGTATGTGGCTGGCAGACACCGCTATGGCTGTGGTATGAATGGAGCTGCAGCAGAAGTTTCGGTCAGAAGCTCACTGCAAAATACAAAATGCATGACCTCAGACAGTGATGTTTTCAGCACTGGTGGCGAGGACAGTGATATTGTGGGAGAAGTCAAATATTTGATTAGCAGCAGGCTTAGAGAGTCTATAATGTCCTTTTCATCTCTAAATTGTATGGTTTCAGAAATGAAGGGATATTATTGGCATAAGAAAAATAAATTATCCCTAATGGGCTTTTCATGATTTTGAAATATCACTGAAAATTGCCTTCAACATCTAGGCAGTTGAGCATAGTTACACAATTCTACTGGAGGCAACTTAAATAGAGATTTTTGAGGCCTATCTTTCTGGCATAATTTGCTGAAAGTTCCTGAGGGAATTGAGTATCACGCAACATTAACAGATGAGAGAAATAAAAAATTAACATGAAATGCTTGTCTCGACCCAATCACTCATCTGACTAGCATCTTTTTGGAGTCCGTTCTTTGTGCCCACATTGAGAGTAGTCTGTGACTTTGGCAATTTACTTAATCACTCTTATCCTGTGTCATTACTTTTAATATGGCAATGATAGTGCCCCATTTTGTGATTAGATAAATAAAAATAGAAAGTCCCCAGGACCACATACAAAATAAAATGCAATTCCATTTATGCTTGGAACAGCCCAGCTTCATCATAATTTCATAATACACTATGTACATGACAGAAACAATGAACCTCATTGAACATCTTTATAATGATGGGGTACTTACAATATCAATTTCAGGAGACCAATGTATATGAAAGTGTAAGCATTAATTAATTACTTAACTTTCCTTTGAATTTTCCTGGTGTCTAGAATGAGATGAAATGTTCATAAGGACTGCATTTTGAATTATTTACCAAAAAATGTGGTGGGCAAATCATTTTAATTTTTTATAAAAAATATTTTCCAGCCGAGATCGGTTTGGCTCAGTGGATAGATTGTCGGCTTGCGGACTGAGAGGTCCCAGGTTCGATTCCGGTCGGGGGAATGTACCTTGCTTGCGGGCACATCACTGTGGGGCGTGCAGGAGGTGGCTGATCGATGTCTCTCTCTCATTGATGTTTCTGACTTTCTATCTCTCTCCCTTCCTCTCTGTAAAAAATCAATAAAATATATAAAAAAAATATTTTCCAGATACGAGGTAGATAGTACTGGCATGATATTACTTGATAGTCTAAGTGCAATTACAATAATAATCTAGGTGGGCATTCTGACTTCTCTAATTCTTTTTTTCCTATGAGAAAAATCCTATATAATAAAAGCCAGTGGAATGACCAGAACGACCGGTCAACCATTCGCCATGTCACATACTGACCACCAGGGGGCAGAAGCTTAATGCAGGTGCTTCCCTCTGGTGGTCAGTGCACTCCCACTATGGAATCAAGCTGGGCAGTGTTTCCACAGCAGGAGCAGGTGCTCAGAGGGTAGGTCCACAGCTGCTTGGCTGACTGGTATGAAATGTGCTACCACAGCAGGCCATGCCTCCCATCAGTGCACAAATCCTGTGCACCAGGCCTCTAGTAAGATAATAAAAAAACCTTGACTCAGATTTTTTTTTTTTATTCAAGTCCATGTCAATGATTTAGAAAACTGTACCTTCTGGCCCAAATTGGCTAAGGCTTTGGGTGCCTTCATAAATGGTGAAACGATATTGTTTGATACAGTACCGTTGGTTCTTCCCCTTTCTATTGTGATTGCTTCAAATGAATGCTTGTTTATTCAGTTTCTTAATGTGTTTTTGTAACTTTTAATTCCTTTCTACCCTCACAGCTAGCTACTAAGTACAATAGCTTCCCATATGACCTCCCTGCGGATAATTTATTTCTATTGAAAACTATGTGCTACTCTGTCACCAGGGTCAACTCCCAAGATAATGAATTCAAATCACTGGAGATTTAAGCGGAAATAGAAAGCAACCTTTTTCCCCTGTAGGGTTTGGAACCAACTGAAATTTAAGACAGAGGAGAGACTAATAAATATACAAAAGCCGACCGGGATACATACACTATTTTTCAAAGAATATGGACTTAAGATATGCAGACAAATATGTTTATTTTTACCCGCCAAACAAAAGTCTATCCCCTGGAATAGCCCACTTAATAGAAAGCTTGGATTTATAGAGCAAACACAGTGGAATGTATGTTTGTGCATGTAGGTGGGCAGAGAGGATACAGTGAATTTCTACAGTGAATAGACTAGCTACATCAGCCCACCTACATCAACCTTTGAAAATGAAGCCCCGCCTTATTACCCATCAGGCAATATGCCAGATCTCTGTC
Organism: Lasiurus cinereus; assembly: GCA_011751065.1. NCBI lineage: Eukaryota > Metazoa > Chordata > Mammalia > Chiroptera > Vespertilionidae > Lasiurus > Lasiurus cinereus. The sequence goes on along the minus strand of JAAGEH010000043.1, from coordinate 7,137,428 downwards.
TCCACTTTCATTAAAAGTCCTGATGAAAGGAGATACCTCTGTGAAGCAGTTTATATCAACTCTACCTGAAATCTTTCCATGATTTTGCTTGAACAGTAATTTCATACTCTCCAGACCTTAACGCTTTCTCAAAAATATGGTTCCATGAAGTGGCCCTACTTCATCCCTTGCCCTCATTTGCTATACTTCACCCACAATTCCATTCTACCATACCGGTCTTCCTCTAACATAGTGACACATTGCGTCTACATCTTTATTCCCATAACATTGCCTTAGCCTACAAATCTCTCCTCTTTGGATTATTTTACCCGTCAAAATTGTACTCTTCCTTTACAATGTAGATGAGCTGTTAATTAACTTCTCCAAAATCTATTCTCTGATCTTCTAGTTGGACTAATTGTCTGCCTCTATTGGGTCCTGGAACTCATTCATTTAGTGCAGTATTTCTAGTCATTTAACCTTCTACATGGGAAAGATCACTATGGCCAAGGTTTGAATTCTATCTCTGTTGGTTTTCATCTACGAAACCCTGAATTAGTTACTCTTTTTGTATTATTTTTCAAACCTTGTAATATTTATATTAATGCTCAATTCATAAAACAGTCATAAAAGCAAGTAAGAAAAGGTAGACTGAATTCACTTTGGGGTAGTAGGGGTCAATATATTTATTTCATGTTATCCCTATCTCATTCCTCCACATTTGTAGCCTATATTAAATAAATATATTTGTACCATATTATAGATTGGGGGTTAGGATTTCAACATAAGCCTTGGAGATGGGCACAAATATTCAGTTGAGAGCACTGTTCATTCATGTGATAGCTCCAACTAAGGTGTTCAAATTTACCTTCTGAAATATGCTGAGGTTCCTGTGACATTTTTAGATGATAGGATAAAATGTCAGCTCCTGAACTTTTAGTTACAGGTAAAAATTATTTGAGGACAACAACTTGGCATTAAATGGCAGGCTTATATCCAAAATGGCAAGCATCTACATATTCCTCATATACACTTCTCATAAAACTGTTTATCTGTTTATCTCGACTATCCTGTAAAAATATTCTTTTTTTATGAGCTAGAGGCTCTTTCTTGCCAGACTGGGCACTTGCCCGTGAAAATGGGTAATCCAGAATGGAATTGTTATTTTCCATATCCATAAAATGACTACAAAATTACAGTTGTCACTGCCGATAAGAAAGTTATGCTTAAAAAAAATTCTCAATGTCAGCTTTAAAGCAATAATCAGCTGAAAAGTGACATGCAGATCGCTTAGAATGACTTTTTTTTTTCTGAGAGTAACTGTAGCTTGACAACCAGAAATCATGGATCAGAACAGTTTCACCCTAAATACTTCTTGATTCCTGATGTGCCACATGCATCTCTATGGCTTGTCTTCCATTACACATTCTGTGCCAGGGTTACCATGACTTTTCTGTATTTTCGGCTACAATACAGCAGAGAAGGGAGTTGGGGAGAAACAGAAGGAGATGCTATAAAGTTGGAGAATTGAGATGAACCCTTTGACTAGTTTCATGTAACCTCTTCCAGAGGTGACCTTGGCATTAAACCTTGAATAGGTTTCCATGCGCCAGTCATGATTCATTCTCCACCAGCCATTGTTCATGCCTCTGGGACACACCGCCCTGTGCGTAAAGGGTGTGCTCCCATTCCATACCACAAAACAGCACATTTTTGCCAAGGAGCCTCACAATACTATATTTATTGCCAATTCTTCATTTGGGTAACATATTTGTTGAGGTCAGGAAAAAAATCCTACTCTATGTAAAATATTAAACCCAATATAAAAGGTGAATGATAGAATAGGGTAGTGATTGAGGATAGTAATTAAGGACACAGTTTTCCTGCCAGGCCTGTGTGGCTCAGTGGTTGGGTGTCAACCAATGAATCAGGCAATCACAGTTCAATTCCTAGACAGGGCACCTGCCTGGGTTGAAGGCTTGATCTCCATTGTGCACTTAGAGAAGGCAGCCAATCAGTGGTTTTCTCTCATTATTGATATTTCTATCTATCCCTCTCCCTTCCTCTCTGGAATCAATATATATATTTTTAAAAATCTGCTAGCAATATCTGGAAAATTAAAACACACACAAGAATGCAGTTTTCCTGATTTCAAATCTTGTCTCTGCTATTTATTTTTTTCTAAATTTCAGCAAAAGCTCAATGTTTTGTACAATGAGTTAATACCTGGTGTCCATTTCTAAAGTAATGTGAAAGTTGAGAATAAACATAAAACCCTTAGCAAAATACCAAGTAAGTACTATAAATTACCACTGTATTAGGCTATTCTTTTTTTTTTTAATATATTTTATTGATTTTTTACAGAGAGGAAGGGAGAGAGATAGAAAGTCAGAAACATCGATGAGAGAAAGAGACATCTATCAGCCGCCTCCTGCATGCCCCACAGTGGAGATGTGCCCGCAAAAAAGGTACATGCCCCCAACCAGAATCGAACCTGGGACCTTTCAGTCCACATAGGCTATTCTTATAACTCATAGAAAACACCATAAATCTTTTGAACTAACTGAATTTACTTGTACATCTTTTCTTGGATTGACTACTAATGTCTAGTGGTAAACACAGAGTTTCAGTAATACTTATCAGCACTTTTGTGTTTATATTTTTACTTTCAAATACATAGTCATTTCTGTTAGTTTCAAAAATTCTTTGTTATTTAAATGCCAAAAACTAACCCTAATTTTGTCAGTGAATTGAGTCATTTTCTCAATATACTCAAGTCAATTATTTGAACAAAGTTTACAAAGCTACATAAATGCAATGAATTAAAATTCTTCCTATTTATTGGATTTTAACATAAAATGCTTATCTTTACTAGAACCAGACTTTTAAAAGCCAAGTACCTAAGCATTCTAAATCTAATTATTTTTACTGCTGTTAAAACCAAATTACATCAAATGATTTAAGGGTATTTACTTTAAACATTGATCTGCTTTGGCTTAGTTCGTTTTGTAGCAATATTCTCCAAATATCTTACATGCATTAGAAAAATCTATAACTAAAAAAAAACACAAAACTATGGCATAATTTTTATAATGGCCGACTTTTTCATTCTAGACTCTAACCTTTATAACTTGGCTGTAAAACGGACGTTCTCGCCAACTGATATCTAATGCCAAAATAAAGTGGACTTTGGGAATGTCTGTTCAATTAAACAGACACAAATATGCCTCTTATAAAAGAAGAAGTGCAGGTAGCTGCTATCAAATATTTTCAAAGGAGTAAGAAACATTAAAAGGATAAAATAAAAATTCTAAACTCATACTATTGCCCTTAAAATCTTGATATATAAATATTCTGCTTCTACTCTTGCTATGTTCTCATTCTACGGTGACATTTTCAAAGACCAAATACAGGGAATATACAAAAATATTTATAATTTTAGTGAAGAAGGTCATATGTTCTTCTATGGCAATATTTATACTTTATTAACTTTATGTCCACATTTTAAGAGAAAAAACATTTAATTTGCCTACAACTTAACAAAAAAATTCTAAGTGGTAAAGATAGAAGAAATAGTCTTCAAATATATGCATGTGCATGTGGATGCCAGTGTGATTCAGAAAAAGTATTATTTTTTTCTGATGTCTGGCTGATTTCTATAACACCACATGGCTGTCTTTCTTCTATGCATTTGTATTTTCACATGGTGATCTCCACCCCTGTGTGTTTGTCTTTATGTCTCTTCTCTTATAAGGAACTAGTCATATTAAAGACCACTGCTCTAGTTTGACATCATCTTAACTCAGTTACATGTGCAGGCGCCCTGTTTACAAATAAGGTCACATTCAAAGATATCAGGAGTTAAGGCTTCAAGATACATTTGAGGGGGACACCATTCAACTTATAGTGAGGAGAAGGAAAACAATTCATTTCCATCATCATTGCGTAAAGGTCTATGATAGTAAAAAGAAACAACTCCTAAAGGATCACTCACATTGATACCACATTCAAACGCAGATGCTAGACCATTCACAGGAATGGAAAAGGTGGTATAAAAAGATTGATTATGCCAAAACCGGTTTGGCTCAGTGAATAGAGCGTCGGCCTGCGGACTGAAAGGTCCCAGGTTCGATTCTGGTCAAGGGCATGTACCTTGGTGGCAGGCACATCCCCAGTAGGGGGCGTGCAGCAGGCGGCTGATCGATGTCTCTCTCTCTCATCGATGTTTCTAACTCTCTATCTCTCTCCCTTCCTCTTTGTAAAAAATCAATAAAAATATATTTATAAAAAAAGACTGATTATGAGTCTCCGAAACCCCTTGATTTAAAAGCCCTAGAACAGGAATGTCCTTGGGCTTTGGTGCCAGTTATTATCATATTTATTCTTATCTATACATGGAGTCCCCATACTTCCTGCTAACCTCAGGCATCATGAAGGTGGGCTTCAAGAAGACAACTCAAAGAGCCATGAAACATATTTCATTAATATCTTACCATCTGAGAAATCAAAACACAAGTGGCTGGCTGGCGAGTTACTCCACAGGTGGAGCAAAGGAAGGATTGCTGCTTCACTGAGCAACCTGCTAGAGATTCATTTATCCTAAGCACTTGAGAGTTTAGAGAACCCAAACCACCATGGAGTTTTCAAAAAATTCATCAAATAATTCTCAAGAAAAAAAAAAGAGCTTTAAGTATCCAGAGAGCAGTGTGGCAAAGCTAGTTTTTCACAGGGAATGATGGTATTGAGAAGTTATTTTCCATTAACCACTCCATCTCCGTCTGTTCAGGCTGCTATAACAAAATAAGACAGACAAGGTAGCTAATAATTCAAACAAACAAAGAAACAAACAGAACTTAACTCCTGCAGTTTTGGAAGTTGGGGGGGTCCAAGATCAAGGAGGCAGGGGTTGCCTCCTAATGAGGATCCTCTTTCTAGCTCATGGCTAGGGAGTTTCTAATAGTCCTCAGATAATACAAGGAAATAGGGGAGTTCTGTGGTGGCCTACTTATTAACTCCATTCTTGAGCTTTCCACCCTCATAACCTAATCACCTCCAAAGGTTCCACCCCTCTTCTAATACCATCACTTTGGACAATAGGATTCAAACGGGTAAATTTTAGGGGACACAAATATTCAGGTCACTGCACCCTCCTTATGCCTCCCTCCAATCTTGAATGAGTCACCAACTACAGTGAACAAAGCAGGCTTCTCAACCACATTAGGCCTGAGTTAAGGGAGAGTGAAAAGTCAAGTTCAAAAGTTTGATTACCACATGCAACTGGATTTGGTAATCACTGGTTGGAGATATTATCACATAAATATGGCCAAAATATTGAGTGAGATTTTTCTGAGTTCACATGTACAGTCAAGGGGAGAGCCAGTTCCATTAAAATTATTTTTTTACATGATGGGAAAGAAAAGTAAAAATACTAACAGGTACCCCTAGAAGTTTTACCTGTTTGATAGAATGGTTGTAATAGCATATGTTAATTATATTCTTGAGAACCCAAATAGAAAAGATTTCCTGCTGTAATTCTGTGCATCATGAACAGGAAGAATTCCCGGGCCCACTCAGTAAGATTGGGGAATCCATCCCTTTTGCAACCAACTTCATAATGACTACTGTGAAAATGAAGGTTGCTCTTATTGGAGCTAAGCTAAAAAAGAGTTTTTATTTTATTTTATTTTGGCTTATAACATTATTAAAATTTAATACCTTTTTGATTAATTTGTATCTTAAGAATGTTTCTTTTTCAAAACAGTTATCTACATGAGGTACCTGTCCCATTGATCTGAGAATACAACATGTTAAATGAAAACAGATTATAAGTACACCAGGACATGTTTTGCATATTACCACTAACATGAATAATTTATATAAAAAGGCAAAATTTTTTTTTAATCAACTCACGGACTGTCTCTCTGAAAATAAAACTTTCACTTATAAACCCACTTCTTACTTGAGACATAACTTCTCTAACTTAGCATAATGAACAGGTAAAATCTCACAACCTCAATAAGGCTTATCATTAATATACTAAGTTGCATGGAAAGGATTCTGACAGGTGCTTGGGCAGAAAACATGAACAGATAGAGCCATATATTAAACATTTAAACGTGCGTTTAAACATTGTTAAAGGAAAACTTGTCATCCAAAAGTCACCATTTCTTTTTTTAATTGACTCTCACTTAGATTTAAACTATATAAATCATTTTTAAGATGGCATAACAGTGCCATAATATAAATAATTATATCAAATATAGTGAAGGAATTCACTTGATTTTATAAAACTAGGAAATGAAGTGATGCAATTATGATCAGTATTCATTTCTATTTTAAAGCCCTGAAAGAGGATGGATTTATTGTTTGCTATTAACTTTTCCATTGATTAGATGCACCCTGACAAAAGACATTATAATAACATAAATTTGATTTTCTTTTTGTGAAAAAGTATTTTAGGTAAAAGGTATATGGCTGTTTAAAATATCTGAATACACAGTCATATATTATATGTTTTTCAATATTTGAAAAACTTGATACTCTTGCTAAATAAAAAGGAAACAATCACAATAATGTATTATTGTTGATGCTATTGTGACAAGTGTTTCCATCCACCTAGCTTCTAAACTTTTAACACAATCCACGTTTCCAAAGATCTGGGGAAAATGGAATTCATTTTTAGTACTTTCGAATCCTTACCCTTACTTTCCTTCAATGGCCTTCAGACCTTGATTGGAAAATAGACTTCTGTGGTTTGACAGATCAATAATATATATGGAGATCAGGGCAAAGTTCAAACGACTTCACTGTTGGCTGGTGGTTTCTTTATACTCTATGGTTTTTATCATTTTATGAGATTTCTCATGAAAAGTTAATACATTTTTAAAACAGAAAAAGGAGACACTTTGGAAAATGAATATGTGAATTATTTAATTGCCTCTGTTTTATCTTTTGACCATGATAGAAACGCCAATATATAAATAAATACATTTATAAATTTTATTGCAGCATATACTGAAGACTATCCTCTTGTGCCACTGACTTCCTGTGGGTTTAAACATTTTATGAAGTCTCTACACGTTTTTTTGTGTGTCCTCTAAGACTACCGCCTACTCAGAGACATAACTAAACAATTGTCATGTATTACAAAATGATAATACTGAGTGTACACATATTTACCAATTACTCTTTGATTACCTCATATTTATATATATCTGAGAAAGAGCTGATAATGGGGACATTGTTATACTACATGTAACTATACATTTGTTAGTCAAAGAATAAATAAATTGTGTTTTAGGCTGAGAATGATTGTGAAAATGTGAGTACATGTATAAGCTTACCAATAAGAAATATAAGCTTCTCTGATATTAACCATATTGAAGGCACATGTAATGCTAGAATAATGCCTCTTTATTAACATGTAGTGTGATGAATTGGGCAATACTGTATAAAACATACAGTTTCCCACATAAATATAAAACCCAAGGATAGATATAAATCTGATCTATTAGTATTTTAGTTAAGAAATGTTACTAAATAAAGAATATATATTATTACAGAATAATATATTAGTATAGCACATAGTATATAATTTAAATAGAAAAAATGCAGATATTAGTAAAAAAAGAAAAGATGAAACCATAATTAAATCCATGTCTCAAAAAAACTATTCTAAATATTTTAGCTATATGTCCTTTCAGTTCAGGAAAGGGAAAACCCGGGAAAGATGTGTTCACTTTATCGGGGACAGAACTGGGAGTGATTGATGTACATTTATAGCCTGATCTTATCTGACCCATTCATATAAGAATAGAGACCCGGTGAATGAAATTTGGGCATGGGTGAGAGTGTCCCTCAGCCCGCCTACACCCTTTCCAATCTGGGACCTCTTGAGGGATCTCTGACTGCCTGTTTAGGCCCGATTAGGATTGGGCCTAAATGGACAATCAGACATCCTTCTCACAATCCAAGACTGCTGGTACCCAACTGCTCACCTGCCTGACTTCCTGATTGCCCCTAACTGCTTCTGCCTGCCAGCGTGATCACCCCTAACCACTCCCCTGCCATCCTGATTGCCCCTAACTGTCCTCCCCTGCAGGCCTGGTCACCCCTAATTGCCCTCCTCTGCAGGCCTAGTCTCCCCCAAATCTCTTTCCCTGCAGGCCTGATCGCTCCCAACTTCCCAGCTCAGCCAGCCTGTTCACCCCTAACTGCCTTCCCCTCAGGCTTGATTGCCCCCAACTGCCTTCTTTTGCAGGCCTGTTCACTCACAACTACCCTCCCCTGCTTGCCATCTTGCAGTGGCCACCTTGTGTACACATGGGGCAGCCATCTTTGACCACATGGGGGCAGCCATCTTGTGTGTTGGAATGATAGTCAATTTGCATATTACTCTTTTATTAGATAGGATAGAGGCCTAGTGCATGGGTGGGGACCAGCTGGTTTGCCCTGAAGGGTGTCCCAGATCAGGGTGGGGGTTCTCTTGGGACATGGGGCAGCCTGGGAGAAGGGCCTGTGGTGGTTTGCAGACTGTGTGGCGAAGCTTGGCTTCCTCCATTGCTGGGGAAACCCAAGCCTGTTGCTCACTCCGTGGTTGTAGCCATTTTTGTTGGGTTAATATGCATACTTGTTCCTGATTGGCTGGTGGGTGTAGCAAAGGTACCTTCAATTTGCATTTAATCTTTTATTAGATAAGATTGGATAACAATTTTAAAAATTTTAATTATATTTTATTGATTTTTGACAGAGAGGAAGGGAGAGGGAAAGAGAGAGAGAAAGATCAATAAGAGAGAAACATTTAGCAGCTGCCTCCTGCACATTTCCTACTGGTATGTGCCCACAAGCAAGGTACATGCCCTTGACTGGAATCAAACCTGGGACACTTGAGTCCACAGGCTGACACTCCATCCACTGAGTTAAACCTGTTAGGGCTAAACATTTGATTTATGAATCAGAATTATGTGATCCTGAAATCAGGTCTATTTTCTCTTCTGTTAATAGTTCTTTCTTCAAAGATTTTGCCAGATGTTCATATTATTTTAAAACTAGAGGCCCAATACTCACAAAAACACGCACAGTTAGGGTGCCTAGGCCTGGCCTGGCATCCTTCACATGGCCTCTGAAGCCCTGCGACACTATGTGAAGCTCCCCACCCCGGGACGCTCCGTGATGCTCACAGCCCCTCAACTGCTCCATGAGGCTACCCCTGCCACTGGACTGCTCCATGAAGCTTGCTGTGATCCTGCAAAGCTTGCCACTGGATGGTCCATGAAACTCCCCCCACCTGCCACTACTCCGTGAGGCTTCCTGACCTCGCAACTGCTCCACAAAACTCCCCCTGCCCCATGACTGCTTCACAAAACTCACTGCTGCCTGGGTGACTGCTTCGCTAAGCTCATGGTCACCCTTGAAGCAGCCACTCAACAGTCTCCAGTCCCACCCCACCCCAGTCCCCCTCATGGTGAGTGGTTTGGGGGCTGGGGGAGAGAGGGGCCAAGAGGTGTTCTATGCACTTCATGGTGACCAGTCCCAGTTCAGTTGTGATGCCACCTAGCTCTTTATATGTCCTAACTAATAAAAGAGTAATATGCAAATTGACCATCACTCCAAAACACAAGATGGCTGCCCCCATGTGGTCAAAGTTGGCTGCCCCCATGTGAACACAAGATGGCCACCACAAGATGGCTAGCAGGGGAGAGGGACCAGGCCTGCAAGGGAGAGAAGTTGGGGGCAACCGGGCCTGCAGGGAAGGGCAGTTGGGAGAGACCCAGTCCTGGAGGGGAGAACAATTGGGGAGGACCAGTCCTGCAGGGGAGGGCAATTAGGGGTGACCAGGCCTGCATGGGAAGGCAGTTAGGGGCAAACAGACTTGCAGGGAAGCAGTTAAGGCATCAATCAGGCTGGCAGGGGAGTGATTAGGGTGTGATCAGGCTAGCAGGCACAAGCAGTTAGGGGCAATCAGGAAGGCAGGCAGGTGAGCAGTTGGGAGCCAGCAGTCCTGGATTGTGAGAGGGATGTCCAACTGCCCTCGAGAGGTTCCCAGATTGGAAAGGGTGCAGGCTGGGCTGAGGGACAACCCCACCCCCCAAGCACGAATTTCATGCACTGGGCCTCTAGTATTAGGATAAGTATAGTGAAGAGTAACAAAGCTTTGAAACAAGGCATGCAATTCTAGGAAGCACAGTTAGAGGGTTTCATCATTCACTTCCTTTCTACTCCACTTAATATTTCCATTTCTTTTCTAGATGCCTTTACTATGCTATGGAGAAAAACTGAAAACTAAAAAGCCCACAAAAACCTTAAAAATGGCCTTGTACCTCCCCCATCTGGCAAAAAAGGGGGTCTTTTGTAAGTGTATGTGACAATGATAGATAAAATTAATTAAGTTCCTGGCGTTCAGAAAGTTCAGGTCAGTTGTGTGTTACTGCTCTACTTAAAGATGAATAATGTGTAATAACCTAAATTATCTTGGGCCATCAATAAATAATGATGCTATTTACTTTAAGGCACAGTAACCCTGAGTGGCTTTTGCTATTGGGGCACTCTAGACTCTAATGATGATGAAACTGACAGATTAGTGAAATTTCAGACTTTAAATCTTCATGATACCTAGTGTAACATTTACAAGTTCAAGGATCAATGAATGAATATATTTGGTAAAGACAAATGGGAATGTGGAATTCTTATCTACTTAGTCTGTCAACTGGGCAAATTTCTTTATATGATACTTTGACATAAGGACTTGTTTGGCCAAAAAGTAGTATGATGATATGATTTCATCTTTTTAAGAACATATTTTCACCAAGATTCTTAAGTAGACAAGTCTTAAGATGCTTGTATATTTAAATGTGGTTAATGTAAAATACATAATATATAAACAAAGAAATAAAAGTTTCCTAATTATAACTCAAAAATAGCTATCTTTTCTTCAACCAAAGTGTGAGCTGTCAAACCTTGCAAAGATGTTACATTTTAACAATGCAAGGGCAAAGAGATCCAGATGTAATGATAAACTTGAGGATGTATTTATTTTCTGTAATCAGAACAATCAAGATGCCTATGTTTCAGGTACATGCATGACAGCTGATGAGTAGTTAATTGCAGTAAGAAACTATTTCTCATTTAGAGCTTACATATCATTAAACCAAAAATATACAGAATAAAATTATATATATATATTCCTGTTAACATTTCAACTAACTTTAATTTTAAAAAATCCCTTCTAGTCATTTGAAAATTACTTTCAAAATGAACATAAAAATATTAAAAAAAAAACAATCATAAGAGTCCATTAACCCCAGGTGGTAAATAGTAACAACAATTTTTCTTGGTATAAAGAGAGTTGATTTAATCAATGGTGAGTATACAACATAACACCTAAAATTATGATGTTTCTGGCCTAGCCACTGTGGGCTCAGTGGTTGAGCTTTGAACTATGAGCCAGGGCACAGGCTCAGATTGTAGCCACCATCCCCAGGGTGGGGTGTGCAGGAGGGAGCCAATCAATGATTTTCTCTTATCATTGATGTTTCTATCTCTTCTCCTCCTTTCATCTCTCTGAAATCAATGAAAATTTGTTTTAAAATTCTGATTGCCTCTCTGGAATAAGAGAGAGGCATGGACAGCTGTTTCTCAATAGGCTTAATTGGGTTCTATGATCAACACTTGATCATAGATTCCTCCCTTCTTTAAACTGTGGATTCTCTAAATAATTTTTCAAAATGTCTGTTATTTTTTAATCATTTAGCAATGTTTTCATCCCACTGAAAATAAACAGGCCTCCTTGAAAAACTGACTAAATTACAGGACTGGGGTGGGAATGTATAAGATGAGGCTATAATAACTTGGTCCACTCCTTCCCACTGACTAAAGTATTCAAAACCGATAACTGCAATCGACTGCAGCACACTGGATATGTACTGATGATATGCAGGAAAAGAGAAAGCAGCAAGTGGCATGTATGCATCTGTTTGCATGTATCAGCCACAAGCTCAAGGACAGAAATCAAACTAGCAAGTTTCAACAAGAACATTTTCTTAACTTGATGATGTTTCTGGTTTAATTTGTGTTGACTAATAGGAAATCTCACTTCTGGTTAATGAATCTTGATTTGCTTTCCTCTGTGACTCTTTTTAAACGAATGATTTGAGTCTTCTTGTTTTCAGTGATCTGTAATTCACTTTTGGTTTTCTTTTCAAATTGCTACCAATGTCACTGGAAAGCGAGCTGTACTTTTTGGCTATCTGTCCTGATGGCCCCCATTCTGAAACAGGTACCAATGGGAAGAGGGGCAGACTATTGGATTACATTTTATCACTCTTGAATGTTATGCCCTTTACGTTCTTACTGGGCCTCTGTCATGTTCCATCTTAAGGAAAGGAAAGGCAGACATCCTTATTTCCGTGGTTGTTTGAATATGCTATAAAGACATTCCGATGTTTGTAGTGTTACCCTCACACTACCAAATAGTCACTGTTTTGATTCTATTTGAACGGTGGAAGGGGGACTAGTGTTTTGCCAGCCCTAAGATAGCCTGTTTGGGATAGTGACTTTAAGCTGCTTATTATGAAACAAAAGACTCAGAAAGAACCTTTGACCCCGCTGCTTCTTGCCTAAGAGAAGTTCAGAGAGAAAGACCTGCCTTGGGAAGGAGACTTTACCTCCTTCACCCCAGCAAGAAGGATTTCAGCATGCAGGCAGGAGTAAGTCTCACAAAGCCTGCTGACTTACTTCTGTGTCCCACTGCTCGTGATTAGTCCAGCAAGAACTTGTTTGCCACATGTTTACTCTCTCTCCTCTCTCTGTCAGTTGCTTACTTTCCCACTGAAATCCCAGACTCCTGGTCACCCTCCTCCTTTATTCAAAATCGCCTCTATACTTCAACCGCTCAACATGTCTTTGGGTCTCAGAGTTTATGGCATTCCTAAATATACAGCCATCAATTTTGGATATTTTTACCTGTTATGTATGCATGATCATCTGTCTTATGTTACTTTGATTATTCGCCCAACTAGAGGAACTTAGAAGGCTGGATGAAAGTTATTGTTGTTTTTTTGTTGTTAATCCTCACCCAAGTATATTTATTTTTCCCACTGAAGTTTAGAGAAAATGGACAAGAGGGGAAGAGACAGAGAAACAGAAACATGGAGATGAGAGAGACACATTGATTGGTTGCCTCCTGCCTGAGCCCCAATAGGAGCCAGAGATTGGGCCTTCACCGAGGAACATGCCCTTGACCGGAATCGAACTTAGGACCCTTCAGTCCACGGGCCACACTCTAACCATTGAGCAACGAGGAGAGGGAGGGAATGTATTTTATCTATCCCTCACACTGTCATTCAGAATGCTATTTATTTATGCATTGACTTGCCGTTGTCTTCTGTGTCTTAGTTTGGACCTAACAGCAGGGCACAAATACTTTCTCTAGTATATGGATCATTCAATAAGGAAAGACTAATCTTAGCTTATTATATTAAGAGGAACATATTTCTTTTCCTGAAAGAAATATAATGTCTTTATAATCATAAGGTTATACTTTATTAATGAAAATTAGGAAAACAACAATATTAATTCTATGGTGGTTACTGAATATTTTATATGTGCAAGTATCTATGTTAACGTTTACATACAATATTTAAGCTATAGCACCTGCAATCTTATGATTGGGAACATTATGCATTCCATTTTTTTAAAAGCAGAAATTATAGAAAAGTAAATTAATATGCCCAATATTGCATAGCTAGTTAAGTGACAATCTTGGTTTCTGAAACCTCCTAAAAACTTTCAGGGACCAAAAATTACTAGTTTTTTTATTAGAAAAGTACAAGAGAAAGCTGTCTGTCTGCATCATAACATAGGAAAGGAAAATAAATCGCTGGGTCATTAGGAATTCAAACTTACTGATCATTAAAAGAATTGATGGGCCAAGACCGGTTTGGCTCAGTGAATAGAGCATCGGCTTGCAGACTGAAAGGTCCCAGGTTCAATTTCAGTTGGGGGCATGTACCTTGCTTGTGGGCACATCTCCACTGTGGGGAGTGCAGGAGGCGGCTGATCGATGTCTCTCTCTCATTGGTGTTTCTGACTTTCTATCTCTCTCCCTTCCTTTCTGTAAAAAATCAATAAAATATATTTTTTAAAAAATTGATGGATAGAGGTTTAACTTTGGTTAATGAATTGAGGCAAAACCCACAAACACTGTTTTGTTTTGTTTCTCAAAAATATTACATGACTTTATTGGTTTGCTGATTGTTATAAACACTGCCATTTCTTCTTAGGAAACATTAGCTAAGTTTAGTGAAACTTGACTTCTGTTTGCAAACACATTATTCAAAACAAAGTTGGGGAGGAGACAGGAAAAGGAAGGCCTGGCTAGAAATGGGACCTTAAGAACACAAAACTACCTGCCATTTTTAAATTTCAGTAAATATATCAAGAAAGGCAAACAGCTACCAGTTCAAACCAGTGTTTTTAAAAATGCGGCCCTCTTCTGAAGTACTTTACGATTTCTGACCTTGGGGCCTGCTGTGTAAAAACCACTCAGCTCTGGACCTCGAAGTACAGATTAATAACAAGATCCTCCGGTGAATTTGATGCATTCAATTTGAGAACCAGTGATCTCGACTTCGAAGGTAAAATTAACCTTCAGCGAGATTGAATTATCATAAAAGTGCAGCAACTGGCAAATGTTTAATAGGCACCTTCTTAAAAGAAGCCTTCGGTTTCACACAAAGAGGACATGTAATTCATTAACCCCCATCTGTGTCTGCTTACTTCCCATCCAGACTTAAAAATAAAAACACTTACATAGCAGACCCTTAGGCCAGAAACAGAGCTCGCTTGGAGTTGAAGAATATTCTAGGGCCCAACATGTTATAACGGTGAATTAAAAAGGCAAAGCATAAATAGGGATGGAAGATGGAGGGAAAGGAACCACTTTTTTTTTTCTTTTCATTTTTCCTTCATTATACCGGCAGCAATCAAAATAAAAGAGCCATTTTATTTATTTTGCACTTTTAAATTAGTACCATCCAGCGACTATGTATGTCTTGATATCCAATAAAAACAGACCATTTAATTGCTTTGACTTTTGCTTCCTAGAGAGAGTGAATTCTTTAATGATAACTTTTGAAAAGCTATAATTTTCTTGTTGATCTTTGAATGTTTCCCACTAAGTCTATTTCATGCTGTTGCAGGCTGGTGGGCCTGCCTCCCTTTATCCTTAATGAGGCTCAGGCACTCAGTAATGGGAGATGACCTCGCATAAACCTTAGTTAGTCATCCAATTGACTCTGCTGGAAGACTGCAAGTTCATTACTAGAATAAATGATCACACAACAGCTACCAATGGTGGAGCAACTGGGGATGAGCGATGATAAGATCTTTGCATGCTTTGCCTTTAAAGTGTGGAGTATGGAGTGGCGAGTCATTCAATTTGTGCATGAAAAAGAACTGCCATTTGGCACTTCAGCTAAGGGTTATATCATAATACTATTAAGGAATGGTCACAATTTTAAGGAGTGCAGTGGGTTTGCTTCATGATCAAGCATCCTGCACATGGACTGTACTCTGTAATGAGACTTGCTGTTGTCTATAGTACCTGGTACACATACACTACCCAAGGTTATGTTGTAGGAAGATAATCAGTAGAAATGACTCTGGCTGTAACTAATCTTCCTGTGTTTATAATTCATTGTTTTTTGTTCATTTGTTTTAAATATGGTTTTATTGATTTCAGCCAGTAAGGGAGAGGGAGAGATAGAAACATCACTGATGAGAGACAGTTACCAATGGGCTGCCTCTAAACACCTCATACTGTGGATCGAACCCACAACCTAGACATGTGTCCTGACCGAAATCCAACTGTGACCTCTTGGCTCACAGGTCGACGCTCAACCACTGAGCAACACAGGCCTGGCTGTACTTTATTGTTTTAAAGACATTTTTAAATGTAATGTTTGGACAATTGGCTTTGCGAACAGATAAACCTCACGTTTTATTATAAGACACTTCATTGTAATGGTAGTATTTTTTAGACTATCTGACAATGTCATTTTTTTCTTTGTGACCTCGCACAACATAAGTGTGGTGCACTGTGACCAGTTCCAGATATTCTGAAAGGACTGACTTAGACCTCTTCAAACATAACAGCAAGCACTGCAGGTGTGAGGTCCTGGCCAGATACAAAGCACACGTTGCCCAGAACAGATGATTAAAAAGGAAAATTGAAACTGTGAACTATGAATTCTTCATTTCAGCGTTCCTTATCTTTGAATGTTTAAACATAATTTCCATTGGATTAATAATTTAATGGTTATTAAAGGCCATTAATATGTTATTTGCCTCTTCTGTTGTTGTTTTGGTTTACTTTCAAATACTTGCAGGTAAGTCCAATGATTACCGGGAAAAGATAAGCTTAAATTCTTCACTTGATCTTAGCCAAAAGGCCATGAAGCAATTGGGCTTAAATTCTTAGTTGAAAATTAATAGATTCTGCTCTTTATCTCAGAAAAAAAGCACAGAGAATGTGGATATGGATACAAAGTTATGCTAACATTATGTTGTCAATATATATTTTTATATTACACTAGAGGCCCAGTGCATGACATCTGTGCACTGGGTGGGAGGGTGGTCCCTCAACCCGGCCTGCACCCTTTGGGGGATGTCCACCTGCTGGCTTAGGCCAGCTTCCCCATAGGATCAGGCTTAAGCCAACAGTTAGACAACCCTCTCGCAGTTGGGATTCCTTGCTCTTTATCGCCCACTTGCCTGCAGTGGAGGCAGGAGAGGTTCCCACCACTGCCACTGTGCTTTCTAGCCATGAGCCTGGCTTCTGTCTGAGCGGCACTCCCACTGTGGGAGCACACTGACCACCAGGGGGCAGCTCCTTTGCTGAGTGTCTGCCCCCCGGTGGTCAGCACATATCATAGTGACTGGTCATCCCGTTATTTGGTCAATTGCATATTAGCCTTTTATTATATAGGATATGCAACAAATGTCAGAAAACCTTTACCCAAAACAAGTATTTAAAACATAATTAATCTATAGGAAAAATAAAAACAAACAATGTTGATATTCTCTTTAGATATCTCAAACAAAATTTTAAAATATATGAGTCTCACTTTTTTATTATATAGTCTTTCTCTGGTTTTCACAAATGACTTTCCCTCTCTATTCCTATTAATTTTATGCTACTTCTTTCTTAAATAAAATATAAAATTTAGTAATCCTCTCTTCTCCCTATCTAGAATTGATCAATATAAAATCAAGCTACAATATTGACATGTGGGTGTTATTATCACAACATAAAATATAAATGTTTTAAACAATGTTAGTACTGCAAAGTTATTCCACATTGTAACTTAACGTCATCAATTTTAATCTAAAATTTTAATCTAATATTTTTAATGTAGACAATTTAAGAAATTGTTTAATGATGGACAGTTTTGTAGTATACAACACATCTGTTTTTAAAGATTTTTTTTTGTAACCAAGACAAATTTCTTCCAATTGATTATTCTATAGCTCCTAATATTTTAGAAAGATTTTATAAAACAGTTGAAAATATTGCATATTTTTAATGGTAATACAGTAATTTTTCTTAACTCTAGGTACAATTCCACAGAAATCTCTTAAAATTAAAATTGTAACCTTTTTTTGGTATACTTTTGTGCCTAGGGCTGGGTTTTATGCAGTTCCTCTCTCACTGTTCCTCTTGTGAACCACCACCTAGGTGCCTCTAATAAATTACTAATCAAATCAGAGATTCCCCATGCTATCCTATATCATAAAAGCATAATATGCAAATTGACCAAACGGCAGAATGACCTGGTTGCTATGATGCACACTGACCACCAGGGGGCAGACGCTCAATGCAGGAGCTGCCCCCTGGTGGTCAGTGTGCTCCCACGGGGAGTGCCGCTCAACCGGGTTCATGGCTGTTGAGTACAGCAGCAGTGGTGGGAGCCACTCCCACCTCCACTGCAGGCAGGAGGTAAGCAGCGAAGGGTCTCAGACTGTGAAAGCTCTGGACTGTGAAAGGGATGTCTGGGGGTATCAGGCCTAAGCCAGCAGGCAGACATCCCTCAAAGGTTCCTGGACTGCAAGAGGGCACAGGCTGGGCTGAGGGACCCTCCCCCCACCTAGTGCATGAATCTGGTACACCGGGCATGTAGTTTCATTATAAAATGACTCTTTTAGGGTCCCAAAAGAT
>JAAGEH010000043.1:7036729-7119135 GCA_011751065.1 Lasiurus cinereus | reverse complement strand
TACAGAGAGGAAGGGAAAAGGATAGAGAGTTAGAAACATCGATGAGAGAAAAACATCGATCAGCTGCCTCCTGCACACCTCCTATTGGGGATGTGTCCACAACAAAGGTACGTGCCCTTGACCAAAATCGAACCTGGGACCTTTCAATCTGCAGGCCAAAGCTCAATCCACTGAGCCAAACCAATTTCGGCAAGAGATACGTATCTCATTGGCACTGTTGCAAAAACTTATTTGTTTATCATTTATTAAAATGGTGATAAGGGGAATTTTGAATTAAAGTTATGAGACAGCTCATTTGGGTTTTATGACCTGATGATTCAAACAAACTGCATAACATTCATTTTTATGTAATGTGTTATGTTTCTTATCTTGGGACAAAATGGGCTAAATTTACCCCAAATTTGGTTCTTAATGAGAATATTTTTCTTATGTGCCTAAACTCCTCATTCTAATTCTCTCCTCACTTTGTTCTGAAACATTGACTCACAATACAAAATATTTAAGCTTGTGAGAAGGCTATATACCAGAGCAGATCATAGCATCTCAGAAATATAATAATTAAGGTAGTAGAAACATTATGGGAGTGGTCTCAGAAATCTTGTCCATTTGTTTAATTGAAAATGCTCCTGAAAGTGAGACTGACTATATCTGCATCACAATGTTGTGAAAGCATCATAGACTGGAACTGTTCATATATCTCTGCTAGTCTACTAATCACATTGAACCCATACTTGTTCTGCTAGAATTGTCTTAAGATTTATTGGTTATCAGTAGTCAACACTAATTTGACTTTAATGCCTTCAAATCTCATATCTGTTATACAGATAAGATTTGACCACATCATATAGCAGGACAGTTATTAACTACAAACTCTTAAATAGTTGATAGATTATACCGCCCAGTGGATTTATCCTCACTTGTAAATGGGATTTACTAATATTGGTTTACTAAACTTACCCAAAGCTACATCCCATTTAGTATGTATATTCAGAAGTTGATGATATAGCATGCATCCAAAGCAACCCATCAGAGATGAAACGATTAAAAATTCAGGATTTTTTTTTACACTCCAGTCACTGAAATCTAATAACTAATTTAATTTCTTTTTTTGCTCTTAATTGGTATAATTGTCTTGTTATTGTTCCTTATGTGGTCAGAGCTGTTAGTCATTTCAAAGCAATGCATCTGAACAAATGATGATAAAAATAATTACATACCATTTTTTGTCTTTATGACTTTCTCAAAAGATGATCAAAAGACTAATCCAAATGATGGAATTTGGGCAAAAGTCAATCCATTACAAATGCCCTTTCACATATGTTTCTACAACTTTAAAAGTAAAATTCAAAAGGCTTTACTATCTTACATGAGTATCTCAACCAAAAAATGATTTATGCATCAATAGAGTTAGATGAAGGACACTGAAATGTCTTATATAGTTGTACCCATTCTTTACATTAAATTATGTTTAAGTATGCTCATCAAATAAGTGAAAGGAATTCTGTTTTGTTCCTTTTGATGAATATCACAGTCTACATCTTTGAATAACTAAATATATTCATTCCATTTCCCTTATCATAGCTATATCTGTGATTGTTGCCCTGATCCTTTGGAAGCTGTAACATGTAATTCAATTCCAGAGCAAAACATATGCAAATATATTCCTTTGCTTTCTCCCTAACCCATCTAGCCCATGCTTTTCAATCTTGTAGATTTCATCGAGTAATTTATTAAATGCAAAGTCTTAGATTTATTTAGTTCTTCTCTTTTAATTTAATCGCATCTTTCCCCCCTCCCCACCCACTGAGTTACAATCTTTGCAAATGGATGACTTATCCAAAGACAGAACCAAGAATCCATTGAGTTATTTGCCTGCCCAGCTTTTTATTAAATGACCTGCATTATAACAATGACAAAGTAAGCTTATTGAAGTCAAAGAGATTACCTCATTTCCTTTTTTATAATCCCAGCTCAGTGATTAGTGCTAAAAATTTCATGTTTTTACTATAGAGAACAATTAAAGATTCCCACAGCCATTTTATCAATGTCAGTGACAATGAACCACAGAACCTGGACTACAATTCCTATATAGTAGAGAAAGTGTGACTTCTTAATTTGGGGTGGAATTGTTTTAAAAGAAGAGACACTGGCCAAGAGTCCCAATATGTAAAATGTAGGATCTATCTATAACTATTTGTAGAACCTGGAATAAATCATTTAGCTTCATTTCCTGCACTTGTAAAACTGAGACATTAAATCTCATAGTTAAAGGAAACCCAATGTGTTGATGCATATTAAATCAAAATCCGGTATTGGCATAATGCCATCAGAAGTTTGCTAAATTTTTATATGTATTCTCTGTTTAATATTTTTTCTTTACAATAGCATCTTTTAACGATGTACATGTACTAGTATTTTCTGAAAGAAAACTTCATATCCCCATTATAATGGAAGACAGAGGTGTTTTTCGTAAATAGCAGAAAACCAAAACATAAACACTCTGAAAACAAAGTAATGCCAAAAAATCATACCTAGCTATTTAAACATCATGCTTGCTGAAGACTCCGAGCCTCAGGCTTTCTCTTTGTTAAAAGAGGGAGAGATTATAAAGAAATTGTGGTATTAAACAGTGATGTTCTCTTTGATGTGATAAGAAGGCCAGAAAGGGAAATAAAAAGAAATAATTTGTCTCTGCATGATTCAATGTCATTTCAAGTCAAAACCACAGACCACCTAATCATCTCTTGTAGCAACAATTTTATGTTTTCTATACTATGTTGATATGACCATCCACTGCATTTTTTATTTCAGTTATGGTACCTTTCAGTTCTAAAAATTTCCTTTAGTTAATCTTTATATATTTTATTTCTTTGCTGAGCTGATCATTTCTATTTCTTTGATGAAACGTTATATATGTGTTTTCATTTGCTCCAAACCTGTTTTTAATTGTCCATTAAAACAATTTTTACCATGGTTATTTTAAAGTATGTATCAGATAATTCTAATATTTCCACCATCCTGCTGCTGGCATTTATTGATTTCTCATTCACTTCAAATCTTCCTAATTCTTGGCAGATGTTGGACTTTTGTTCACAGCCTAGACATTTGCGCAGTATGTTCTGAGACAGCGTGTTTTAGCTGGTATCAAAGCAAAAATCACACCAATGTTAAAAAGACCAGGAATAGTTTAGAATTATTGTAATTGAGAGAGACTAGACTTCCTTCTATACTCAGCTGCACTGAAAGGAAGGATGGGCGTGTCTTTCAGAGCTTGGGACGGGGGCTGATGTTAGGCCAGGCATGCTTGCTAATTAGCTTTATCCACAGAACTGTGAATGGGAATGGGGATAATTTTTAATTTTCTGTTTTAGTATTCTGAGCACAAAATCATCATTATTTGTTTGCATGGCTGATTTTACAACATAAAAAGTGTTTACCTCAAATTTAGAGCCTTTTCTTTTCAGGCCTAGTACAGTATCTATCCTAATAAATGGGTAATGTGCTAATTTTAGACCATATAGACTGGGCATCTTCAAGTTGTCCTTCTGGATAAAGCCATGCTGGCCAAGGCAAAGGCAGTTAGGGGTGATCAGGCTGTCAGGGGAGCAGATAGGGGCATCAGGCAGGCAGGCAGGCAGGCAGAAATAGTTAGGGATGATCAGTCAGGTAGGCATAGGCAGTTAGGGGCAATCAGGCAGGCAGGCAGGTGAGTGGTTAGGAGCCAGTGGTCCCGGATTGTGAGAGGGATGTCCAATTGCCAGTTTAGGCCCGATCCCTTTGGGGTCCTGGGGTGAGTGACTCTCTCCATGTATAAATTTCATACTTCGGGTCTCTAGACTGATATAAATGAATAATTATATATATGAATAAAATAGCGTTATATGACTCCACTTTTTAGCACTCTTAAAATCTCTTTTTACTTTGTACCTAATCATAGTGCTTTTTATGTCTGGTAGCTTGGAGGAATCCATCCACCACTCCCTTCACTCCTTCTATCAATCCTTTCCTTTGGGGGTTAGCATGTTGCTTATATTAACCCAGAAGCCAGTTCATGCAACTTTTCTTTCCATCTCTGTTATGCCTGAAGCCTCCTTCTTTGTCTGACCCCAATCCTACAGGAGCTCCTTTCAGTGTTTGCTCTTCAATCACCTAAAACGTGCTACCCATTATAATCTTTCTAAGCTTCTTCTGATCTAAACCCAGGGTCTGGAGTCACTGCAGACTCTGACCGGCACATATCACTACCCTTGTCCCTATGACAGAATCCCTTTTACCCCCTTTTCTTTCCCCTCCGGTCGATGGACACCACTGTGTAGAGTGAAAGAAGCAGGTGGGGGAAATGACAGAACACAAAACTCTTCATTGCTCCCAGGGCTTCGGGTGAGCAGCAGGGGTCTCCTCTGGCATTCCTCAAAACACACTGAGATATCCTCTCTCTCAGAGCTGCCAGGAGAGAGCTTTGAAAGTCTTTTGAAATGCCTCTGAAACTCGCAAGTTCAAACTCCTCTCATCACCGAGTGGTGGAGACCATCCTGCCAGAACTGGTTACTACCAGGGCAGCTGACACTGTACACAGAGCTTCACGTGTCATGACCAATATGTCAGCCTGAGCTCCCTACCCAGGGTGCTTCCAGGGCCTTTTAAAATCATCCCCTCAAGCCTGATACCAAAAGAACAAGGTGTCAACACTCCTGAAGGTGCTCATCTGGGAAATGTTTGTCCCGAATTCTAAGTGAACTGTGTGTGTGTGTGTGTGTGTGTGTGTGTGTGTGTGTCTCATGGTTGTGTGTTTTCTTTAAAGTGTAAACAAAATCAGCCTATATGTTATCAGTTTAAATTCCATCTGCTCTGCAGCTATTACCTAGATCTATACAAAATATAGATGATTATTTCATGCCACCTACATTATCACGTAGATGACTCTATCATACCTACACAGCACATATCTTTATTGGTTGGAACAAGCTATATTATCAAAGAGTGAACAAAGAGAGACAGGGAAGATTATAACTTTGAAATCATTAAATTTAAAATCTTACATATAAGTCGATAAAACTAAAGTAGTGGAAAGTCATCTACCACAAGATAATCTCTCTCCCCCCTTCATCCTATATTATTTTAAGCACTGAAGTTTGGATAGTTGTTAATCACAGATTCTATTCTCTTCCTTTACTCTCCATCCTAATGAAAGAAGTTCTAAGACTTCTCAAAAGATAGGTTCACAATGATTGTGTAATTGCAAAATCCAAGATCATCTCTGTAATCCTAATCATCCTATTACTCGATCTCCTACAGTCATTTGCCACCGAAGGAATTACAGTTTTATTTAAAAGAAGAAAGTTAAAACTAAAAATCCAATTAGTGTGGTAAGTAAATTAAGAGAGTAAATTTATTTTTTAAATTTGTTATTCAATAAATACATTCCTAATAAAAGAATATTAACATTTACTTCTGGGAAGTGTGGATGAAGGCAACGGACATCATGATCACTCACTGTACGTCTAGAATTATACCTGCAAGAGTTAGATGTCTTTAAAGTTAACACCGAGGAATTATTTCAATCTCTGCATGTACACACCTCAGACCTATCCATAGATAGATGCAGTCTCTGCCCCTATAATTTGAGCTAGCCTTTTACCAATAGAAAACAGTGAAGAAGACAGATTTCAACTTGCATCTCCAGAAGCCTCTTAGGCCTTTACTTGTTTTAGAATCCAACTGTCAAGCAAAGAAGTTCAGATCAAATTAGTGAACAGTGAAAGGATATGTGGAGAGAGTCCCAGATGCCAGACGCTCCAGCAACCCTGCTGAAGTACTAGATATGTGATTAAAGCCAACTTAGATGTTCCATGGTCATGTTTGCTCCCAGATAAACACAGTGGTCACTAAGCAGCGAAGTGGTCAGTAGACAGCATGAAACTGAGAGGAAGACCCACCCATCACAGTCTTGCTCCTTACAGAATTATGGAAAATAATAAACAATGGTTAAGTAACTAAGTATTTTGTAGCTCTTTACTAAGTAATATATGAATGAGACAAAGAATGATATCTGATAATAAAGTGCTAAATGATAGGCACTTAAGATCTGTGGTGTTAAATTGGAACCAGGTGGTTGGAAGAGGCTGGATGGACAGTTAGGAGACTTTTGGTAGAGGCTGGAGAAGGAAGTAGGTGTCTGAATCCGAAGGATGAAAGAAAGAAACCAGTGCTATGTATTGATGGGGAAAATTAACAAGTCAACAAAAAGTAGAGAAAATATATCTAAGAGATATCTAAGTGGAATGTCAGAAGTGCCAATTGATTTTAAAATAAAATACTAGAGGCCCAGCGAGTGATATCATAGGAGATCCAGATCTGCCATACACCCCCTACTGGGGATGGCTGACAACCAAGGTACATGCCCTTGACCATAATTGAACCTGGGACTCTTCAGTCCGCAGGCTGACGCTCTATCCACTGAGCCAAACCAGTTAGGGTGATAAATAATCCTTTTAATTACCAATTCTCCAGAGGAATCCACATCTAAATTCAGTACTGATACAGATCATAAGACATTGGACTTTGAGTCGAAGGGTATGAGATGAGTTTCAGGGGGTTCGAAGTGTTGAACGGGCATGGGTGCATTTTTCACATTCGTTATTATGGTAGATTCCACTGAGAACTGATCCTAGATATTTGACCCTTCCCTATACATGCTTGCCTTCCTCACAACAAGTGGCCTTCTACTTACCGTTTGAATGATCTAATGACCTTTTGGACCAATAAAATACAACAGATTTGACCTTCTGACTTTTCCATCCCTGGGCCTTAAGAGGTGAAAATCTTCGCCCAGCTGGTATGGTTAAGTTGATTGAGCATCTACCATGTACCACAAGTTGACCAGTTGAATTTCCCATCAGGGCAAATGCCTAGTTTGAGGATTTGATTCCCAGTAGGGGCATGCAGGAGGGAGCCAATTGAAGATACTTTCACATAAATATTTCACCATCTCTCTAAAATATTCTTTCTCTAAAATCAGTAAGACATTTTTGAAAGTTAAAAAAAAAACTTAAAGAAAAAGTAAGGATGTTCTAATTTTGTCCTATGGCTAGAGTAAAGAATGTTAAGACTCTCCTTCTTCTAAGGCCACAAATATAAAGTTTCTTCCTGCCCCTATTAATCCCAGCAGCCCCATCTGCTGTGCCAGACAGGTGAATGCATCTACTTTGTGTCCTACAATCCAAGTCAGCATGCCCCAGTCAACACCACAGGAGTAGAAATGATCCATGCTGACTGAGCCCTGCCCACATTGTGGAGGCATGAGCAATAAACTGTTATTATTTTTTTACATCATTCAGCTTTGTGGGGGGTTGTTACACAGCAGTAGATAACTGATGCGGATATTTCATATGCAGTCTCTCTTTCCATTCTCAACAGTATCTTCCAGTAGTGTCTTGAGGACGTAAAAGCCCTTTATGCTACTTACTGCTGTCAAATGGAAATACACTAATATAGTCAGCGTATTGGACCAATGTGAAGAGATTGTACTCGAATTGTCTAAATTATCACTTCATACTGCACTTGGCTGTGGGTGTCTATACACTCACTGTGTCATTTGACCTTTAAGCTCTTGGATGGACACCTATTTGTCTACGTTAATTCCAAGGCAGTCTACATGGAATCAAGAGAATTAACTATGTGACCTTTGGAGTTCCCTTCCAGCTATATGATTCTATGATTAATGCAGGCTCACCTGCTTTCTTGGCAGTATCTAAGGGTGTTAATTCAACATATGAAAAATCTAGACTGTAATGCTCTTTTTTTTTAACTCTACTTGGAAAACTTAGGAGGCTTAAATCTTCAAGAATAAAGAAAGAGATGAATGGCAAAGGCATGGCAAGTGAAAATGTATTAAGAGGAAATACGTGCATTGTGAATAGAATTCCAAGTGTTAAATAAGTGTGTTTAGGCCATTCACTGTACTGTATTTAAAAAAATTGAATTCATGAATGAGTTTTTAAGGTTTCAGGTACAGCGGAGTTATCTTAAAGTTATATGGCCTTTTTTTGCATAATTTAACAAATCTGTTTACAATTCTAAGTTACTGGGCAATATTAGTTGAAGAGAAGGGAACCAAAATCTATCCCTGTCTAGACTAAATGATGTTTGCCCCCCCAAATTCACATGTTAAAACCTAATCCCCAATGTAAGGATATTTGACAGTAGAGCCTCTGGAAGGTTATTAGGTAATATGGGTAGAACCATCAAGAGTGAGTTTAATGCCTTTAAAAAGGCAACCCAGAAGCCTCCTCCTCTATTCTGTTATGTGAGGACACAAGGCATAGATCCTCACCAGACACTCAAACTACTGTTGCCTTGATCATGAACTTCCTATCCTGTAGAACTTGGAATAACAACTTTCTGTTGCCTATAAGCCACCCAGTCTATGATATTTTTGTTACAGAAGGATGAACTAAGATAATCCCTTTGATTTCTTTGACTCACTTAAACATTTATATAATCCCCTTAGATATCTAATTCTCAAAGTCCAGATGTTCTGTCTCTGGCTTTAAAATTCTACAGATCTTCCAGTCATGTTTGACTGTATTCTATACACACCTAATTTATTTTCAGACAGAAGAGGATACTGTGAGAAGTAGTCATATTACAGTGAACAAGACTATGCATCTATAGACAGATTGCCCATGTTCAAATTTTGGCTCTGACCAGTTTTATCTGGGTCAAGTCACTTAGCCTTGCCCATTAAATGGAGAACAACAACAGCTATTCTGAAAGGATATCATGAAGATGAAAGTTGTTAATATATGTGAAGTGTGTAGAACAGTAATAAATGCTATATAAACATTTACTGTTGCCTGGTTGCACCATGCTCTGTGTATAATAATTGCATGGCAGGTGTCTGATGGCTGTTGGGCTGGGTTCATTTGGAGATCTGGATCATCAGAATAGGATGAATACACTGTCAGAATTAATTTGGTTTCTGGGAAAATAACATGCCACCATTTGTTAAAAAAATTATTTTGATCTATCACAGCTAATAAATATTAATTTAATCTTGATAGCAGGTAGCTTATTATTCTCAGAATGTTTTACTCTCTCAGTCCTTCTTTTCTTACCTTGCTAACATTCAAGCTCACAGTGTTTTTTTTTATAGCTGCCCTTTGTAGTTCTATAAAATCAGGAGTTACTTAATAGTTACATTTTCTAAAGTGTATTGGTATTAATTTAACTCCGATTATTAGTAGTAGTATTATTATTCCAAGCTTTTTAATTTTTGATCATGCAATGCCATAAAATTATGTATATTTCTCCCTGAACACACTTCATAATGAATTGAAAAGTCATATAGGTGCTATGAATTGTCAATTAATGGAAGATCTAGAATCCTATGTGCCTACAGCTGCTTTGAAGCAGTAGTACAGAGAAGGCCTCATAATGGCATGATTTCTTTAAGTACTCATTCAGACATTCCCTTATCTAATGAATATGCATGATGTACTTTCCAGGGGATGGATGATAGCCTATTTTCTGGAAGCAGAATAGAGAACCAGGAAAACACATTTTCTGTTTCATAAAACACACTCATAGGAGAAGACAGATAATAAGCAAATATAGAAATATGATCATTGGAAATAATGAGAAGACTTGGGAAGATCTATGACAGTGTATTGTGACAGAGGATAAGTGGAAATGAAGAGATGTCCAGGATGATCCTTGAGCAGCTAATATTTCACATGAAATATAAATAATGAAAAGAAATCAGACCTACTAGGTTGTGCAGGGAGAACACTTTAGAGCTGGGTAGAGGGTGATGATTGGGTGGGGGAAAAGCACAAAGGCCCCAAGGTAGATGTGAGCATATAAGGTTGGAAGAATTCAGGAAAGACCTCCTTGTTCAACCACAATGATGGAGGGAAGTGGAATGGGACATGAGATGGGGCCTAAACATTGCTTCATCATGTAGGATCATTTATTATGGATTTTAAGTACAATGAGAACTTAGTGAAAAATTTTATGTAGGTTTATAGTATCTTTCTTACATTTGAAAAAAAATTATCTTGCTTTTTAAAATAATTAAACTTTGTGGCTCTATTAAAATTACAAAATATTCTCAATTATAGATGACAATGTTGGAAAATTTTCTGATCCCAAAAAGGGACTCATTAAGTTTGTAGATTCTATCTCTTTCCTCTTTCCTCTAGGATTTTCAAATTACTGCACGTCAGTTGTGCCTAAAAAGTGTGTATTGAATGGATGAATGAGTGAATCAAATAATGAGTAATTAATATTGGCAGTGAAAATGGAAAGAGCGGATACAGAGTATACTTATGACACAACCTGGGCATGTGCCCTGACCTGGAATCGAACTGTGATCTTCACCCTGATGCATATTAATCTTTCACAATTGTCTGATAACAACAATAGTTTTCTATAGCTTCCCTCCAAACAACACACACACATGAGTAAGAAATTGTTTTCAGAAATAACATCACCATCATTATTATTAGAAGAGGCCCAGTGTATGAAATTCATGCACAGGAAGGAGGTGTCCTTCAGCCCAACCTGCTCCTTCTTCAATCTAGGACCCCTTGAGGGATGTCTGACTGCCAGGTAGGATTGGGCCTAAATGGGAAGTTGGACATCCCTCTCATAATCCAGGACTGCTGGCTCCCAACTACTTGCCTGCCAGCCTTCCTAATTGCCCCTGCTTCTGCCTGCCAGCCTGATCATCCCCTAACTACTCCCCTGACAGCCTAATTGATGCCTAACTGCTCTCCTGCCAGCCTGTTTGCCCCTAACTGCCCTCCCCTGAAAGCCTGGTCACCCCTAACTGCCTTCCCCTATAGGCCTGGGTCCCTCTCCAACTTTCCTCCTCTGCCAGCCTGTTTACCTATAACCACCCTCCTCTACAGACTTGATCACCCCAACTGCCCTCCCTTGGAGGCCTGGTTCCCCCCAACTGCCTTCCCTTGCTGGCCATCTTGTGCTGGCCATTTTGTGTTCACATGGGGGCAGGATCTGTTGACTACATGGGGGCAGCCATCTTGTGTATTGGAGTGATGGTCAATCTGCATATTACTCTTTTATTAGATAGGATAGAGGCTTGCTGCACAGGTGGGGGCCAGCTGGTTTGCCCTGAAGGGTGTCCTGGATCAGGGTGGGGGTTCCCTTGGAGTGTGGGGTGACCTGGGCGAGTGGCCTGAGGTGGTTTGCAGGCCGTTCATGCGCCTGGGCAACCCAAGTGGAGGCCCAAGTACCTGGGATTTATTTATCTTCTACAATTGAAACTTTCTATCCTGGAATAGAGCCAAGCCTTTTGCTCGCACACCCATTGAAACTTTGTTGCCTTAAGGGTGTGTGGAAAACTTGGCTTCCTGCATCAACAGGAGCACCCCAAACCTCCCTCTGTGGCCATAGCCTTCTGGGTTGGGTTAATTTGTATACTCACTCTGATTGGTTGGTGGGCATGGCTGGTGGGTGTAGCAGAGTATGGTCAATTTGCATATTACTCTTTTATTAGGTAGGATCATCATTGTGACCTTTGCCATCATCATCTTCATCATCATTAGAATCACAAACTAACCTTTTCAATATTTTAGCAGAATGGGTATTAAAAGGATATCTACATTTTTCATGAATACAGAGGATTAATGATCTGATGAAGCAGAATAAAGTGTAAATCTGTAGAATTAATTCAGGGCTTGAGGTATAATGTGAAAATTTAGCTTTCAAAGGAAGTAGTAACATTTGCATTTTTGAATTTATACCTAGCTTGAAACCCTCTGGGGCAGGACAAGGTTCAGATGCTGTCAATGCAAACTGTATCCCTTCTGTAATTCATATACTTGACTGAATGTAAGTATTTTTTTCAAAAGTCTTCCTCTTACAGGGCAATCACTTTTTAGTAGCTGTTCTTCATCTGTAATATACAGCTTTCTTTGCCTTAGAATTTAACAAAAATATCACTGCTCAATGTTATGGTTTTCAATCTGAACTTATATCCTAGGTATGTGAAATATTATCTGTTCATAGAACACTGCTTCCTAAATTGAATATAAATGCAAACTAAACTTATGATGGATTATTACAGAAACATTTATTTTTTTGCAGAAAAAATAATTAGGATTTCTATTTTGGACAAAAAGCAACCTCTATTCAAAATGCTGCCTAAGATAGTCACACTTGTATTATAGAATGTATTATGCTATTTTTGTATAATATTAAATTGTAGTAGGTTAAGCAGTCACATGAATGCATTTTCACAGCATATAATTATAGATCAAAATATTTGTTGGATGAATAAATAAATACACTCTAAGCAATTATATATTTCTGCAGTTTCTGTTAGTAATTAAGATACAGTGATACCTGGAGATACGAGTTTAATTCATTTCATAACCTTGAGGCGTGGGAAACTATGAGATGCTCGAGTCTCGGTAAACTGGTGGATCCTGTGCAGCTGGCCAATCCGCATGATTACTCCTATCTCATATGTTGCTCGTATTTCAAAGCAAAAATTGCTCGTATCTCAAAAACTCATATGTTAGGGCACTCGCATCTCGAGGTACCACTGTATTTTATTTTTCCTAAAAAATCATTTGGGTCAGGGAGGGGTAGCTGAGAGTATTATGCTAAGAGAAATAAGTCAGTCAGAGAAAGACAAGTGTCACATGATCTTACTCAGATATGTAATCTAATCAACAAGACAAGCTGATGCACAAGATAGATCCAGAGGCAGAGAAGCACGAAGAGACTGTCAAATCTCAGAAGGAAGGTCAGGGTTAGGGGAGGGGCGAAGGGTGGTGAGAGATTAACCCCAAAATGTATATGTATATATGCATAGCCCTTGTAACACTTGGACACAGACAATGGTGTGGTGGAAGCCTGGTGAGGTCTAGGGTAGAGTGGAGGGGGTCAGGTGGGGGGAAAAGAAGATATATGTAATACTTTCAACAATAACAATACATTTTTTTTAAAAAAATTGGTTTTAAGGTATTTTTACCAAAAAAAAGACCCACCAAATTGTTTCATCTTATAATGCATGCCATATTTTAATTCTTTATTTTTTGCAAAGAAAAAGAGGGTTATGTGCAAAATTACTTCCTTACTAACTTCCCAAATATGATCTCTCCAAGTATTCAATTGTTTCAATCCAATACTCAAAAGATAAATGGAAATTTTTTAATTTGACATCTAACTTTTAATTAAATAACCAGTAAATTAACCATCTCTAACTTGTATTTTCTAGCAATATCGATGTTCTTAAAATGATAGTTTAATAATAAATGAACATGTAAATATGCAGCCAAAATGTACTCTTGATTTATGGATAGTTCTTTTGGATGCATCTCTTGAGGAAATAAACGTATTATTTTCTCGTGAAAATAATGGAATTTGAAACATCTGGAATTTTATGAAGTGCACATTATAAGTAAATGCTCTTTTCCTAAGAAAATAACCCATTTACCTTACTATTAAATGTTGGCCTTTATCTATCTTATTTATTCACTTAGATATGGGAGTCTCTGAGAAATTTAAGACCCACTAAATTGTTTAAAAATATGATGGGTGTACATTTTGGAATCTACTAAAACTCCACTTAGAATTTTCA
Organism: Lasiurus cinereus; assembly: GCA_011751065.1. Taxonomy (NCBI): domain Eukaryota; kingdom Metazoa; phylum Chordata; class Mammalia; order Chiroptera; family Vespertilionidae; genus Lasiurus; species Lasiurus cinereus. The sequence continues at coordinate 7,105,523 of JAAGEH010000043.1, read as the reverse complement.
AAAACTCATTTTGAAGACCAAAAATTTTGTATGTTAATTCCCATCTCCTCATTATTTTCATCATGCTGTCCATGTATTTTTTCCTTCTGTATATGACTAGCTATAAAGATGAAACACTAAAAATCCACTATCTCAATATATCCTTATGAGACTTTGGCCTAAATTTTTAAAGTATAACCAACAAGAACCTTTGTAAAATACATGATTTTACAAGAACATTTGTAAAATCATAAAGAAAAAAAAATTAACCAGTGACTTTTTAAGTGAAGATTACAACCTGACCTTGATTTGTTAGAAGTAGCAAATGATCTAGATCGATTGCCACTCTTTGAAAATTAGATTACAATCTAATTTCTTTTTTCGGTTTACTTCTCTATGTTGCTTCACTGTGTGAATCTTGATGGATAAATGCAGTTGATCATCCAAGCCAGGTATTTTCCTAAAATTAAACAATATCTAGATGTAGTGTCCATTTACAAGTTTGTTAGCTTTTTTGTTTGTTTGATTGTGAGTCCTCACCCAAGGATATTTTTCTCTTGATTTTTAGAGAGAATGGATGGGAAGAAGGGAGAGGGCAATGGGGAAGGAGAGGGGAAGGGAGGAAAAGGGGAAGAGAGAGAGAGAGAGATACATTGATGTGAGAGATACACATCCATTAGTTGATGCCCATACCAGGACCAGGAAAGATTGAACCAGCAATCCAAGTAGCTGCCCTTGACCAGAATCAAATCCACAACATTTCAGTGCACCAGCCAACACTCTAACCACTGAGAACACTGGTCAGGACTACAGTTTATTTTGATCACTCAGAAATATTGTGTAAATCATGTCAATGTGAAACAAAGCCCCCCTCACACTGAAAAAGCAACTCCCCTTCTTCCTGGAACAGGAGCCAAAGACATGGACTTAATTAACCAATCAGCTATGGCCAACCCACACCTGGAATTGTAAGCCTGAGACTCAGATGAAGAGGGAAAATGGATGCCATTCTGGGCATGAGAGAAGCAGTAATAACTATATTGAGTTTTCAGGGGTAATGACATATGATAATGAGAATTATCTCTTTAAACAGAAAATTTAGAAAAACAAGCAATGAAAAACAAAAACCTGGGACAATAGTTAACATTAGATATTATTTAAGAATAAAAATATGTTTGTAGTTTTTTTCAGAATATATATTTTTTTTGCTATTCATTGGAAATTTTGGCTCAGAGTTGTTAACAATAAATATAGCTGGCTCTATATGTCATTGATTGCACCTTTGTATAAATGCCACGTAAACTTTACTAATTTCTGCATGCAAAGTAACTGTTTCTTAGCAACCAAATTGATTGATAAACAGGAAGTATTTTTTAAACATTATATAATTTAAAGAAGGAGTGTTTAAATCACATAGAGGCATTTGTGTGTTTTCCAGTTACATTTTTGAATAGCAGTTTGATATTTCACATTGATGTGTAGAACATGATAATGTTTTTTATTGACAATAACTATAATATGCCTCAATTTAGAAAATTTGATACAGAAAGTCTGATTTTGATAGTGTCACATAAAAATTAAATGTGCTTCCTACAAATTATCAACAGCTTATTTGAAAATGTGATACTCAATAAAATAGCCACAAATGCCACGAAAAACTTCTAAAAGAAAACTAGCACCGAATATGCAAGACTTTTACAGAGAAATTCTATAAACATTCTTGAATAATACAAGTAACAACCTAAGCAAATGAGCTACGTTATGTTTATAATTGAGAGTTTTGGATATTATAGAATAAACTTCCCCATGTATGTCTATCCTTGAGTTTGGCCAAAAGGCTGAGAAGCAACAAGTCTGTCTCTAAACACAGTGTATTCCAATCAATTTCCAACAGTATTTTTTTAACCTTGCCAATCTGACTCTAAAATTTTATGGAAACATGCAGTATTAAAGCAATGAACACTGATCTTATAATATGATCTATATAATTGCTTTACCATAACTTAAAATCTACAGTATTTAAGCCAACCAATAATATTGGTGTGGAAATAAATAGATCATTTTGATGGACATTTAAGGAAAAAAACCATCAATATATTGAAAACATATATGTAACAGTTTCACAGATATAGGTGAGGGACTAAACGGTGCTTTGAGAAACAAGCTTTTGGAATAAATATTAAATCCTACCTGACTCACACACCAAAGTATAATCTGGGGGGCTATATACCAAAATAAATAATAAACACACTTAAAGCATTTACAAATGCCTATCTTGACATCTGGATCCACACAGATCATCTATTTGGTCCTGGGGCTCCTCCTATCCTTCTCTAAGGCACATATATAATGCATTAAAAGTAGAAAAGCTTGGTGACAACAATGCAAATGAATGTGTATGCCAGTGAAAAAGAAAGCATGAGAAAGAATGGGCCGATTTTGCAAGCCTGAGTTTAGCAATACCTTCACATGTTATTTCTTTAAAAAAAATAAAATAAAAGGCAAACCACTGCATTGTGTCAAAATGGAGTAGGTTGCTAATAGGTGCTATGTTAAGCTCTGTAATTGCATCTATTTTAAAAAACGGTCGAGAGAACATATGAACATTTGAGTCCATGGAAAGTTGAAAATCACAGTGAATGGCATATGGAGTGAATTTTCTTATTGAGCTTGGCAGTTCTGCATTACGAATGTCCGGTGTCAGTAAAGACTATCTCCTTCCACATTTACTGAGAAATCCGCCTTCTCTCTCTTCTTCTCCCAGTTCCTCGGACAGCTGGGCACAATCATGGGACTTATTTTGGACACCACGCAAAAGGGGCTAGTAGCTTTCTCTTCTTTATGGTGAGGACAGCGATTATAGTCCAAAAGGCACTTTCTTAAAGAAGCAGGCACAGAGCCAAGGGACACTTTCTCCGGCTGCTGCGTGGGCCTCAGTTTCCCCTTCAGACTAGACCAGTCCTAGGCTGCGCTTTGGGGATTTACTGCTAGAAGCTTGGCCTTGAGCATGCCCTTTTCACATTGTAAACACAACTCAGTTCCTATTCCATCTTTTATTTTCTGTTTTATAATTCAGAGTCAGCTTTTGCAGGGAAGGGATGGAGAGGTCATAGAGTTGATGCAGAAGTCAATCTGAAAGCTTCAGAGCAAGCATAGAAGACACTGATGAGGCTGAAATGCAGAAGGAGAAACATGCAACACCCAATGCAGTGAAAGACTACATGGGTGCAGTGTGTTTGGGGGTGCATGCTCATCTATGTATAGGGCGAGGACAGCAGGATGAGAAAATCTGAGATTTGGGGAAAATATAAATTGGCATCTAGATAGAATTCACAGATATTTCCGCAAGTATTTTTATTCTCTCCCTGTTCTATAGAATATCCCAGTGGGCGGTGTGTGTGTGTGTGTGTGTGTGTGTGTGTGTATGTGTGTGTGTGCGTGTCTTTGTGTGTGAACACGCACACGTGCCTGTGTGTCTTATTTATTGGCTCTCAAGAAGTCATATTACTATCCCTTTTTTATTAGGGCACTGACTAGTTGACTTTAAAATAAACAGCTATAAATAGTTGCAACAATAATATATATGCATTGCTTCATGTCATATAGATTCAATAAAATAGTTCACTCAAATAAGGTAGTTCTCCTTATGATACATTCCTACCGTGATTGAAAACATTGTTTTTCTGTTGTAATATCTTTTCTATGTTTTGTTGTCTTTTTAAAATTTCCATTTATTATTAAGGGAGAAATTAAGCGATGCGAAATCTGCTACCTCTGTGAACTTGAGTACGATGCTAAATTTATTTGAATCTCAGTTTTGTCAACTGTAAAATAAAGGGATTAGATGAAAGGAACTCAAATGTTCCTTCCAGCATTAAGATTCTGGTTCTACAAATGGAGCTTGATTTATTTTGCCAGGGTGGCATTGAAATAAACATTTTTACATTATAAACCTAATAAAATTTCTCATTTCTGAGCTTTGAGATGGGCTTTCAAGACACTGAAAACTCATAAATTAGAGAGATAATATTTATGATGGAATGATTTGACAACCAAAATTGAAATTTTATAACTGTACCTCTCCAAATATTATCTTTTCTAATAAATATGCTTTGGAAATATTTTGTGAATATAATTTTAAAAGACATATGGAGAGAATAACTATTAGAAAGGTCTATTATAAATTCATTGTAGATGTAATTTCAGGTCTCTGAATATCCTTATGAGTTGCATACTGTAAATACCCTAATTTGTAGATTAAATAAATAATGATATTGAGCAAATGGTCTCTCAGACAGAAACTGATAGAAATAAGTTCGAAACCATGCAGGCTGGCCTGAGAGGCTGTGCTATTAAATATTAGACTGTATTTTCCCATGTATAAAAAAATGAAGAAGGAGAGGGAGGGAAATAAATGAAGTAGGAGAAGGAGAAAGAGGAGGGAGAAGGAAGGAGGACTAGAAGTAGTGGAGGTGAATGGAGAGAGAAGGTAAAGAAGAAGAAATTCAATGAATGCATGCATACACAAAAAATATCCTTTTGATAATGTTTTCTTTTTCCCTCAAAAAGACCTTGAAAGACAAATGCTAGAAGTAGTTAACATAAAAAATCACCCACCTGGTGTGGCTCAGTGGTTGAGCATCGATCTATGAACCAGGAGGCCATCAGTTAGATTCCTGCCAGGGCACATGCCCAGATTCTGGGCTTGATCCCCAGTAGGGGGGCATGCAGGATGCAGCTGATCAGTGTTTCTCTCTCATCAATATTTCTCTCTCTATCCCTCTTCTTTCCTCTCTCTAAAAAAAAATCAATAAAAATGTATTTAACTAAAAAAGCATATTCAGTATGACCAAAGATAAAGAGAAACATTCTTTTTTTAAAAATATATTTTATTGATTTTTCACAGAGAGGAAGGGAGAGGGATAGGAAGTCAGAAACATCGATGAGAGACATCCATCAGCCTCCTCCTGCACGCCCCCTACTGGAGATGTGCCCGCGAGCAAGGTACATGCCCCAGACCGGAATCGAACCTGGGACCTTTCAGTCCGCAGGCAGACACTCTATCCACTGAGCCAAACCGGTCTCGGCAAGAGAAGCATTCTTCAAAACAGGCAATGACCATAAATATTGGTGGGCTTTTTCTCTCAAAAGTACTTAAATGTATTATGTTTGGGGTGATACAAAATTTTTTCCCTAAGAATCAGACTAGATAATCCAATCAGCATCAAATGGTCAGTGAGTAAAGGGGTGCTAACTATAAAATATCACACCACTGTTTCTCAAGCATATTTATATTTTAAAACAATGATACTCACGTATACTCACTATAAATTACAAGCTGTGACATAGAAAAGCAAATCATTAATTAATGTAAAATTCTAAGATCATTATATTGTGGCATGTTATTTTAAAATGTTTTCATTATATTATAACCTGGAATATACTATTTAGAATATAAACCATAAACAGAGATTTTTGTGAGATATGCACACATACACACATGTGCACACATGCATATATAGTGATATCTCCAAATTTAAAATATAGTTGACAAGCCACAGATAAAATGATGTTTCTGTTTTCCTACTTTCTTTGAGTAGACTGATAATTTCCTAAAGAAAGGGAAATTCTATAGTAAAGCAATCAAAAACAGAATAAAACAAAGAAATTTCCAGTTGCCAGCATTAAGTTTTTAAAAAGATGGAACCAAGAGGGGATTCAGAGGGAGGTGGGTATATAAAACTTTGATACGCCTTACTTCCAAGAATAGAAATAGATTGGATATGTTATACCTTTTGCTATTACTTCTTATTTATCATTGTAGTTTACAAATCCCCGGTGGTATCAATTCTATTTTCCCTCCCATGCACACACTAGAAAACGGAATGACCAGCTTACAAATACCCCTTTACCTTCTAGGATGTGGGCTCCTACAGAAGTCTTCCCATGGTATTGAAAAGTGCATACAATTTTCTAAAGAACTTGCACCTTGCTTCACCCCATGTATTGAAAAATACAAGAGCTATTTGCAGAAGGCTGGCGAGTATCTGAGCTCTATAGGTGTTTTCTCTTCTGAGGCTTACTTGAAATTCAAGTCAGAAAAGCTAGTCTAATATTGGAATTGAAAAGAGCAACAGTGTTTTGACATTGTGCATCTTGACATAAACCTTGCCTCATTCACAGTATGAGGTGTAATGAAACTCAACTGAGCATCACATACAATCAAACGGGTTAAAAGAATTCAAATAGCAAACATCCATAGGTGACTCTTGGCATCCAGCATGCAGTGATGCTATGAGTTTGGGACAAAATAACATCATCATGTCAATACTCATGTCATATTGATTGTGTGCCAATGACTCTGTCAAGGAGACAAAAGTTAATAAAACATGTTTCTTATGCTTAAGAAGAGAATGAGCAGACAACTAGCATTTATTAACAAACCAGGTACTCACTTGTGCCTCAACCTTCCTGGCAGGGTTCAGGATCTGAAGGAGTGGTCGAGGCACAAATGAAAAAGCTAAATAAGAAATATGAATTTAGAAGGCAAAGGGGGCCAGGTGGAGACCTTTTTTCTTGAAGAGGCACACTGAAACCTGGCCTCCTCTGCTTTTTATTCAGTTTTAGACACACATCTTGCCCTCAGTAAAGCACGGCAAAGAGGTATCAGACAGGCTGTCTCTAAGGTCAATAAAGATCAGTAAAGATCAGTAAGGTCTAGTAAACATTTACTTTGAGGCTATTAGGTCAGGAAATTGCTTCAAGCCACCGCTATCTCAACACAAAAAATGGTGCTTAACTGTCAGCCCTGCTAACGCCCAAGGTCCATCAGCCTTCTGCATTCCTTGGGGCACTGACAGTTTCGGCAAGCAGTGGCTTCCACATACCTGGACACTATAAATATAGTTTTTATTTTATTTTTTAAATATATTTTATTGATTTTTTTACAGAGAGGAAGGGAAAGAGATAGAGAGTTAGAAACATTGATGAGAGACATCGATCAGCTGCCTCTTGCACGCCCCCTACTAGGGATGTGCCTGCAACCAAGGTAATGCCCTTGGCCAGAATCGAACTTGGGACCCTTCAGTCCGCAGACCGACACTCTATCCACTGAGCCAAACCGGTTTTCGGCAGTTTTTAAATCTTTACATTAGCCACCTGAATTTGATTGTGTGATCATTTTACAGAGGTAGAAAAAGGATCTACAACCTATTGATTAAATTATCTTTGGTACTTAGCCATTGAGTGTTAGCTTATAAATATTGTTTTATATAATTTGGTGCATAGGGATTCATGATTATAATGCCGTCATGGGTAACTCTACCATTTTTATATAAAATAATGGAACATTTTATTTCCAAGACCTTTCTTTATTTTAGATTTTATGCAACTAGTTTTGTTAACTCTTTTTTTGTTATCTCTTTTTGTGGGTTGTGGTACACTCTTTAACTTCTAGTTGCTTTATTTTAATTTTCAAAATGTTCTGTTCAACTAATTAAAGTTTGTTTTATCTCTGTAATATGTTTTTTAAAACATTCCATTTTTCTTGAGCTCTGAAGCTCACATTTTCTCGCTCGTCTAGTGGAATCAGCAGTACAGGGTGGCTCTCATCGCAAACTATCTCTTTTGTCCCTCCACAACTACTTCATGCAAATATGTCATGTCTTTTTTATTTAATTTTAGCCATCCCTCCTCTGTTTCTTGAAGGTGTTTTGGGTTTTGTTTTTCTTTGTGTGTGTTTCTTGCAGTATATTTCAAAAAGCCCCCACAACTAGTTTGTGCAGATTTTTTTTTTTTACAATTTTCTCAAACTCATGGAGAAAATCTTTCATATAAATAACCTGATTTGAACATGTTGAGTTTAGGGATGTGTGAGATCCAGAAGGCTAACCCCTATTGTGTAAAACTGTTTGAAATTCTCTGCTATTTAGACAGTCCCTTCTTCTGTAAAGTCAACTCTGCTTTCTAACCTGCTTGAATAATAAGGAAGATAAACGTAGCTGTCTGACCTTGTAGGCCAGAGAGTAGATACGCCCGTGCTCTCATGCCTTGCCAGATGTATTTTTTAATTGAATAGAACTGTGTTGTTTTCAAGGCCACAAGCTTCCAGCAAGATAACTACTAAGCACACAGAGGGCTGTCTCTTTAATAAAAAGGAAACTTCTGCTTGTTGCTCGGCCCAGAACTTAAGATACATTTTTCTCTGGGACTGCCCATAATGATAATAAAGTATAACTCCATTTCTCTAAGCGTTGCTTGGTTTATCTCTGTCTTCTGTAACAAGATAAAGCAATAAGAAGTATGCACAAGCCCACGAGTCCTTATAGAAAAAATATTTTTGTACATAACAGGGAGGCAGAACATAACACTGAGAATATGAGCTTAAGAATGTAAATGGAGAATAAAAATTCACAAGTCCAATACTCAACATGGAGAAAGAACTAGTCAACAGTGAATGTTCAAGATCTATTTGATCAGGAAATATCCATGTATTAAAACACCTAAGAAGTTAGAGGTTAAAATGTATAAATTTTAAGCAAATAATAATAATGGAGGTCATTTATATGCTATTGATTGAAATTTTAATGTCTTTTTAATCTCATCATAGTATATGTCCCTCGGATTAAAAAAAACCTACAAACTTCTAATGTAAAGAAACTCAAATACTTAATAGTAATCATTATATTAATTTAATGAAAACCAAAATTTCAGAGACTTGCTTGGATAACCACATCCTTGTGAACAAAAGATATATAGTGTCATAATTTATTGCATTGTTGTCAAAACTCTTTAAGGATACCTTCTTTAAGCATACAAATTGGGAAAGATTGGAGACTGAAAATTTTGCTGGTTCAACAAATATAAAGTAGTCCTTCCTGGGAAAATTGGAAGGTATTGTCACCTAATTTTAAGATTTTTGGTAAGATACATATCATTAGTAAAACAAGTATCTCAGGTGGCAATAACTTGATTTTACTCTTGATTTAATATTAAACATTGCTTTAAATATACGTCCATCTCCCTTTTGTGTGTGTGTGTGTGTGTGTGTGTGTGTGTGTGTGTGGTAATGAGGCTGTGGAGCTTGCTTTATTTATGTATGTATGTATGTATGTATGTATGTTAATCCTCACCTGAGGATATTTTTCTATCAATTTTTAGAGAGTGGGAAGGGAGGAGAAGAGACAGAAACCTCCATGTGAGAGAGATACATCTATTGGTTGCCTCCTGTATGTGCCTGACCAGGACCCAGGATGGAGCCTAAAGTTATGTGCCCTTGCCCAGAATCAAACCCCAGACCCTGTGCTTTGCAGGCTGATGCTCTACCCATTGCTCCACATGGGCTAGAGCCCGCTTTCTTATTTATAATGCAAATTTCTGTTACTACCTTGTTTCCAAGTAATCTCCCGTGCCCCAACACCATGTATGTGGATATTAGTGGCACTTCTTTTCCAATCCATCACACAAGTTTACCTGTCAATGTAAGTAAGGGATTTGCTATTTTGGGCATACAGTTAATCCTTTTACAGTGTGGGGCATCAAAATCAATTTCTTAATTGCTTCTGGTTATTGGATGCAACTCAGTCGCCAAGCAGGAATCTATGAGTTGATAAACTTTGGAATATATATTCAGAGAATAATGAGTCGAGCACTAATGCTGGACCAGAGCTCGCAAAGTACAATCTTGACCATGTCAGTGATCCAAATGTCTTAAGGCAAGATTTCCAACAAGGCGGTCAGGAGGTACTAAGCAATATCCCTTCATCGCCATGGAGCATGAGCAGAGAAATCACACACCACTGGTGACACATCATTTTTCTAGCTCTTTCCATGTAGACTGTGATCTCTGAAAACCTAATGAAATGTATTTTTCCTCTTTATTGCCTCAGTCTTCCATTCACTGCAAATGTTTTCGGAGCTCATTCTGGTGTCACTCATCTCTGAAAAGTGAGGAGGTCAATAAACTCACAGGGTTAGGCTTTCTCCTCTTTTATTGCTCTCTTGATCGTTCCTATCTGCAGCTGCACACGTTAAGTGACAGAGGATGACAGTGGAGGCCATGAGGACATCTTGGTTCTAAACCAAAGGAAACAGGCTGTCGTGGAAAATATGGCACTGAACAGATGACAAACTCAATTCTCTCTCTGAAAGCAATTATTTCGGAACCTCAGATCTAATAATCTGCAAGTTTGAAAGCTGAGGGAAGTGCTCATTGGTGGCTCAATTTATAACAGAAATCCACATGATATAGAGAGCAGCAGCCGAGGGAGGTACCTCTTTCCTTGCTCTGAACAAATAAAAGATATTTATTTTAATACTTATTGGCTCTCATTCATTACAACAGTTGGACATTAGGTAATCATCTACATCATCAAATAATAGCTTCACTGACTAGTATGACTTCATTTTTTTTCAGTAATGCCAAGATAAATGAATGAGTAATATCTATAATTCTCTTCTTCTGAGAAAAGTAGATGAGCCTCCTTTAGCAGATATTTGGTAAAAGAATTTTGACTCTACATAATATTACGTTTTTTTTTTAAATAATATAATTATAGCAGTAGCTTGCAAGCAAGGACTAGCTTCATTTGTTATATTTTAAAAAATAACTTCATGAGAATGGCACAGGAGAAAATGAAAGCCTTGTATGATGATTCTATTATACTCTGTAATTATTCTAAGTGAAGACAGATAAATATATGTTGAAGGATTCTCATAAGTCAGAACTAAATATTTTATAACTTTCAATCCTCAGCCAATGAGATTGCTAATAGTTCCGTTTTAGCTTCATATAAAATTAAGCTAGAGTTACGAAATGCTTCCTGAGATGATATGTAGAAAGTGGTAGATTTAAAGACCTGTCAGTCATATCCCGAAGCCTGGACATATTTATCTATAGCAAAGGCACCTACTAAGCACTGTGATTTGTAGGATCCAAATTATGCTTCATCATGATATTACCACAATGAACTAAGTATAGAATGTTGTCATAGCAATATAGTTCCACCTGCATAAATATATTAATTTAAGAGATTATTCAGTGTCTTATTCCATCATGCTGTGAAGTTTAACCAATTGCATTTGTGTACTTGTAATCCAATTAAGCAATTAGTAGATGTGAGAAGATTTTGCATACAGGTAAATGTCCAATGTTCTCATTGTTTACCTTGACTCTTTAAAGAGTGAATTTAAGTTATCATTATATAAAATCAGAGAAGTCCAAAGCTAGAAAGCTTTAATCTTGTACACAACTTCCACTTTTTAGAAAATTGTTATCTGGAGAAGGTGACTTACCCAAGATTTAATAGCAAGGTGGAAAATTATTTTAAAAACTTTTAAAATTGTTATTTGATGTGAGGTAGTTTAAACTTTCTTAAACTCTAAATATAACCAAGTGTTTGGCTAAGGGCGAGAATTGCTTTTGGATGACTAGAATATTGCTCAACTTATAATGATACATGGATGTAAAAGGCCTCTTCTAAATTGTCTCTTGTGTATTGTTCTGCTTAAAATTGAATAGTTATGAATTGTCTAGTACATTTCCATTCATTATTCTTGTATTTTTGTTCTTTTCTCCATGGGATGTAACTAAAACCTGTAACTATAACATAGAATTATATATTACACAAATATTATATAGAATCAGAGGAGTGCCAATTGACCCAGTGATCTTACTTCTAGGAATACATACTAAGAAACCCAAAATTGCCAATCAGAAAGAATGTATGTAACCCTATGTTCATAGCAGCACAATTTACAATAGTTAAGATCTGGAAGCTACCCAATTACCCATCAGTAGATGAGAGTGGATAAAAAAGTGCTAAAACAATTGTATGTTTTTTGTCTTTCTCTCAGGAGTGAACCATATGTTTTTCTTCATTAGAGAGTGGAGCTATACTACAGAGGACTAATTCCAAGGAGAATTGAGTAGGAGAACATGGTAATAATAGTACTTAATATATGATAGGCATTCTCCTAAGCCTCTTCCATATATTAACTCATTTAAGCCTCCAAGCAATACTACAATATAGTCATTTTTATTACTTCATTTTATGAATAAATAATTGAGGTACACGGGGTTAATAAGCATGGTTGTCTTTACAATTATGCCATTATTGTTCTTGAACGTTTTCAGTTTACAATTTTAAGCATATCCTTGACTCAATCTTCCCTGACTACTGTTTGCAAACAGAAAAGTTACATCTAATCTTCACATTGCCTAGCTGTTTAAATATGTATTATAGATGAAGCTGAAATTGACAGCAGATGGTGGTTGGAGAGCAGCCAATATTTTCCCTTTCTTTTTCATGTATTAGCAGTTTTTACTATCGTGTCCTCACTCCACACTTTTACCCCATTAGAATCATTTTCCAAAAATTTTAAGTAATGAAGCTATTTTTACAAATATCTACTTGGTATATCCTTTTATACATACCCAACAGATTTAGGTCACACATTTATGTGGTTGATCAGTCCTTCTATCCTATATTCTCATAAGTGTCTCCACTGCTTTTTCTCTTTCTTACCTTTATCATCCCTGGTTTTCAAATAATAATTTAAAAGGAGGACATTGGTTACTAATGATTTTATTCTATAAGGACTCTAAAGGTTACATGAAGCATTGCCTCTTTATTTCAGAAGAAAAGGGTTCTCAACTAATTAGAGATTTTTCTAAAGTTCAGATGATAATAAGGTCAAAAACTGACATTACTATTTTTTTTTTTATCCAGCAGTATAAACAAGCCTTATCACCAAGAATGGTACAAAACGAAAATCACAGAAAATAGCGCTGTCTCAATAGGAAGCAAAATTTCCCTTTCAGAAGACAAATGCTAAAAATATAAGTTTAAAAATGTGGAAATGCTACTCCAAAATGGTTTTACTCATTTTTAATACGCAAATATACTAATATGCAAATAAGATACTAGGTAACCATAACATATGAAAAGATTGTTTAAAATAAGAAAAATTGAGATTTTACTCTTACTTCAAGTTTTAAATCAGTAATTTCCTAAAATTATGCACTTTCGTATATTGCAAAATTATGCCAATTGTAAGACAACAACCTAGTGATTGGATGCTAAATAAAGTTTAAGCTCTCAGTAAATAAAGAAAAAAGATGTTTTGATTTGAATTTTGAATAAAATATATACCATATCACTTAAAAACCTCATAATACACATTTGATTCATCACTAAATGGAAGAAATACCATATAATTTGGATTATTTTGTTATGAATTTAGTTTCTTACATCTGCATCAGAATGTTTAACAAGATTTATTTATTTTTAAATATTTATTTCACATCCAGATACAGAGAGTTCTTTTATTTATTTATTCATTTACTTACTTAATTACACATTTATGTATTTTCAATGTTTTTATTGATTTTTAGAAAGAGAGGAAGGAAGAGGGCTAGAGAGATAGAAACATCAATGATAAGAGATTATCATTGATTCACTGCCTACTGCACAACCCCCCACTGGGAATCAAGCCCACAACCCGGGCATGTGTCCCAAATCAGGAACTGAACCAGTGACCTCTTGGTTCAGGGGTCGATACTCAACCACTGAGCCACACTGGCTGGGTCAGAGAACCCTTTCAAAAATTTAGTTTATATGCAAAGCACATGAACAGAGCTTCAATTTAACAACCTTCATGTTTGACGGTGTCTTGTCAGTCTAACGCCACTTAGAAGAATATTAACATTTTAACTTTAAAAGTGGGTAATACTGAATGACATAATATATTCAATTATTTTTATCATATGTGGCAGTTAACAGTTGCTCCCTAACAAAATTTTAATGACCTATAATTTATCCTTCATTCTTTTAATGGAAGGAATGAAACAGAGATAAGAAGAGGTAAAAAAAAAATTGATGCATTGGCCCAATGATTGTTCTGTATTTTCGTTGTAATTCTGATGTGATTGTGGGAGGATCTGAGTGCCACATTTACCTACCCTACCATTGGTTCCTCCCAGTAGCCATTTTTTAAGCCAATACATATATTTCAACAATATTGACTTTCTCATTTAGCATATAACTGCTTAACTATGTATTATTGGTGGACATGAGGAAATCAATATATAGTGGATCATTTTTTCTTCCACACATTACTCTATATTCTTTATATCAACTTTATTAAGATATTTAAGTATCATTTCATAGAATATGAAGTTGAGGCCAAAGAAATTTAAGAAATTGCTTGATACCGATTATCTTTGTGACATCACTTATCTGAAGTCCCTCAAAAAATAGATATGTTTATTTTATTATCTCATATTACTGAATCACCTGGTTCTTTGGTAGGGCATCTTATAGCAAACGTCTGATATAGATCTCAAAATAAGTAATGATGCAACAAAAGCTTTAAAAAAAAAAAGCAAATTTGCCAGAGTACACCATAATCATAGAAGGTGATTCATTTCCTGATTTTGTTTTTATTTCAACTATAGCTATAATGTCAATTTTTGGATGGTACCCTGAGGCATGTATAAGTTATTCTCCATGTCAATGCTTTTCGTCCCACATAGTTCTCATTCTTTTAGAAATAAAATTACAGAAAGCAGAAGAAAGTGACTCAAAGATTTCAAATTTGTACTAGTGAAAATTTATTCTCTAACTTATTGCCTACCTCTCTTGCCAAGATTCTGGAATTTTAATGTGCTTTTTGCTGACTCCTCTGAATTTATATTATTTTCTCCTACTCTTTCTGAGATAGAACATGGATGAATGTCTACTTTCTACAGTAAATCAGTTGCTCTATGCACAAAGAACATTTGTTCTAGTAAATATTTTTTCTTTATTTCTTAGCAAAATATGAGCCAAGAACTAATTAGGCTCAGGAAACGACACGAGGTTGATGCCATTGGAATGTTTTATATTGATTAAAAAAAGTAAGGTGACCGGTGATCTACAGAGAATCAGTAGGAGAAATATGACTTCTATAACCCTACTGTGAAATGACAACTACCCATTTCCATGTTGCTAAGACAATAGAAGATAAAAAAAAAATTAAAAAGAGTCTAAACACTTTTTAAAGTTATACTGACTAGCGCCATGAGTTTATTTATAGAATTCATGGCAAATTAAATTGAATCATTCACTGACCCTAGTTTGAGGGCTGGAATGCATATGTCATTGTATTTTATAAACAAACATCAAGTATGGCTTCTGAACTGTGACACCATTATGGGAGAATTAGAATGGCTCCCAGATTTTTTTCTAGGTTTTTGCTGGATGAGGTAAGATGTCAAAAGAAATTAACTTAAGTGATTTGGAGAAGAAAGGCTACATTCAGATTATGCAAATCAAGAGGCACCTGAAGAGCTGGTGGCTCCCAATGAAGCAAAGTAGTATTTTTACAGAATAGAGGAAAGCTGAAGTTTTGAAGTTTAGGCGTAGGCTGCTTTCACTTTAACCAATACATGTGGTAGTGGGCCATTCCTGTATTCATGCTCCTTGCTCAGAGTTTTGAGAATACTCTTAAAATATTTTCTGAGAATCACGTTTGCAAATCTCGCATTTAATCATCTAGTTAGGGTGACAAGGCAGATGGAAGAATAACATGGAGCAAAGGCACAAAGAGAAAGAGGAACTGGGACCCTCTATTATGTTTGCTTTGAGGTTTTTACAAATATAAAGTATTTCTCACTCCTTGGAGAATATATAGCCTTTTTTGTTTCTTTGTATTTAAATCCACAGAATATATACTCTGTGGAGCTGAGCTTGGTCAAACCACAAATGACTGCTTTTGTTCCAAAGTTTGGAAAGAATGACTAACTCAGATTCAATAGAGATTGTTTTTCCTTTTTTTTTTTTTACTACTTATCTTACTTTGATTACCCTGAAATAGATCCCAAGATAATGACTTCTATGAAAGAGATGACAACACAGTTTCAAAGGACAAAAATAGCAGAAAGGTGGAGAATCGGGATCAGAAATAGAAGGAGGAACATACTCAGGAGTGTTATTGATTGTATGTTAAGAGTATGTTTCATTTTGGGAAGTGCTAATATAAACGGTACTGTGTCTTTAAGTTTACATTCTACTTATTCCTTGATGATATAAGAATATATTGATTTTCATATATTAACCTTGTATCCTCAACCACACTCAAATTATTTATTAGTTGAAGTTTTTTTTGTCTTGTTTTTGTTAGTTTGTTGTTGTTTTTTTGTCAATTGTTTTCAGATTTTTACATAGCTGACCTTACCATCTATGAACAAATGCAGTTTAACTTATTTATTTCCAATTTACATACATTTGGTTTCCTTTCCTGTTTTAATGCAGTAGGTAGGACAATACTTCCTTTAAAAAATTACACTCTGTGGTATTACTAAGTAATTTTATGATATGATATGATAGAAAGTAAGAGAGAGTTTGATAAGACTTGATAACTTTCAGGATTAAATTGCACCTGTCTAATCCTCTTTGATTTCATACATGAGAAAACTAAGTCTAATGACTTGAACAAGTTCATATTAACTTAGTAAATAATGCTAACTTTTCTCCCGCTTAGTGACTTTCAACCATGGGTAATTTTGTACCCCAAGGGATATTTGGCAATATATGGTGACATGTTTTATTGGAACGACTTGGGGGAAATGGGTTGCTATGGGCAGAGCTCAAGTATGCTACTAAATATCCTACAAGGTTTAGGGCATTCTTCCATAGCAGAGAACTATTTATTCAAAATGGCAGTAAGGCCAAAGTTAAGAGGTTAAGAAGCTCTACAGACTAGGCGTATTAGTTAATGAATTAGCTAATGCCAATTGTTAAAACAAATTTGAGTCCCTTACATAATGGAAACCTGTCCTTGTTCAAATGAGCCCAAGGCAACTAACTAACCCTTATTTTTTTTAATATATTTTTTATTGATTTTTCACAGTGAGGAAGGGAGAGGGATAGAAACATCGATAAGAGAGAGACATCAGCTGCCTCTTGCACACCCCCATTGGGGATGTACCCGCAACCAATGCACATGCCCTTGACTGGAATCGAACCTGGGACCTTTCAGTCCACAGGCCAACGCTCTATCCACTGAGCCAAACCGGTTTCAGCTAACTATTCCTGATTGGGATATCTTCCTTCAACCTAAGAATCAGGTCACTAGATATATTATCTACTGCTGTATAACAACACACTCCTAAGTTGAAGACACTCCTAAATTAAAGTGGCTTCCATAACAATAACAAAAACACATTTGTTGTATCTAATATTTCTTGTGGGTCAGAAGTTGGGGAGCAATTTGGCTGGGTTAGGGTTAGGGTTAAAGTTTCTCCTCAGAAAGAAGCAATATTTGCTGGAGCTGCTATCCTCTGGAGGCTTCAAGAAGGATGGAAGCAATCACTTCCGAGGGACCCACTGACAGAGCTGGGGGATTGGTGCTAGCCGTTGGCAGACACCTCAGTTTCTCTCCGCATGGGGCTTCTCCCCAGTCTGCCTGGGTGTCCCCACGACAGAAGGAGCAAGGGAAGGAACAGCCGTGGAGCGGCAGTCTTTTTCTGACCTCGCCTTAAAAATCACACTTCGCTCCCACACGTTCCTGGCTGTTAAACAGATCGGCCCCGATTCCATCTGAGAAAACACCACCCAAAGGCGCGAAAACGTGGGAGGGGGGTCATGTTGGGTGCTGGTGATTACACCTCCTTACTTCCACCATATGTCTCCCTGATATGCTCTAGCATGCTTCTGAGATCACCATGAAGGATATCTCTATTTTAGACAACATGAAGAGAAGAAAAAGAAAAAATCTCACCTATAAAAGATAGGGGTTCAGAGTGGGGGCTGTGCACATTCTCTCTTGCTAAACAAAAACCCTGAGGGGCGAAGGGATGTAATGATCCCTGTGCTCAGGAAGCAAAGTAAACAGGTCTGCTGTCATCCTTCCAGAAAGTTTCTTGAACATGGTACATTAGGCAATGTCTTGTAAAATGACATTCCCTTTAGATGTCAAAATTATATGAAACCATATGGAGAGGCACATATAATTAATAATCCAATTGAGAGTTGCTATTCCATGAGTACCTTATACTATTTGGTAGCACATCATAGGGTTTTATTCTAAGACTAGAGGCCCCATGCACAGATTCGTGCACCAATGGGGTTCCTCGGCCTGACCCTTGCCCTCTCACAACCCGGGACCCCTCCGGGGATGTCAGACTGCTGGTTTAAGCCTGATCCTCACTGTGCCTGCTGCTGCTGTTGGTAGCTGCTGCAGAGGTGGGAGAGGCTGGCACCTCTACAGCTGTGCTCGCCAGCCCTGAGCCCAGCATCTGGTGCCTGTCAGTCAGCTGAGTGGCACTCCCCCTGTGGGAGTGCACTGACCACCAGAGGGCAGCTCCTGCGTGAAGTGTCTGCCCCCTGGTGGTCAGGGTGCATCATAGCGATCAGTTGACTGGTCATTTGGTTGTTTAGGCTCAGCGCACGAAAATTCATGCACTGGGTAGGCGGGGAGAGGGGGTGTCTCTCAGCCAGCCAGCACACTCTCACATCCCGGAACCCTGCAGGTCGGGGGAGGGACCAACAAGTCTGATCCTAGCATGGCTCTGGTCCCTGGAGCCTGCGGGCAGGGGAAGGGACTCAGAGGCCAATCTGATGGCAGCATGGTCCATTCCCAGACTGACTTCTGCTGTGCCAGCCAGGACTCTAGCCAGGTGTTCCATCATCCATCTGGTCATTTAGGTAGCGACGGACCCTGGCTCTTTATATATTAGGATGTTAAAAAGATTCTACACTTCAATCAGTGACTTAGGATGCTGGCAAACTAATGGGGGTTAAGTATCTTCTCTGTGCTGTGAAATGTGTAACACATCTAACAGACCTGGGAAGTGACTATTATAGTCCTTCTGCTATCTAGCAGGAAATAGACTAAACATGTTTTGATATATTATTTAACATGATATGGCTGATGAGTGAAATATACAGACGTGACACTTGAATTGGTCTCACCCTAATACTCATGAAATTTTGTGACAAACAAAAGAAGGTAATCTCATTTGACTATCAAATTGATATTAGTTTACTCTTACATTCTTAAAACGATCGGTGATCTTAAATTATTGATTTACTTGTTTATTTTAGTACTGTATTCCCTTTAAAAACAAGTACATATTCACGTTATGTCTAAAATTGCAGAATTTTTCTTATCTTTGGATGGAAGGATAGAGTGCAAAAGAAAAGAAAACCTAGTCTTGAAATAACATTGTGTTGGGGTGCTTTTTATTATGTTTGGAAGCATTTTTTTGAGACTGGCATTATGCATGAAAATAAAATGGTGCATAAACAAAGAAATTTAACTGAAGAATATTTAAATTACATCAGCCTGTAGCTACGGAATTTTCTATAATGGAGAGATATAGAGGAATCTACTAGAAAACAAAATATTCTCTTCAAAAAGTCTTTAGACACACAGCTTATTTCCCATACGTTTTGTAGGACAAATTATTCAATGTCATTCAGTTCTTGGAAAGGTATTTTATGATCAAGTAATGATTACTTCAGAGTGATGAGATTTGAAAAGTATGCAAATGTGCTCTTTGATTGAAGAGCCATTTACCTATGAAAAGCAACATTACTAGAAAACTGATACATTTAGAAGTAAATGACAGACCAAGTGAGCCTAGCTGTATTTTGCTGATTCTCAATCAGCAACTGAGCCAGAAACACCTCGGTGCCAGGATCGGAAAATGGAAATGGAGTTAAGCGTTGGAAAAGTCCATAATTTTCCCATCTCAGCCAAGAGCTAAACCGATCCTAACAATCACACATTGAGACACGCAAGGGCAATAGTCTCAGAACATGATCAGAGCTTTTGATCTCTGTTCACTGCTCTGTTGTTAACTGCCATTCCAACAAAGTTGCTCTTTTTGTTTGTTTTTTTTGCTGCTGTTGCTGTGTTCTGTGTGTTGTCATTATTGCAAATGGAACTTATTTAACTTTGCATGTGGTTTGCAAATGGGATCTCTTCTAGGGAGTCATCTTTTCTTTCTATTACTAATTAAAATCACCAGCTCATGAATTTGGGGCAAATTCTCAGATATTTTTTGTCCACACTCCAATTGTGAGAAGTAGAGGATTTCCTAAGGCCTTCAGCTGTGGCCACTCACTTTATCATTGCCACATCTCCCTCTTCCTCCTCGCCTCTCTCCACGCGCCTCATCGCCCCCTCCCCAACCACCCCACAAACACCACCGTCACCAATTAATGGTGCTCATTAGGTTGGAAAGCTAACAGTGAAGATCTTTTTCTCCCTTACTTTTTCGGTTTAAAAATAAATAAAATCGGCATTTCCAGAAATAACATGCTCGATATGTGCATACCATCCAATAATATTTGCATAAGATTCTACTCTAAGTCTTTCCATAGATTACTCACCAATGGAACCATGACTTACATTTTGTATCCACAATAACAAAGTCTAAACATGATGGAGAACTTACAGGGTATCATACTATATTATGTAATGTTTTGAAGCATAAAGCTCCTATTTTTTTGTTTGTTTTGTTTTGTTTTTACTATTTAGAAAAATGAGTCCAAATCAAGAAAAGTAGTGTAGTAGTATAGAGTATCTCCTGGTCTGCCAACCTCTAATTTATGGCAACTAAAACACAATAATCAAACATATCAAAGCCAAAGGGATTTTTCTAAAAAGTTTACTTTTGTTAAACTTAAACAGTGAAAGCCCCTACCATTCTGTACCTTTATGTACTGTTATATAATGACATTCATCAGAGAGAACCTTTATATATTGTTGCCACCTATTGATAAGCATATCAATCTGATGGGGAAAGAAAACAGTGTACTAGACAGGTGCCAGAAGCTCATTCTAGCATGTCAGCAGGGCTGAATCATCTGGAATGGCTGAGGGCATTTCCCCAAACCTGAAAAGGATGCATCAATGATCACTTGCTAACAGATAGCTCAGGGCATTTTAATCCACATGTTTTGTCTCCTACAGGTAAACACCTGAACAGCCAAAAGCAGTTCCCCCAATCCAACAATGGATTCTATAAACTAAACCTTGGCCTTTGATATGTATATCTACCTTGTTTTAGGATAATTTGTGTTAATAAAAAGCAAGGGGTCCAGAGAGACAAAAGAACTTGGTTCCTTTAGCTAAGTCTCCTCTGGCTACCCCAAAATGCCTTCCAAAATTATGTTTCATCTCTGGATTCTTTAATAATTTACATACAACACCTTCTCTAGATTCCTGAACCTTCTTTAGATGCTGGAATAAGACCACTAGCAGATAGGATGTTAACTTTAGATATTTTGTGAAAGTACTGAAATACTTATTTAACTTCCTCAAGCTTCTGTAACTTTATCTTGAAAATTAGAATAACTAAAATGATCACTCAGGCTTTCTCTGAAATTAAATACAGAGCATGTACAAAATCTCTGAGCACAAAGTTTGTTCAGTGGATGTTGGTACAAAATTTTGCCACACAGACTATTGGAGGATTTACCCAAGCAGTCTATGTAACCCCAAGGGGGCCAAGACATCAAGCATGTGCAGGTATTTCACTTTTATTGTAGTTTTTTAAATCTTCTCACTTTCTATCTCAATATGTTTACTTATGTGTTGGTCTGTATACTTATTTAAATTTTGATACATCGCTAGCATAGTTAAACCAATCTAGTTTCAACCTCTGCTTTTAAACATTTGTGTGATGGGGAAATATATAGAATTTAGTGGCTACTTGCTTTCTTTTACAAGTTTCTAACATCAACCTGTCAGTTCTAAAATCTTTTCCAGCCCCAAATAAAAAAAATGATAGAATGATGAGGCTGTGTTATTTTATGGGAAAAAAATACTCCTTTAACCCATGCACCTATATGATCAGGGTTACACCTACATGATCACCTAAGGGAAGCATATCCTAGAGCCATGGCTGCTTGCGTTTCATTATTTGAGTCTAACCTGGGCAGTGGTAAAGCAATATTGTGTTGTTGAAGGAGGACAGGTTTTTGAAATCAAATTGGCCCATCCTAGCTGCAGGACTTCATAATTATAATTTCATCCATGCCCCCTCGTGGCTGTGAGCCTAATTCTCTGATCATATTAGAAGTTTAATAACACACGTTTGCCATGCCGATAATGTGCCTATGCAGCAAACATTTCCCAGGAACTCTTCTGTTTTAGAGATGTGAGCCTTCCCGAGTCTGGCTCGGAGCCTAGCAGGCAACAAAGCTGAAAGTGCTGGATAAGATGGATAATGCCTCTGTCATCTTCAGTGATAATGGTGTGTCACTGGAGTGCTGGTAGGTGAGATGCAATAGACTGGAGGGAACACTCCCTAGCCCATGTCCTTCTTTTTGTTTCTCTGTTCAAAATTGATTGTACTCTGAAGGCATGCAAGTTATGAGCATTTAAAAAAATCAAGCATTTGTAAAATTACAAGAGAGAATGCAAAATGATCCAAAGTCTCATATAGGGTGGGACAAAAGTAGTAGGATTACAGTTGTGATATGTGAAATGCAGAGTTTATTCTTGTATTATTATTTATTTTTTGTATTAAATATTTTTTATACAAATAACTGTAACACCTACTTTCGTTCATCCTGGTATAAAAGAAATAATTTACATTTCAGTGATGGTTTTCCTTAAAAGTATAGCACTATGATGGTATATCTATTTCTTTTTTTTATATATTTTTAATTGATTTTTTACAGAGAGGAAGAGAGAGGTATAGAGAGTTAGAAACATTGATGAGAGAGAGACATCAATCAGCTGCCTCCTGCACAGGCCTTACTGGGGATGTGCCCGCAACCAAGATACATGCCCTTGACCAGAATCGAACCTGGGACCTTTCAGTCCACAGGCTAACGCTCTATCCACTGAGCCAAACCAGTTTTGGCTATTTCTGACTATTTATAATAATAAAAGCATAATATACTAATTAGATCAAACAGCCAAACGACCTTCCAGATGTCCTTCCAGATAAAGCCAGGGCTGTGATGGCCAAAGCAAGCTGCTGTAGCTGCAAGGGCCGAGCCCCTTGTATGAATTTCATGCACCGGGCCCCTAGTCTCTATATAATATACATGCAGCCCTGTGAACCTATTTCACTTTAGGCTGTAGACAAAAATGCCAAATTTTATGTCAGGAAATACCTAGCCATAGTATCCTTTTTTAATGATTGCATTATTTTATTTTGGATGAGTTCACTTGAAAATACAGTGGTACCTCGAGATACGAGTGCCCTAACATATGAGATTTTTGAGATACGAGCTGTTGAGCAAGCGATTTTTGCTTTGAAATAGGAGCAAGAGTTGAGATACGAGTAATCACGTGGATTGGCCGGCTGCACACGACCCACCAGTTTACCGCAACTCAAGTGTCTCATAGTTTCCCACGCCTCAAGGTTACAGAACAAATTAAACTTGTATCTCGAGGTAGCACTGTATTTCATCGAAGCTCTATTGAAAGGTATTTGTAAAACAAAGCTCAAAGAAGAAGGAACTGCTTAGCTCATGTAGCTGATAATCATTAAACAAAAAAGAAAGAAAAGAAAAATATAAAACTTAGGTCTCGTGGCTTTCGAACCATTTGCCCAGAGTACAGAACACAGGCTCGCTGTCCTCACGTGACATTTGCAGTCACCGGGATGCACATCACTGACCCAGACAACTCCTTCCAAAAGCAAGGTTCCTGCTGTGGGTTCAATGCTATTAATTCATCTTGCCATCTCTCTTACTGCAAACAAGGTTCCCTCCACTATCCATGTAGCTCCTGGGCCTACACCATACAGACATTAGACAAAGACCCCTGTTTTACCTAATTTTGAAAATTAACATGGAAAATTCCACCACAAACATGCCCTCAGCTGCTCTGGGAGAGGCCCTAGCCCTAGCTCCGTTTGCACTGAATCAAAATGAGCAGTTAGACAATAAAGCAATGCTCTCTCCAGGCGCCTGGCATTGTGCAGGCCCAGTCAGAAAGTGCATGATGTGATGGAACACCCGCCGGGCCCAATTACTCCCTTTTCCAGGCGGAAGAGCACCGGCTGTGCCACCTTTGGGAGTGCTGACTCCTCAGAACACCTTCCACCCCCTTGTCCTTCTCCCCCTCTCTGCCCACCAGGGGAGTTCTCCCATAGGCTCCCAGTTCACCAGGAGAGAGCAGAATCCTTGGTAATTGATAGTCTCAGTTCTGGCAGGGAGGGGAGCAGAAGGCTGCAATTGTAAGGCCTCTGCTCAAGTGTGTTTAAGGGAGTCTCACCGTGTGGTCCATGACCGTGACTCCGGGTAGCGCTCTGAATGAGTGATGGCCACAGGGTCCTGTCCTCTCAGCCCTGCTTAGCACCTGGAGATGCAGTGCCTGTGGCTTTCTGTATGGAGTAAAGCAAGCTTTTTCTCTTTCCCTTCTATTGTCCCTGCTTCATTGCTGACATCCTCGAAGGTACAGCCTTGTGACCATCACTGCTTCTGATTGTTTTATCCCTGCGGTTCTCAACCTGTGGGTCACGAACAGCTAGCAGGGTCTCCTAAGACCTTCAGAAAACACAGATATTTACATTAAGATTCATAACAGTAGCAAATCACAGTTATGAAGTAGCGACAAAAATAATTTTATGGTTAGGGATCACCACCACATAAAGAACTGTATTAAAGGGGTGCGGCATTAGGAAGGTTGAGAACCACTGCTTTATGCCACGCCTGTCTGTTCACTGTTTCCCAGAAGCAAATCCTAACACCTCACCTTTTTTTCTTTTTTTAAAATACATTTTATTTAATTTTTACAGAGAGGAAGGGAGAAACATCCATGAGAGAGAGACATCCACCAGCCGCCTCCTGCATGCCTCCCACTAGGGATGTGCCACAACCAAGGTACATGCCCTTCACTGGAATCGAACCCGGGACCCTTCAGTCTGCAGGCCGACGCTCTAACCACTGAGCCAAACTGGTTTTGGCAGACCTCACTTTTTGTAATGTTACTACATCCTCCAAAAATGCTTTCATTCCTCTGCTGCCTATGTTAATTCACTCCTTTTACACATCAAATTAATGTAACACCTGCTGGCTAAAGAGATCTAAATTACTTGGGTTTTGTTGAGATCTCATTGATTAGTAGCACTTATTTGCATGTAAGTAAATATTTATTACTATTATTATTGTTATTATTTGTTAATCCCCACCGAAGGATATTTTTTCCATTGCTTTCTAGAAATAATGGGAGGGAGAGAGGGAGAGAGAGAAACATAGATGTGAGAGAGACACATTGATTGATTGTCTTCTGCTCACATCCCAACCAGGGCCCAGATCAAACCTGCAACCCAGGTGTGTGTTCTTGACCAGGAATTCAACCCATCATCCTTTGGTACACAAGCTTACACTCTAACCACTGAACTATACCAGCCAGGGCTGGCCAATTTGACCTTTTTCCAGTTGTTATTTTCCTCAGCTAGTAAAATAATAATTTAACTCTCGCTGCTTCAATTCTGACCTATCTTCTCTTAGGTGCTTAAATCTACTGATTGATTAAATATTTTTTTGACCAGAGAGTTTCACCCTCTAATGAGACAGCCTTTCATATTACAGTGAATTAAGAGGAGAATTAAGAGGAGTTTTTTTTTTACAAAATATAAAAAGACTACCATCTTCAGTTTAATATCTTATTTATATTTGGTCTGTGTCACGCATTGGAAACTACTGAATACCAATTAGCATCTGCGAATGCAGGTTATACCTATAACAATCATAAAGAATCTCAGATAAGACGAGGAAGCGGTTTTAATGTGTTTGGTAAGAACAGAAGGCATAACTCTCTCCAACGATCTCATAAGGCCTTTTTTTTTTTTTTTAACCAAAGAGGACCGGGAGAGAAACCAGACGGTTTCATATGAAAGTAAAATGTTGAACTTTTAAACCGTCAAGCTGCTTTAATACCAGAAATATTTAGAGAGTCCTTTAGCTATTTTGCTGTTCTCATATTATAGGCAAATAGTCATAGTTTATCTTCTTCCGGGCAGCTTCAGGGTCTTCGAAGCCAATCTCAATAGGTAAATATCAATTGTTCAGTCATAAAAGTCCATAAAAAGCAGAGTTCCAGAAAGAGCATTACGTTTTGCATAGAGTAATGCATTTGTGTTTTCGATGCCCTGTGCAGTGCAAGAAAAGTCTGAATCCCCACCCACGTGATATTTCAGTGACTCGCTGGGGCACCTAATCATATTAGCATTATGTTTCAATCAAGCCCACACTACATGTATTAAGGAACTTTATGTGGTTTTCTTTTTCCATTTGAAGCTAATGCATGGCTAAAAAACAAAAAAAAGAAAACCCTGCAAGTAAATATGTGGCATCAATCCTTGTGTAACCGCTGACGTTTATAACGGCACACCATGGGGCATTATCCACAATGACTTGAAAGGCAAACATGGATCGAGAGGGCTGCATGAATTCCCAGTTTCAATTTCCAGCCACCCAGGCAATTCTATAGAATAGAAATTAAAGCAACCGTACATCCTAAGCGTGGCCCGGAATCCATTTCCTTTGCTAAACACGCATCAACTAGTATCCTTCAACTAACTCCTGGGAGATTAAGAGGCAAGCTTAAATCAATTGCATTGTAAGGCCACCCAGAATATTATTCCTCACCCAAATGGTTTTATTTTTTATTCTTTTGCTAAAGGAAAACATATTTAGTCTGCTTTTTCTCCATCAATGGATCATCCATCTGGAATCGCTATCGCTATGAGATGTTTAGTAATCTGATAATGCGCACAAAGGTAGTGTTTATTTTAAATGTTGATTTTTGGACAGCCCCAGATTTGGTGATTGTATACAGACAGGTTCCTTTTGTACAAGACTGATGTAACCGACAATGAGGATGCTCTATCCGGGTCCTCTAGGATCTCTTTTGCATTTCTGTAGGCCCTGCCCTGAGCTATTGTTTGTTTGTTTGTTTAATTTTTTTATAATATATTTTATTGATTTTTTACAGAGAGGAAGGGTGAGAGATAGTCAGAAACATCAATGAGAGAGAAACATCGATCAGCCACCTCCTGCACACCCCCTACTGAGGATGTGCCTGCAACCAAAGTACATGCCCTTGACCGGAATCGAACCTGGGACCTTTCAGTCCACAGGCCCACGCTCCATCCACTGAGCCAAACCGGTTTAGGCTGCCCTGAGCTATTGTTAATGGTCTTGCTCTTTGACTCTTTTCCTGTGGGTTGCTCTCAGAGGACTGTGGTCACTTGGACTTGCAAGCATGGACATTTACATCTGTCTGGTACAGTCCTTAGACAAGGATACAAAGATTGACAGGTGGGAGTGTGAGAGCTCAGGTTCCTGGCCTCAGAGCAATTCCATTGTAAGGACACTCCCACAAATATCCCATAATCCAGATTTCCAGGGAAATCAGCCGCAAGGCCTTCTATGATGCTTTGCCACCTATGAATCCTTTGGGTGGCTTCATCTCCATCCTTGTCCTGCTTCTCTTCTCCCTCGTTTACCTTGAAGATTCTTCCAAATGAAATCCCTTGAATACAAATGTTCACTTTGAGTTTCATCTCAGGGGAACTTGAACCTCGACAGCTTGTTTTGCATATAGATGTTTAGATATTAAGTAGAACGCTTGGTCTACCAGCAAAGATTAATGCCAAAACAATTGATTGTATTAATGAATCGTTTGCAATAATAAGTTTTGTTTGAGTTCCTTTCGGAGAGAGCATGGGTTCAAAGGCAACATGGGCAGCTCGCTCGCTGTGCGACACTGGAAAAATTAATTAGCTCTTGTTGCTTCAACTTCATTGGAATAAATTCCTAGAAGAATGCACTGAATATTAAATGGCTATGTCGAGCCCAGTGTTTTGTTTTGTTTTTTTTCATAGATTTCCATTATAAAATAATTCTCTTTCTCCTAGCCATCCCTTTACTTCTTGGAAAATGTTTACAAAAACTGTGATATATTCACTTCAACAGCAGTAGGAGAATCAGTTAATTATTCTATGTAGGTCAGTCCATGTCATCCTGAGCTTCTAAGGAAGACAGGGATATTGAGAGGGTAGGAGTCAGAAAAATATAGAGTGTAGAGGAATTATGATCCTAAATATGTCACGATGGGCAATATTATTTTCCACTCCCAGGTGTGGTAGTTTCACCAAATTCAACTAGAAATGCCATTATAGAAGCAACATTTTAAAAACTTGAGATATTAGGGAGAAAAGTGTAAAAGTTTACAGAGAAAATCTAGTCACTTGATTATTTATTATAAAGACAGACAGCATAGTGAGTTTGTGTATGAGGTAGGAACATCATATTGCTGAAGTTACTTTGTAGTTATAATTATTTACCCAACTAATACCTAAGATACTTCCTTTTTCCTGACAGAAAGCCAATCTTGTTCAGGTAGCCAACCTGTCTTAATCAGCCTTGTGGTGCTAAAGAATCTTAATTCAGCTCCTTCTCCGTGAAAAGGTCCGAATGATCTAAAGATAACCTCATTTTAATTTTTGTTGTTGTTAATCCTCACCTGAGGATATTTTCCATAGATTTTTAGAGAGAATGAAAGGGAGAGGGAGAGACAGAGAGAGACATCAATGTGAGAGAGACACATTGATTGATTGCCTTCTGCATGCACCCTACCAGGGCCAGGGAACCTGAAACCAAGGTACGTGCCTTTGACTGGAATCAAATCAGGGAGCCTTCGGTCCTAGGGCCTATGCTTTATCCACTGATATAAACTGGCTAGGACTTAATTTATTTTTTTAAAAAGTATATGTTATAATTTGGGCAAATAAATTTTGAGGAAGTTATCTAGGAGTCCTTTGAAAAGGTTGTTATTCCTGAATTTTGAGAGCAAGCTTAAGTAAGTCTTTTATTTCTCCTTCACTCTCATTGGAAGTAATCAACTATGCATGTGATGGACCCCACATGAAAAGAATGGTAACATAAGTAACTATTTCGCAAATGAATTAAAGGTGTAGCTTTAAAGGAAGAAGGCAACTCCAAAAGAATTGAGGAAAAATACAATTAGAGTGACTCACCCCAAAGAGAGCCATTTCTCTGGACTAGTATTTATGTGAGCTAATAAATTTCCATATTTTTTAAGTCAATTTGAATGACTTTACTAGCTTCCTAGGTTTTTGGTAACAAATTACAACCAACTTAAAATAAAACACAGCAATGCATTCCCTCACAGTTCTGTAGTCCAGAAGTCTGAAAGCAAGGTATTGCAAGGCTGGTTCTTTGAAGACTCTGAAGAAAAATCTATCCCATGCCTATCTCCAAGCTACTGGTGGCTTCCAGCAATTCTTGGCATTTATTGGCATGGAGCTACATCACTCTAATCTCCAACTCCATCTTCTCATAGCTTTTCTTTGTGTACCTCTACTTACCAAATCTCTCAATCCAGTCATTGGACTTAGAGTCCATCTCAATCTAGAATGATCTCACCTCAAAATCCTTTTCTTGAATCTGCAAAAACATTGTTTTGAAATAAGTCCTGATCATCTGACCCAAGGATTAAGATTAAGACATATCTTTTTGAAGAGACACAATTCAATCGTTTCTGAATAATTCTTGTACAATAGCCTAATGGCATTGATGTTTTCATAGTAGGACATCTAAGAGACATGTTTTTGTTTTTGTTTATTATTTTTTTCAAGTAGACTTTTATATTTTAGAGTAGTTTTAGGTTCCCAGCAAAATTGAGAGGGAAGCAAAGAGATTTGCCATATGTCCCCTATCCCTATACATGCGTCTCCCATTATCAATATCTCACCCAAGTAATACATCTTTGTAACTGATGATGTGTCTTTTTGCCTTAAAGCATCCACATGCAGCCACATGACTATATGAACTACCCTCCGAGACCAAAACAAATCTAACATTGAAAAAATTGAAAACGAGGACTATAGTCTCATTCTCTGTCCTTTATGTGTAATATGCATCAGGTTCTGGTGTGGGAGGGACCTACGCTGATCGAACATTCGCCAGGCAGTGAAAATGTTTTCAGCCTCAAGTCTTCAAAATTACATCTGCAAGGCCAAGAGGAAATGTATTATACCGAGTACCACAGGATTAAGTGCTCCTAACACAGAAAACCAAGGCTCCTTGCTAACACAGCTTTAAGGTCTCCAAACCTCTTTTGCTGCAGCTAATACATTCCCTAAGCTTTGCAATTATCACCCATGAGAAAAGCAGCGAAAACTGTGCTACCCTTTTGGCAGCATTTCTCAGCTTCTCCTTGATAATAACAATGGTGATGGACAGGAGTTTTATTTCTGGAAGCATAGTCGCCATGTAAAACCAAATTATCAGATTTCAGGGCTAAAAAGAACATTTTGTTGGATGTAATAGTTATAAATCATTCCTCTCCAGAATACTGAAAGTTGTGGCTTTTAGCGAAGAAATATATCAAATGTAGTTTAATATTGATTTTTCCCCCCTTTGGAAATGCATTTCAACCTAGAAGACCCCAAAGCTGAGTAAATCTATATGTAATTCTTATGCAGGCTGCACTTACACTTTCCCCCTTACTTTATTGAGAAATGTTTGTGACAGTTCATTCAATTTATTCTCCCAAATCTGACTTGCTCTTTCTGGGAGTGCATTATGTGGGACGGTGGCATCGGTTTTATGGGGAACTTAAGAGTGTGTGCACTGAAGGATCCCCTGAATGAATGCACCCACAACTCCCCTGCAAAGTTTCTTCCTGGGAGAAGTGTCTAATACATATGTTTCCATTCTTTTCATGTGGGGTCCATCACTCAAGCTATGGTTGACTGGACTATGGTTAAGTGCACAGATAAACAAAGGACACTGGTAGGCTCTATAGATATCTTATTGAATTTTGTCTTGAAATCCAGAGGGATATTAAATCTAATAACAGAGAGACACTAAAGCCAATGGAAGGTAGAAATAAGCATCCATCTTACAGTAGAATAAACTTCATATTAATTAACTATCTTCCTTGGAACTTGCCACAGAATATTTATGTTATTTCTACCGTAACACAAGTATGAAAAATACTGAGCTAAATTAAATTAAATGGATCTCTTCATTACAAAGTTTCTTAGAATGTTTAAAAGGGCAATATAAATTCCAGATCTCTGTGGAAAGTGATATTTCACAGTGTGAATATACATCAGAGGCTGTTTTTTAAATGAGCTTCTTAACATATCATAAAAGACTAGGTTTACGTGAATACAGCTTGGAAAATTCTGAAATAGTGAGAAGAATACGGGAGAGAGATTGATTTTGAAAACAATATCGGCAGCAGTGAATCGCCCATTGATGGAAAAATATAGAATTGGTTAAAATAGAGAGTGATGGCCCTAGAGGGTTTGGCTTAGTATATAGAGTGTTGGCCCATGGACTGAAGGGTCCCAGGTTCAATTCCGATCAAGAGCACATACCTTGGTTTCAGGTACCCCAACCCTGGTCAGGGTGTATGCAGGAGGCAACCAATCAATGTGTCTCTCTCACATTGATGTTTCTCCCTCTCTCCCCCTCTCCCTTCCACTCTCTCTAAACAAGTCAATGGAAAAATATTCTCAAGTAAATCTTAACAACAACAACAACAAATAGGGAGTGATAAACATAGGTTGCAGAGGAATAACATTATTGTTCTGCTTAAAACATCTTTAATGCCACTGAATGGTGCTTCACTTTCACGAAGAGTTGCTTTAAAATTGTGAAAGTCTTTCTTAACTATGTTCTATTATTCTTTTTTTCTTTTACATTTTATTAATTTTTTACAGAGAGGAAGGGAGAGGGACAGAGCTAGAAACATCAATGAGAGAGAAACATCGATCAGCTGCCTTCTGCACACCCACTACTGGGGATATGCCTGCAACCAAGGTACATGCCCTTGACGGGTATTGAACCTGGGACCTCTCAGTCCGCAGGCCA
Organism: Lasiurus cinereus; assembly: GCA_011751065.1. Taxonomy (NCBI): domain Eukaryota; kingdom Metazoa; phylum Chordata; class Mammalia; order Chiroptera; family Vespertilionidae; genus Lasiurus; species Lasiurus cinereus. The sequence continues at coordinate 7,073,679 of JAAGEH010000043.1, read as the reverse complement.
ACGCTCTATCCACTGAGCCAAACCGGTCTTGGCTGTTTTGTTATTCTTATAAAAATACTCATTGATCAATTATATTGGAATACTACAGAGCAATTTATTTAATCCAAAGTTTCAACTGAAAACAGATCTCTTTTGTTCGAATTGAGTGCCATCTGAATAGGGAACTATAGTGCATGCACAGGGTATGGATAAACCAACTGCACATGTGATTGCTGCCTCCTGCCTCTCTGTGAGCCACAGGCTAAGAAGAAAGGAGAGGCAATTGTGCCATTGAGGGTTGCGGCTTTCCTATGCCACATAGAACAAGCAGGTGGAGAATATTCCAGCTGCGCTCTGGTCATGCTTGTGGCCTTCTATTCGGCTTAACCCAAGGACAGAAAATCCTAATTGTCCTTCTCTCCTTCCTTCTGAGAGAAACACTTCCATAACCATCAGTGACCACCACCCTGTCACAAAATTATGGCAAGTGGCCACGTGCCCAGGGAAATATTCTATTTTTCACTTTTCTTTGTAGATTTGTGTGGACAATGAACGATTAACACATGTAGAACGGTGAGGATCATTAGCCAGCCCTTTTAACCTTCCACTTTTTCTTCTGCCCATTTCCTAGAACAGTGGTTCTCAACCTTCCTAAGGCCGCGACCCTTGCATACAGTTCCTTATATTGTGGTGACCCCCAACCATGAAATTCTGCTACTGTTATGCATTATGATGTAAATATCTGCATTTTCCGATGGTCTTAGGCCACCCCTGTGAAAGGGTCGTTCGACCCCCAAAGGGGTCGCGACCCACAGGTTGAGAACCGCTGTCCTAGAATATTGGAAGTGATGGCTCAAATGTCAGCAGTCATCCTGAGATCGGAGGAGAAGACCCCAAACTACTGTACAAACCACAGATCTAATTAATAAGCAGCCGCCGAGCCAAAGCTAGAATCCACTCCTCTCCAGACTTCTGATTGAACAAGGAAAATGAACTTGGATGCAATGATTACTCTCTTCGTATAGTCACTTTCCTCTTAATTGAGTATTTTGAAAGCGCTGTCTAGAACTGCCTAACCCAATTATTAACTTATACAAGATGAGATAGCTAATGTCACTTGGTACAACGGAAAGCAAAGACGGGGGACATGATGTGATACCCCAGACTGCTCCAAGGCACTGATGCTCCTAACAACACCTTGTTTAATCTTTCCTCCTAATTGAAGTCTCCATGCATAGGGGTGCAGGAAATATTTTTGATTATACAGCAAAAAGTCCTGCATACGTTCAATTCAAACACAGCCTTTTCACTGGGGCCCTCACTGCTGCATTAAAGTCAGGTTCCATCAGCTTGCTTTATATTTGTCTGATAGGACCTGACTGCTTGAAGATATAACTTTATTATGAAAGAAAGAACTTATTTTTATTCAGTAACATTTGTTTTCAGGACACAGGCACACACACACACACACACACACACACACACACACACACACAAAGTTGTCCCTGAGACTATGAAGATCCCAAATGTGTTATTAGTAAATTCCATGCAACTTAAAAAGGCCTAGATTAACACACGGCAAAAACAAAATTTCTTCCTTAAATCACTTTCAGGGAACTGTTGAAAGAAATGAAAATAAATGATGTTCTGATTTTATTTTTTTCTCACAAGAAGACTTGATTTAGTTGTTTTTTTAGTAATATTTGGAGAAGAGACTACTGTTTGTTAGCTAAACTTGTAAATTATATATATATATATATATATATATATATATATATATCTTAGTGCAGAATATAGTGGAGAGAAAAACATGTTTTCTTAGAACAAAGACAAGATATTTAAGGAGATTTGGATATAAACACAGAAGAGAAATTAGATGTACATATTATAACTCTTAATTCTGTAACACATGTCTATAGCTATAAATAGCTACCTATTGACATAAATATTGATATATTGAAATGTATCTGCAATCAGTATGTTGCAGAAACTTGGGTTTTAAAATGCAATCCTGAAAGTCATCTATTTTTGTTACCTGCTGTCACTTTAACATTTCTTTGCAGGTGGAGATTTCCCATGAGCCATTGGTCAAGATTAGAACACCTGCAGATCCCATATCTTGTCATGTCACTTATAAAAATATAAATATTATGTCAATGGCACTAAGAAATCTTAATCTTTTTTTAAAACATATTTTATTGATTTTTTACAGAGAGGAAGGGAGAGGGATAGAGTCAGAAACATGGATGAGAGAGAGACATCAATCAGCCGCCTCCTGCACGCCCCCTACTGGGGATGTGCCCGCAGCCAAGATACATGCCCATGAGACCTGTGACCCCTCAGTCTTCAGGCCAATGCTCTATCCACTGAGCCAAACCGGTTTTGGCAGAAATCTTAATCTTGATTATGAAAATCAGGGCGCATTATTCATCACTTTGATTTTTATTCAAAGGTAAGGCCACTGAGCCATCCTGAACTAGGGCCTTAGTTTACTGATGTCATTGGCCCCAGACCTTGGTGGCTCTGGGGTGTGGGAGGAGAGCAGGGAAAGCCAGTAGCACTTCTTCCTTGTCTGACTTGTCTTTGCATTCTGTTGATGTTGCGGTTAATTGAGAGAGAAGTACTCTTACCTAGGAACATTCTTGGTTTCTCTGGACTATGCTCTGTGCGTTGCTCTGATTTTCATTTGCAAACTGACTTATCTTATACAGCCTGCTCCTCTTCTCACCTCAGGCTCCCTTCTTGTGAACTGTCTCTCTTTCTTTTCTGTTTCTTCTTAGACTCTACTTTATTTGATAGACCTCAGAAACCAACCATCAATTCATGCCCACCCACTTTCTTCTCTCTGAAGAGGGTAGTTCCTCAGAAATCAAAAGGCTGTGGTTTGGGGATCACCCACCAGCTCCAGGTTCTACACTCAGGCAGCCTGGGGGGCAGGTCTCCAGACCTAGAGCTCTCAAAAGCAAGTAAAAGGAAGCCCTCGCCTCAAATAAGATGAATCCTTTCCTCCCTTATTCTCTTCTGCCACAGTCTCCTCACATCCCCAACCTAACTACAAAGATGAGGACAATGCATGCATGTGAACGATCTCTTTTAAAAGCCCCCATATTTCCTAGCAGAATCCCTGTTACACAGGTTTTCTCCAAAACGGGGCCATACAGTGTGCCTACCACTGGTTCTATATTTGTCTCAAAGATTCTTTTTTAAAAATATATTTTATTAATTTTTTTTAACAGAGAGGAAGGGAGAGGGATAGAGAGTTAGAAACATCAATGAGAAAGAGACATCGATCAGCCGCCTCCTGCATGCCCCTCACTGGGGATGTGTCCACAACCAAGGTACATGCCCTTGATCAGAATCGAACCTGGGACCCTGTAGTCCACAGGCCAGTGCTCTACCCACTGAGCCAAACTGGTTTCGGCTGTCTCCAAGATTCTTGTCACTGAACATACTACTGGAGGGGGAAAATATCAGTTTTCCTTGAGCAACCCTTCACTCTAGATCTCCCTGCTCCAGGGTCATAGTTATCCTTCACATTTGGAATCCTCAGACCAGTGCCTCATGTCCATGGAAATGGAATAAATAAAAATAGGAACTAGGTAAAAGAATAGAAAACATGTTAACCATTGGTTGACTAGTCTTGGTTTTGGTTACATGGAAGCTTTCATTATCTCCCTTGTAATTTCCAAATTTTCTACAGGACACTGGCAGAAATTATGGTCTCCTGGACCAAATTCTAATCAGGGTCCTCTGAGTGCTCTTCTCCAATAACCCTCATTCTGCTCCTATGAAGGTTGGAACAGCACTAACATAGTTCCGAACAACTCCAGACACATGCTTAGGATGATCCTAGACCCCTTACAGTGCCTGCCTGAGGAATGGCAAGGCTGCCAAAAGAATTGACTGTTTCAGCCAACACAGAAAGATGGGGTCCCTGGCCAAAACCAGTTTAGCTCAGTGGATAGAGCGTCGGCCTGCGGATGGAAGGGTCCCAGGTTCGATTCTGGTCAAGGGCATGTACCTTGGTTGCAGGCACATCCCCAGTAGGGGGCGTGCAGGAGGCACTGATGGGTGTTTCTCTCTCACTGATGTTTCTAACTCTCTACCCTCTCCCTTCCCCTCTGTAAAAACAAACAAAGAAACAAAAAACAATAAAATATATATTTTTTTAAAAAGATGGGGTTCCTGGTTCCCATCCTCTGTTGCAAGAGTGGGGCTGAACTTTAATAAGAACCAGTCAGCAAACCCAGATGTGTTTCACATGGACCAACTACCCTTTTCCCTTTTTATTTTTTTTTGTAATTTCTACGTCCTTGATTCCACTGAGCTTCCTGTCATATCCTCCCTTTTCCCTCATCTGTCCTTTAAAATATCCAATCGCCTCCGTGCAAATCAAAGTTAAATTCAATGCACGCCGGACTTTTTTTCCCTACTGCAGTAGACTAATGATTAAAACCTTTCCTTATCTTTAACTGATGTCCAGCCTCATTGATTTTGCCAGCACACATTACATTTAAAAAATTAATTTAAAAAATTAGAATCATACAAAATACAATACATATGATGATTAACTCAGAGTTTTAACTAAATAATACTAGTCCATTTACAAAAGATTTGGAAGAAAATTCTCAAGAGTGTCCACCTAAGAAAAGGCCAAACCCTGGTAGAGAATTTTTCTGAGTTTATTTGAGGCGAACTGATGACATATGCCAGGGGCAAATATCTCAAAGGCTTTGCCAAAGAACAGTTTTCCAGCTTCCTTTATGCATTTGAAATTAAAGAGGGAATTTAAGGAAGATTACATGCAGGTAGAAGAAAGCGAGGCCAGAATTGGATTATAGGATAGTTAACAAGATTATGTGCTCCCTTGAGAGGGATATGGCTTATTTGCAATGTGTGCTAGCCTAGCTGTACAGAAACAATGGACAGGGTTAGTTCATTGCAAAGATAAACCTTTTTGCTAACATGTGATTTGTCTGGGATGTGACTACCCACCATGACCTGTCCAATCTGAATTTATAATCAGATCACCCTGTGTGGGTAATTTCCACAGAAATCCTTTTGTCATTCACAGAATGAAAGGAAATCAACTAATGAGTTTTGACAAGAAGCAAAAATTGAAGTCTGAGGAAGCATTTCAGCCTAACTGCATGTTCAAAAAACCAGATAAGAAAGACAAATTACTTCCAAATAGCTAGAAGATAATTTAGAAACAAATAAGAAGCCAATATTTCCAACCTATTTACATAGGTATCATCTTTACACCCTAGCATAGAGTGAGGCTTAATAACTGCATTTCTTATGCGTGAGTGAATCACAGAGAAGGATTATTATATTTTTGGTTCAATATGACAGAAAAAGAAAGGAAATTAGTGTTTTATCAAATCAATGCCATTGGCATATGTGGATATATTTTGTATATGTAGATATAGAATATATAAAAAAGAAACATTTTTCTGTATCTTAAAATACATATACATAAGCACACACACAAAAAAAAACAAATTATATAGGCAATATATATTAAATAAATGTTTTTCCTCAACAAATATGCTGGAATCAAATTGTGCTAATCAAAAGTGAAAGGTTTTTAATGTATATGATAAAATTAATGGAGAGATAAAATTAGAGAATACATTTTCCTTTGTAAAGTATATTTTATGCATTAAAACAAATATTTCAAAAAATCAAATATGTAAAATTTTAAAATATTTTATTAACAAAATTGATGAATATCAGATTATCAATTTTTAAATGTAATACATGGTTTTTAAAATAATTTAAATGGTAAATATACATAGATAGAAAATGGGTTGTATATATTTAATTTATATGGGAATCTATGTGTTATGTCATATATATGATATTCAGAATAAATATATAAAGAATTACCTATGGGATAAATATATACACACAGAAACAAACTTTATATTTGTACCTATATACATTCATATATATCATATATATAAAAGCCTTATATACAGTGTCCCCTAGAGAATTTGACTAACCAAGAGTTTGATAGCTCACTATGAAGTGCAATGACCACCAGGGGGCTGTGCGGAACAAAGGAAGCCCCTGGCTGGCAGCTGGAAGCTGGGGAAGGGAGGCTCTGGCCAGCGGCCAGAAGCCACTAGGGACCCTACCAGTGCACAATTTTCATGGACTGGGCTTCTAAAGTATTGCATAAGGGAAAATAAATACTTTCAGTGATAAAAAGAAAGCAAAAGAATCAAATGTATAAACTAGGTAAAGTGTCCTATCTAATAAAGGAGTAATATGCAAATTAACCACACCTCTGCTATACCCACAAGCCACACTCACCAGTCACACCCACCAGCCAATAAGAGAGAGTATACAAATTAACCCAACCAAGATGGCTATGGCCACAGAGAGAGCAGGAGGGAGGCTTGGGTTGCCCCTGCCTAGTCCTGGCCTCCACTTAAGGCAACAAAGTTTCAATGGCTGTGCCAGCAGAAGGCTTGGCTGCACTCCAGGCTACAAAGTTTCAATTGTAGAAGATAAATAAATCCCAGATACCAGGGCCTCCGTTTGGGTCGCCAGGGGAGCTTATGTGAAATTAACTCCCTAATATGAAATCTAGGCTCACGGAACCTAGTGAAATTTTAAAAAGTAAACCCAAATTTTTAAAAATCACTCTAAAAATGTGTTATTCGCAGAAGCTTGGAACAGTTTTGCAATATTTCTCTTCTGCCCTTTTAGTTGTAGGATCTCCTGAAAAGGTCTTTGGTGGGTGCCATAGGAAATTAAGCTGTCTACTAATACTGCTCTTCAGAATAAAAAATATGTCTGGGATCTGATTCTGCCCCTGCTCTCTTTGTTCCTGACTCGAAGTATTTTTTTTTTTTTTTTAGTTCTCAGGAAGACAAAAGCTAATGCACACATAAAAAATTAATTATCATTAATCTTTTTTAAATAGTTTTTTTTATTAATTTCTGAGAGGAAAAGAGAGGGAGAGAGATGGTAACATCAATGAGGAGAGAGAGTCATTGATCAGCCGCCTCCTGCATGCCCCACACTGAGGATGGAGCTGGAAACTCAAACATGTGTCTTGACTGGGCATCAAACCATCACCTCCTGATTCATAGCTCGATGCTCAACCACTGAGCCCTGTCTACTGGGCTCATTAATCTTACCATTTCGGAAAACTTTTTCAAAACTAAAGGAGAACTTTAATATACCTTCCTATGCCATTTGTTATACTAATGTTATCTCTGCTGCCATATAAGTTCTATATTTCTTCCTGAAAGTGTATGTATATATATATGGCTAATAAATTATAGTTGGAAAATAAAAAAAAGTTGGTCCAGAAAATCTCAAGCTCTGTGATCTAAGTAGTGCTTGAGTTTTATCAACTGAGTCAAACAAAAGCATCACTTTAATGGAACCCTGCAATGAATTCTTTTGTAACATAAATAATCCCTACATAATGCCAAGGTTCAGTCCCCAATTCACACGTGTAATCAGCTTTCACTAACTGGAGTGCTCCTATGTAGCCAGGAAGTTATCTGTAACAGCTGTCACGTGAGCAAACACATGGTGATCTGCTGTAAGTTCAATGCTCTCCCGCCTGATCCCAGTGCAGAGGTGCCCTCTCGCCAAATAGCTCCATACCATGTGTCAGACAGGTACACTTCCGGGAAATAATGGTGTCAGACAGATCGGCCTGGCATGAAGCTGCCAGCAGAAGAGGCCTCCTTTGGAAAATTGAGAATTTCCCAGCAGCAAATGCAACTGGCTTTCCCTTATTGGCTGCAGCTGTGGACAGGCACTGTTCTGGTGTCGGCTTTCCTTTTTCCATTTGTGTTCGGCAAGCAGTCACTGTCAATGGCATCAGCATGGCATCGGAATGACAGTGATGGGTGAGGGCTGAGATGGGCACACCGAAGACAGCCATTGGAGGGGTTGTGAGGAAGGGGCTGAGTTTTGAGGGGACAGGTTTCTGAAGCTAAAAGGGACAGGTTTGGGCAAAAGATAGATGAGAGAGAGAGAGAGAGAGAGAGAGAGAGAGAGAGAGAGAGAGAGAGTGTTTACAATTTAAAAAGAGGTGGCAGCCAAAACCAGTTTGGCTCAGTGGATAGGGCATCAGCCTGCGTACTGAGAGGTCCTGGGTGAGAGGTCCTGGGTTCAATTCTGGTCAAGGGCATATATTTTGGTTGCGGGCACATCCCCAGTAGGGGGCATACAGGAGGTGGCTGATCAATGATTCTCTCTCATTGATGTTTCTGACTCTCTATCCCTCTCCCTTCCTCTCTGTAAAAAAAATCAATAAAATATATTAAAAAAATAAAATATTAAAAAGTAAAAAGAGGTGGCAATGCATACAGAATAGCCTTAGAGAAAGATTGAGTCGCTGTGCCTTGACATTATAAAACAATGAATGCATACATGTCATTTACCTGCAGTCTTTACTTACATATGCTTAAAAAATATCAACCAAACAGTAAGTATCTGGAAAAAAACAATAACACTGTTTTCAAATAAAAGTCTATATTTTCCTCTATTGTGTTCTGAATGTTCTATGGCCAGGTGGTTGGAGCATCGGCCCACACACTAACAGGGCATGGGTTTGATTCCTGGTCAAAGCACATGCCCATGTTGCAGGCTCAATCCCTAGTGTGAGGCTTGCAGGAGGCCTCAATCATTAATTCTCTCTCAGCATCAATGTTTCTATCTCTCTGCCTCTCCCTTCCTCTCTGAAATCAATAAAAATATATTTTTAAAAGAGAAAATAAGAAAGTATTTACCATTTACATGGCCTGTGACATATCTATTTATTCACATATTAAATTGTAACTTTCCCATATATACAATACTTTTGTATATGTAATGCATAAGAAACTTATTTATTGTAACATATATATATATATATGTATGTATTAGATGGATTTTTTCATACTTTTAAGTGACAATGTTTTTTTTAAAGATAGCTTAAATTATAAATATTTTTGGCATTACAAAGCAAACTTGCTTTTTTTCCCCTCTCCAAACCTCTTACATTTCCTCTTTTGAACATTGTACCAGTAAGAATTTATCCTGATTCTAAAATGTAGAAATGAGAAATTTATTAAAGCAAGATCATTTAAATCTGATCTGGATCTTCAGAAACCATTAAATATTGCTAAGAATTAGGCTATGGCTATAACTATATTTATATATATCAGGATTCTCACAATTATGCCCAGAAAAATTCCACAGCTGCAAGTCTCCATCTATATCCCTTGTTACTTAGAGAGTAGATAAAACATACACAGCATGTAGGTTTGCAGTGGTTCGGATGGAAAATAATGCAATAATCAATAATAATTCAAAAATAAACTGTTAACCTACTTTTGCCGAGCCCTGTATATTCACACATTTCAAATATGAGGTCCAACTCTCCCTACAGGGTCACCTATTATTGCTACATAATCATACCTCACGGAGGTCTGGACCTGATCCAGGTTGAGGTGAAGCATTCAAAGTTGACTTAAGGATCAAAAGAAAGAAAAGAAGAAGAACCTTTTAAATTATAGAGTGATAAACGAAAATATATGAGGATAAACAGTAACACGTTATCAAGGTTAGGGGAAACAATGTAAAATTCTATAATCATAAAAGTGTAATATGCAAATTAGACTGCACGTCCTTCTGGGATGAAGTTGGGGCTGCAGCTGCCACCGCTGAGAGGGTGGGATCCAGGCAGCAGGCTGGGAAGGTGCCCTCTTGCACGAATTTCATGCATTGGGCCTCTAGTAAAAAATAAATACATGGTCCCATTATTTAAAAATAGGTAAAGCCTAGCCGAAACCGGTTTGGCTCAGTGGATGGAGCGTGGGCCTGCCGACTGGAAGGTCCCAGGTTCCATTCCGGTCAAGGGCATGTGCCTTGGTTGCAGGCACATCTCCAGTAGGAGGCATGCAGGAGGCGGCTGATCGATGTCTCTCTCATTGATATTTCTAAGTATCTCTCTCCCTTTCTCTCTGTAAAAAAAATCAATAATTTTTTTAAAAATAGTTTAAGCCTAAATCTCACTAGAGAAACTTCTCGGATGCTCGAGAGCCTTCCCTTGAGAAGGAACTGGAAGTCGTTTCAGGTATTGTCAAGCACCGTATTGGTAACACCAACAAGGAAGTCAAACCTCCAAGTCTTTAAAATATGAAACGATTGTCTTTTATATATTTTGGGTCTCAACTTTGGTTTGTATAATGAATCCATCATAATGTAATTTCTCCTCCATTTATTGTTATGTGAATTACATAGATAAGCACCTCATCACGTAATTTTTTATTTTACTAGAGGCCCAGCGTGTGGAATTTCGAAGCCCAGCTCACCCACACACGCCCTGCTCACCCACCCACCGCCCCACCTTGATACCCTAATCTCTCCACCCAGTGCCTGGCCCTGCCCCCAACCCCCCTGGCCTTCTCTGGCTGTGCCCTTGGTCCCCCATGAAAACTGGCTCAGCCTGGTCCCACCTTCTCATGGCACCTCCCCGCTTCTACCCCATCTCCAGAGCAAGGCAGCCTGTGCACGCAGCCTCCTCCTGAACAGGTGTTACGGCGTGAGGGCATCACAACCATTAGCATATTCCCTCTTTATTATATAGGACAACTTGACGAAGACCGTTTACTAAAGCCGATAAATTCTTTGGATCAAATGAGCCCTAATTGGGATGGGGATGGGGAGAATGGAATTGAACGTTAACAGTATTTCAAAATACTGAATTGGCGATTCACTTTGTGAAAAATCAAAATTTAAAAAAAAATTACTTCTTTTCAGGATGAAATCTGACTCTTATCACCAAGCATTGGTTTTCAAAACACCTAAGAGAAAGTCTTATAACTTTATAATCAAATAATGTCCTTATATTAAATAAAAAGATACTGCATCTTTTGCCTTGTTTTTGCAAAATGAAATTATTTTAGTTTATACTGAGATTCATTGGTTTTTTAAAAAGGAATATGCTTGCCCTATCCGGTTTGGCTCAGTGGATAGAACATCGGCCTGCAAACTCAAGGGTCCCAGGTTTGATTGCAGTCAAGGGCATGTACCTTGATTGTGGGCACATACCCAGTGGAGAGTGTGCAGGAGACAGCTGATCAATATTTCTCTCTCATTGATGTTTCTAGCTCTCTTGTCCCTTTCCCTTCCTCCCTGTAAAAAATAAATAAAATATTTTTTAAAAGAAATATGCTCAAATATGCAATTACCCTATTTTTAAAATGCATAGATAAAGTGAGGGACGAAGCTTTCCAATTACTCAGGTGAAGACTAACATCAATTATTGACTAACTAATAAAATCTTAAAACAATAACAGGAACAATAGCTTACAAGACAACCAGGCAAACAATTACTATGTGTGAAGATTTGAAAAGCCGTATCAGAAAGTGGGCTACACACTAGAAGATGATTCTGAGAAGCAGGAAAACCAATCTTAACACTGCAACAAATTTAGAGCAGAAGAAAATAAGAAAACCCCGTAGTCCTGGCATGAAATGAAGTGCGTGAAAACACTCTAGACACAAGGATGCTGTTTTGTCTGTTTATTTTAACCCAGAGATTTCATACCAGGAATTGAATACTGCCTAAAATTGAGAAAACAAAGAAGGAAATAAATGATCCTTGTAACCACTGGAACACACACACACACACACACACACACACACACACACACTCTCAATGCAAACACACTAGGCACACACATGTCCCAGGATTCATGTCTGTGCACTCAGCCAGGGAGCCAGTGAGGAATAGTTTGGGTATAGGTAGAAGTGGGAAAACTCAGAAGGCTTTTTTTAAATGCTGTTTACCTCTGTTACTGATTTAAAATGTATCACTCTGTATATTGCTTCTATTTTTACATTTTCTTCTCAAGTCCTATTTTGGCAGTTGTGTAAGATATGATTGCCACTTAAAACGTTGCTTTTGCATCTGACCACAAGGGGGAACCCTCATTGCACGGATTGCTGTACTGGTACAACCCCAACTGCAGGGATCCTGACCAGCGACTTCCATTTCACTTTGGGCTCATTTCAATGCAGAATCTGTCCTGCTATTGCTATATTTTTTAACCTCTGACCCGAAAATTTGACATCACTGCATTCTTTATTTTGAGATGTGAAGCAGCTTCTGCTAAGTGCTATTAATATTCAGACACAGTTTCCTGAGAACAGAAATGTGAGCTTAAATAGCTCCTTCCAATTTTGCACCAGAATTCTGCTCTCTTTAAGAAACATCCAGACCCTCATGAGTATGCGGCATCAACTCTTTCAGTTTCACATATATTTTTTATCAGCTGAAAAACACTCAAAGTTTATATCCGCTAATGAGAACATGTATTATTTAAAATAGTCAAGATTTCAATGTAAAAAGAAAATGTCAGCCCAATTGCTTTTAAAATATGGAATCTATTATATTATCAGTAGTGAAAAGAAACAAGTCCTGTATCTGTTCATCTAGTTGCCATTTTAAACAGTCTCCATAATGAAGTCTCATTCAAAAATTACATTACATTTACATTCACAAGCGACAAACAGCTTCTCACAACATTTTAGTATGACTTTACAGAAAAACAAAATAAGTCAAAAGAAAAGCTTATTACATCTAATGAAACCAATTATAAATATGGTAATTGACAAACTCTAAATTTTCTATGTAAAACATGTACCATGAAAAGAAAATTGGAGGAAATTTATATGACATTTATAGGAAAAATATTGGTTATTCTATTTGCATGAGGGCAATGAGATTAATTGAACTGTTTCTTAAGAAATTATCAATGAAAAACTCAGAATCTTTAGTAAATTATTAACATAAAATAACAAATTCAGTCTTTAGGGACAGAATTTGGAGAGCTTCTGAGTTAGTGGACACAATATGCCTTGGAGACCTCATGGAAGGTACATGCCCTTTTCCCATATCTTGCCCTATCTTGCCCTTGCTTACCCTCTTCCATCTGGCTGTTAATCTAGTGAATAAGTGGGTTTCTTACATTCTCTGAGCTGCTCTAGCGAATTAATATGCCCTGCAAATCCTTCCATGCAAATTTATGGAGATTTCCTCCATTTTTCTTTTAATAGTGCATGTTTTACATAGAATTCTACAGTTTATCAATTATCATATTTATAATTATTCATTAGATGTAATATGCTTGTGACTTATTCAGAAGATGAATGCCTTGATAACTTACTTTAAGCTCTCCTACCTTATTTTAATATATTTATTAGCTATTTTCATTGGTCTTCTCTGTCACTTTTAATTCTCCCCCTCCTGCAGCTCCCCCAAATCCTTACATAAGGCTAAAGAAAATAATGTGGCTTCCTACTCCCTTTCTTTTTTACATTGGTTTCTAATGTTTCTGCTCTGCCCCTGAATGTATCCATCCTTCTTTGCTTTTTATTAAAATTATCTTTGCTCTGAGTCAGTGCCATTCCCTGGAAAGTAAAGGGTCATACGTGAACAGAAAGATTTTGGACTCCATAATCACATTATATCACCACACTTTAAAAGCAGCAATTACAGGTGTTGACAGGATCTTCTACAAAATATATACACCTCACAATGAAGCCAGCATATTAGAGAAAACCCTTGACAAAATGCCATCCATATCCCCACAGTAACTCCAGTCTTTGATTTTGCATGCTAGCCCCCCAAAAAGTGAACACACAGTCAATATTCTGAATCGACATGATTCCATATTGAATAAACCACTTATTTTAGCCAGTATTATTTTAGTTAAAGTAACAAATACACGTTTGAAAATAATTATATTGAAAAAAAAGAGGAATATGGGAATAGCTCACTGATTTCTACAGCAAAAGATCTTTCTAGGATCTGTGGTTGGGCACTAGGAATTGAGGGAACTGCTCTTTCTCTCATTCAATGCAACACGTCACTTATCTTAACTGTGTTCGTATATGCTTCATGTATCTTTCTGAGGAAGAGTTTTCTCTATTTCCCCATGCCAAATAATAACTGTACAGGTCTGCTTTTCATAAGTGCTCCCTATTCACTCACAAATCCGCTGGAGAAAAATTGCACTGGGAAAATTTACCAAGCAAAGATTTCTTAAAAAAAAAATGCTTTATTGACTTTTTACAAAGAGGAAGGGAAAGAGATGGAATTAGAAACATTGATGAGAGTTTCTCTCTCTCATCAATGTACCCACAACCAAAGTACATGCCCTTGACCAGAATTGAACCTGGGACCCTTGAGTCCACAGGCCAGAGCTCTATCCACTGAGCAAAACCAGTTTTGGCAAGTGAAAATGATTTAATTGGACTATTGTAGTAAGAGAGAGAGGTTGACCTCAAATCTGTGAAACAAAAATAGATGGAAGTGCTGGTTGAGCCAGTGGAACTGTCCTGGAGGGTGTTAGTGGGGAGACTGATTCATAGGATGAGCATCTTGAGCTACTTCTGAATTTACAGACATTTTTCTCTGCGGCGAGGCTGTGCTTGCTGATTGGCATCCACGGAAGTTAGGGTCCTAACTTTAAAGAAACTGGGATATACGGGAGGTATCTTTCAAATGAATGACTCTCAGGTGCTTGAATGAAATATTTCCCAGGTTATCAACGGTCAGGAGGCTTGGAAGAGATATACCTACATTTCAAAGGGGCTTAAAAATAATTTTCAATTACAGGCTTTCAAAAGTAAGTGCACTAAGGAACAAGAGGCCAGTGGCCTGCAATCAGAAGAAATGCGTCTAATGGTTAGCGAGGCTGAAGGGAACATGAAGGTGTTATGTTCAAACCCAAAGTGGCCAGCATCTTTGAGTCAGGATTCCAGATCCTCGGGTGAGTAAGATTGATCGGAGCAGGAAAGGGTAAATGTCTGGCCCAGGTTCAATCAGAACTCGCTGTTTAAGGAGGATACCCAAGGCTTCCAGAGAAGGGCACTTCTCAGAGGCCTGGGGGAGAGCTGGGCAGGTCTGCAAAGGCAGCTACTGTGAACATTTGCTGTGCTATTACCCTGACAATATTGTGTTTTGCAAGCTTAAAGCCCCAAAGTTATCTCTCCCAATAAGCTCGGTGCCTGTCACATTTAACCTGCTCCAATACAATGTAGATGGAATGAATAAATGAGAGCATCTTTCTTCTTGAAAAGCACTGCAACCTTTCGGTTTCCTTATTATTGTTTAATTTTTAAATATATTTTTATTGATTCAGAGAAAGAGGGGAGAGAAAGAGAGAGATAAAAACATCAATGATGAGAATGAATCATCAGTCAACTGCCTCCTGCATGCCCCCTCTTGGGGATCGAACCCCAAACCTATGTACCCTTTCCCAGAATCGAACCTAGGACCTTCAGTCTGAAGGCCAACTCTCTATCCACTGAGCCAAACCAGCCAGGATCTATTTCCTTATTGAATAAGAAATGTTCTTCTTCTGAAAAATAAAATAGAAAAAACTATACAAAGAATAATAAGAAAAAAAAACTATCTCTAAAACTAAGATTTCCAAACATTTGTACATTTTATTCACAACTCAATATACAATGGCTGAGTTTTTGTTTTGTTTCGTTTTTGGTTTTTTTTGTATTTTGCTCTAATAAATATAAACTTATGAAGTCTAAGGGGGCAAGAGAGCTATCAGTCGTAGGGCAGATGCTGAAAGCTTCTTCTATTGTTTCTCAGCTGGTGCCCTTTACTGAGGGATATCTCCTGTGGTACTCACTGGCAGAAGCAGAGCAAAAACATTTTATTTTATGGAAGAAATTAGATGCACATCTGTTCCAGAAATTCTATGTTTATTCACAGAGACCCTGTGAATTTAAAAACTCTTACCCTTTGAGAAGGCGTGGAGGGACCTGGAGAGCATTACGCTCAGCAAAATAGGCCAGAGAAAGACAAGTATCACATGATCTCACTCATATGTGGAATCTAATAAACAATATAAGCTGACCAACAAAAAGGATCCAGACACACAGATTGATGTATTTCAGAGTGGGTAGGGAGTTAGGAAGAGATTAACCAATGAATTTATATGCATACTGGGCCTCCAGTATATTCCATGTATCAATCTGTTCCATGAGCTTTGTTGATATTCAATAAATATTTTCAGGGTAGGGGGTCCTTTAGCCCGGCCTGCACGCTCTCCAATCTGGGACCCCTTGGAGGATGTCCGACAGCCAGTTCGGGCCTAAACTGGCCATTGGACATCCCTCTCGCAATCCAGGACTGCTGGCTCCTAACATCTCACCTGCCTGCTGGCCTGATCATTTCTAACCACTCATCTGCCTGCCTGCATGATTGCCCCTAATCACTCTCCCTTGCAGACCTGACTGCCTCTAATCGCCTCTGCCTTAGCCCCCAGCACCGTGACTTTGTCCGGAAGGATGTCTGGAAGACATCCGGTCTATCCAGTCTAATTAGCATATTTTATTAGTATAGATATGTATAGCCCATGGACAGACTATAGGACATGATAGTGCAGGGAAAACCTAGGAATAGGAAGGGAGTGGGAGGGGTCAATGGGAGAAACAAGAGGGATATCTGTAATACTTTAAAAAATAAAGATACATTTTACAAAATAGCTTGAATACCACAGAAGGTTTTAAGTCACATCAACATATGAAGACCTGTAAGATTTAGCCCTCTTTCACTTGGGTTCAATCTAAACACAGTCTTTCATTCCTCCAGTAGTTAAAAAACTGTTGTAACCAGCCTAAGAAGAGTTGTTATAATTAATTTGTCTTTCTGTGTCTATTTAACATGTGTTTAAAAAATGTTTTTTCACTTCTACAACACTAGCTTTAAGCTTTGTGGATACTCAATAAATAATTTCAGAGTGAGTAAATAAATGTATAAAAATAGGAAAAAAAATGAAATCCCTGAGATTCTTAAACCCAGATATCATTATCCTTGAACATATAGACTTTGTCTGAGGATGAAACTGATTATCTTCCCTTAATTTATATAATAAAAGGTTAGTATGCAAATAGATCAAACAGCAGAACAACCAAACAACTGAATAACGGTTGCTATGATGTGCACTGACCACCAGGGGGCATACATGAAATATGGTGGCATTGGCAACAGGCAGCAGAGCATGGAACATGGTGGCGTTGGCTGCAGCAGGATGGTGGAGTACATGAGCTGGTGCACAGACTAAGGTGGGTGCCATTTGCTTTCATTGGGGTAAGCCACAGGTAGTTACTAAAAGTTCTTTGCTTCTGCACACCATTTTCCCTCCTGGCACTCACACTGGCTGCTGGTGTTGGCCCAGATAACCCCTAAGGGCTTCTCCACCTCTCCCTGCTCCTAAGGGGCAATCAGGGCCAGCAGCCACCTCTCACACCCACTGCCAGTGACAGCTCCACCTGCACCTGCACCTGCTGTCGGCACTAGAGCCACTGCTGGCACCCACTGTCAGCACTGAAGTACCACTTGCACCTACTGCTGGCACCCAGTGCTAACCTGGGATTACTTGGTGTTGTTAGTGGTGCGAGCTGTGGCTGCCAATCCCAATAGCCCCTGAGGGTTTCTCCACCTCACCCTGCTCCTGAGGGACAATCGGGGCAGCAGTTACTGTTTGCACCAGTTGACGGCACCAACCCTGCTTGCACCCACTGCTGGCACTGGCCCCAATAGCTCCTCCGCCATCAGTAGATGCAAGTGGGGCTGGCACCATCATCATGCGGGAGGAGCAGGAGCGGGAGTGGGGCTGTCAGCAGACAGGGAAACAAAGGTCACAGTGGGAGGAACCAGGCAGGGGCACAGAGGATGGAAGGGCCCTATACCCATAGCAGCCTTGTGGCCCACAGTTCCTTTCATGGTACACGGATTCACACACTGGGCCCCTAGCTAAATAATGAAGTTAAATTAAATAGTTTTAAATAACCATAAACAGGCACACAAATAGTAACTCACATAGATGCAAATTGACTGTTATCATTCATTGCCTCAAGGTGATTGGACTTTAGGAAGTAAGATTCTAGATAAAAGATATATAAATATGTAATGCAAAAATGTAAAACGTAAAAAGAACAAAATTTATAGGCCTATATAATTTTTTTAAATTATATAGAGTGATTATATATCCTTTTCAGGGTAGCTGTTGTCTTTTTTGCTTGATTCCTGTCCCCCTTCCTTTTTCTTTTCTTTTTTTAAATATATTTTATTGATTTTTTACAGAGAAGAAGGGAGAGGGATAGAGACTTAGAAACATCGATGAGAGAGAGACATCAATCAGCTGCCTCCTGCACGCCCCCTACTGGGGATGTGCCCGCAACCAAGATCCCTTGACCGAAATCGAACCCAGAACCCTTCAGTCCGCAGGTTGACGCTCTATCCACTGAGCCAAACCGGTTTCGGCCCCCTTCCTTTTTCATCCTCATTTCACCCTAGTCATGCAAATTGTTTTAACTGACTTATATTTTTATTTCCATGTTCAGAGAAGGGCGTCCTTCTATCTACCAATGCTTAAGGGAAGGTCTTACTCCTCTCTGTTCTCTAGAAGAAATAGTTTCCCATGTAGTTATTGTACCTTCAGTCCATTGATTTGCTATTTATTGAAACATAGTTCTCCATTCTCGTCCTCCTCTTCTTCCTCCTCTTCCTCCTACGGTTTCTTCCCCTCCTCCTATTTCTCTTCTTCCTCCTATTTCTCCTCCTTCTCCTTTTTCACTGTCCATACTTATGATGCAGATGTTATTGGCATCAGCCATTATTATTGTTCCACAGGAGGGCAGGGTTTTCCAATTATTTTCTAACAGCCTCAGTTCTACTACCTGTTTGCAAATACTAATAATATGATTCAGGTGGAAGAAGAGTTTCTTTCCTCATTTTCTCATCCCTGATTTAAAATCCTCATTTTTTATCCGTGGGCATGGCTTAGCAGTTGAGCATCAACCTATGAACCAGGAGGTCATGGTTCAATTCCAAATCAGGGCACATGACCAGGTTGTGGGCTTGATCCCCCATAGCGGGTGTGAAGAAGGCAGCCTATCAATGATTTTCTTTCATTGTTGATGTTTCTATCTCTTTGTCCCTCTCCTTCCATCTCTGAAATCATTAAAAACATATTTTTAAAAATCCTCATTTTCTACCCTGTGAATTAAGACTCCTCATACAATCCTAGTCAACCTTCTCCAACTTCCAGTTACAGTTGTATGCACTTCTTACTTCTGAACTGCAGGTTAAGACTGTGTCTTGTTCAACTTTTATGTCTAACTCCTGTTTAGTGATTCATACATCAAGAATCACAATAAATGCTTGTTAAATGAATATAATAATAATAAATGAGCCAATGAAATATCCATTTATCATGCAACTTTCAATGCATATGGAAAATTAGACTTATTTTTTGACTCGGAAGAAACTCTAACCCATTCGTGTGTTTTTCTAAACATATGACTGTACATAAAACAAGTATAGATTTAATTAAATGTTAAGAAACTATAGATCATGACCATGAATAAGATAATTTAATCGAGGGCCATAATTTTCAGGAAAAACAATTTTGTCCATGCTTCAAAACAAGGCTTTAAAATGATTTGGTTTATTTAAGGATAATTGGAAACATTATTTGAAATAATACCATAAATTTTTGAATTAAAAATGGTTAAATAAAATATTAATTTAAAAAAGAAATTGGTTACATATAGGAGGAGGAGAAAAAGGATAATAAATTTATTATATCAGTGATATAATAAGTTTAACTTTTCTAATATACCAGTGTCTTGCCAATCACTATTCCTCAACTCCATATGCCTTTCATTCTATAGATGTACTTTCTATGCCCCCCTCTGCACTTTATTGCACACAGAATAAAATAATCAATGAGAAATCAAACTATCCTTTTAAAGCTATTTTAATCATTTGTCCAGTCACAAATTATTTACTAAATACATAATATCTTAATACTTAGATCTAAAAAAAAATACAAGGTCTTTAAAAAATGATGTGAAGTGCACTAGTAAAGTATTTTTTTAGTATTTTTTTAATTCTAAAATGAACTTTAACATTCTTTTATTTTATTTTTTAGTGTCTTATTTATTGGTAACATCATTGGTCTCTTGGCGCTTTGCAACTCATGGTCTTTTTGAAATTATATTCATTTAAAATGAATTCTCTCTGGTTATGGAACTTAGTAAGTAATTTTTTTAAATATGGCCTTTAGTTGATATTGTTGTTACTAAACGACAAATACCCATACTGGAGGATGTGAGTGTGTTGCTTTTAATGAAGGTTTTAAATAAATGAGCATGAGCATCAGTAAAGATTTTAAGCCTTAACATCATAAGCCTGGCATCAGAGGCTCTTGACAGAGGTGAACACTGAGAACCTATTAGATAATGAGATATGAGAAAAGCTCCTCATAATTGAAAGTGGTCCCTGGGTTCTTTAGATGTCACATGGCATTATACTGGTGACTACTTTAAAAGCCACTTTTTTGCCCCCACAGTCTCTTTGTGAAAAGTCTTGCTTGATTTGCTCACCTTTGAACATTTCTGCCTGGAGTGGACAACAATTAGATTCATTAATTTTGTTTTCCTTCTCTTGATTTAATACAGCCTCAGTAATAGAGCTCACTAACAATTGTAGCCTTGACTTTACTGCTTATTAGTAAATTATGCTTTCAACTGAATATTAAATTATCATCGAAGAATGTAAATTAAGAGAGAGCATTTCAAACCTAGAAAACAAAATAAAAACCTACTTTTGGCGCATAACTTTCAGAGGCACCAGAGTTTATGTACTAAGAGACACGAAGCCCTGTGGCATAATGCGCTCATTGCAGTTTTGCTAAGTTAAAAACAGCTTGTATGCCACTCACATAAATTCCCTCAAAATGGATTAAAGACTTAAATGTAAGGCTGCAAGCCATGAAACTCCTACTAGAAAACAGGAATGAAACTCCTTGACATGGGTCTTGCAATGATTTCTTAGAAATGACACATAAAGCACAAGCAATAAAGTAACATAAAATAAAAATAAACAAGTGAGACCACATTAAACTAGAAAGATTTTGCAGCAGAAGAAACAATCAACAAAGTGAAAGGCAATCTATGGAGTGGTATTTGCAAGCCAGGTATCTGCTAAAAAGTTAATATCTATAATATGTAAAGAACCCATATAATTCAATAGCAAAAATCAAATCATCCAATTAAAAAAGATAGCCAAAGGATCTGAATTTCTCCAAAGAAGGTGTACTAATGGCCAACATGTATAATGAAAGATGCTCAATCTCATTAGGATATACAGGAATGTTATTGAGAGGGTGAAACCTAAGAATTCTTATTATAAGGATGATTCTTTTCTTTTTATAGTGTCTATCAAAGAAAATGAATGTTAGCTGAATCAATTGTGCTAATCTTTTCACAATATATGTAAATCAAACCATCATGCTGTACACCTTATACAGTAATTCATGTTTTCATCAATAAAACTGGAAAAAATTCTGGCACAAAATAAAAACAAAACAAAACAAAACAAAAAAACAACAACAAAAACTCACACCAAAAAACCTAGTATAAGAGAGGAGTATAAATTATTCGATGATTCTATCACCACCTGGGGAGGGATACTTCATGCAGTCAATGGCTAAGGATGAATACTGATTCTCCTAACAAAATAAATTTGACCCGAAAGGGTCTTGGTTGAAAGAATTCCAGCTGACTTTAGTGGATAGCTAGATTTTAAACCTAACATCCTGCTTTAGATAGTAAAAATGTCAGATTAAAAAACACAGATCCAAAGACTCCCCGCCCCCCCACCTCACCACAAAAGAACAAAACACATGCAGACCGAGTTTTAGCTCAAAATATAACTAGAGAAATAGGTGGAGTAACACACAGAAAAGCCACTTTCATTCTGAAAACATCCATCTATACGTTATCCATTTGAAAGCTCGAGAGCCAAGAGCAGAACCTAGTATCCCTGCAAGGTCGGTGTTGTTCCGAGAGGCCTTTTCTACTTTCCTGGGAAAACCCAGAAAGTTGTGCCTTTGGGGGGAATGGTGGAAAGCCAGACTTATTTTTCACAATCTACCTGGACTCGTAAAAGCCTTCTGTAAATGTTGCTGAGCTTCCACACACAATGCATCCCCAAAATGCATACACCCTTGGGATAATTATAAAGGCTGTGTTTGTTAAAATCCATTCTATTTTCAAAATGTAATAGGACCAGCTATTAGAGTGTGTATACATTTTTTTTGGGGGGGGAGGGGTACCTGTAGAAAAGGATGGAAAGGGGAGAAAAGTGGAAAAAGAAAAGCTTTCCTCAGACCTCAGCCAAACTTCCCATGGGCTGGTCACATAGGGTCACATGAGGTAGATGGGCCGGTGACTCTCACAGCTTCAACTTCATCTGAATTCATTCCAACTGCTGAAGTATCATTTTTAAGAAAGTCTAATAAACAGTTAAATATCTGTGAGTACAACAGAGGGAAACAACTTGAATATGAAGTAGAAGCAGTCATAACAAGAAGATATGTAGTAGCATTTGACCCTCATAGACTTAAAACAATGGATGTTTAACAAGTTGATTTTGTTCTTTCTCTCTCTCTAATTTTGTTAATCTTCACTCCAGGAAATTTTCCCATTGATATTTTGGGAGAGTGGAAGAGAGAGGGAAAGACAGAAAGACAGAGAAACACCATCGATGTGAAAGGAACACATCAATTGGTTGCCTTCCCTAAGAGTCCTGACCAGGTCCCAGGCCAGAGTGGAGCCTGCAACCCAGGTAGGTGCCCTTGACCAGAATCAAACTCAGGACCCTTTGGTCTGCAGGCCTACGCTCTATCCACTGGGCCAAACTGGCTAGGGCAATGTTGTTCTCTCTTTTAAAATTAGGTGACACACTTCAAAATTATCTGAGACCATGAATGCATGAAGATTACACAGTAAGACTGAACAATAACCCAATCACTTCTAAACAGGAACACAAGACTACAATGAGAAAATTCAGGAGAACGCTTTAGCACCAGCTTAGCCAGAATCCAAACCCACCTGTCTCACTGATCTCAACTAAAATTTTTGGTAAAATTTCAAGAGAAAGTTCATGCGGACAGTGGAGCTTTGGGGGAGAGAAAACAAAATGTGAAGAACGAACTGCACCTTGGGGAGTTTCCTCTTCATTTGCTTTTTTCTTCTTTCTTTCCTGGCTTTGTCCCAAGGTTGGCGCTGGTAACAACTCAGGCGCAGACAACAAGAATTCAAGAAAAATCTTTTCTTTCTGGCTGGAGGCCTGGGGAGAGAGTTCCTGGGAGCTGGACAGTCTGAGGGCGAACCTTGTTTTTATTATTAGTTTTTCATCTTTTCTGTCTTTTTCGCTCCCAGCTGGTGAAAAATCCAAAACTGAAGCAAAACAAACAAAAGTGTTTTACTCAGAAACCATGAAAATGAGCTCTGGTACCTGCCAACGATGGGAAACCCCTGACTGAAGAGAGCTGGAGAGCCTCCTCTGACATTCTGTGCGGCCTAACGCAGTGCCAGGTTCCACATGAGCTGCACACACATGTAAGCAAACACAAGACACGTCCCTCAGGCTACCAGAGGGAAAGAGCCATCCAGAGCACCAGCTTTCTTCTTCTTTCTTTTTTCCTTTTTTTAATCTTCACCTAAGGATATTTTTTCCATTGATTTTTAGAGAAAGTGGAAGGAAGAGAGAGAGAGAGAGAGACAGAGAGAAACACTCTTGTGAGAGAGACACATTAATTAGTTGCCTCCTGCACATGTCCAGGGAGCCTGCAACCACAAGGTATGTACCCTTGACAGGAACTGAACTTGGGACTCTTCAGTCATCAGGCTGACGCTCTGTCCACTGGGCCAAACAGGCTACAGCCTCTCCTTTTTATTAAATTATTATTACTGTTATCTTACACATAATATTTTAAAGACTTCTCTCTCTACCTTTTGTTTTCAGCAATTTGGTTCTGATATGTTTCAATGTGGCTTTTAAAAAAATTTATTCTGCTTGCAATTTGCTGAGCTTCTTGGAACAGTTAATATCTTCACAAACTTGGGGGTACATTCTTGGTCATTATGTTTTCAATTACTCTTTCATTTCTGTCCCGAGACTCCAATTACACGTGTGTTGGATCATTTAAACCAGACCTACAAGTCTCTGTCTCTGCTACTGTTTTTGTTTTGGCTTCTCTCCTTTTTACTTCTTTTCTTCCTCTCTGTTCAGTCAGCAATTTCCATTGACTTGTTGTTGGTCAGATTTTGCCTCCACTTTGTCATTTCTACAGTTTTGCATTTCTGCAGAGTTGAAGTCCTGATGTCTGGCTGAGACTGCGCTCAGTGCTCTCAGCTGTTCGCAGATCCTTGTTTCCTCACCACCTCAGCAAGGAGACGTCTTTATTCTGTCAAATCCTTCATGCTTCCAATCTCTCTCATTTCTTCTTCTGCTCCTGGTCAAAGAACTGGGGCAGGCAAAAGTAGGCTTACAGTAGTAACTATATGAAACACAGTTTATTCATTCATTTTGATTAATTACTGTGTTCCTGATCTGTATTACAACTGTAAATCTACTCTTGCCCACCCCCCGTGTGTAAGGCTACTCAATACAACTTTCTAAGATTATGGGAATCTTCTGTATTTGTACTGTCCAATAGCATGACAGCCATAAGCCACCTTGACATTGAGCCCTTGAAATGTGGCCTGTATAATCATATAATTGAATTTTAGATTTGATTTCAGTGATTTAAAATTAAACGTAAGTGCCATATGTGACATTGGTTACTCTATGGAGCAGCACGCATAGAAAATAAGCAAGATAAACTCATATTGTAGGGCTTCATTCTGCAAAGTCTTCTTTAATCTACAGAATTAATGAGTGGATTAAGGTAAGATTCAGAAGTCTCCTACATGTTGGAATACTCAACTTTAATGAGGTAGAGAATGTGAATTATTTCCTAGTTCATAGTAGGCACCATTGGTTTGGCATTGAAATTACCTGCCACTTGTTGGTACTATCACTCAGTAGGCTTTTTGTTTGTAGCTCCATCTCTTCTAGTTGCCCCAAGCTTTCCCCATGCCAGGACCACTTGGTCCCCACCCTGTGCTGAAAATGGTAGCATAAGGATTTCTCAAACCTAGACCTAGTCCAACTCCAACTTTAAGACACTTAGTATGTCAACCTTTACCTACATTATTGAATTCCTGTTTTTATTTCTCCAGTTGAAAACCTTGCCCAGAAAATAAACTCAGTCATGCTCTTTTATTTGGTCAGAATTCATAAACATGGACAACAGGGGGGGTAGGGAAGTGGAAGAGGGCATGGAAGGAATAAATAGTGATGTTTTTGTTTTTAAAGTACTCTCCAGAACAGTCTTCCCAGAAAAAAAAATAGATTGCCAGATTCTTGAATTGCCTCTTCTACTTTTTGGCTACATGTACTCACTATTGTCTTTTTTCCAGTATTTATTGCTAAAGAGATATCAATATGTTGCTGCTCATAATTTTTAAAAACATACTTAAAAATTATCTTCATTATCTATAATTTATTAGCCACAGAAATAGTCAGAGTAGTAGCAGCAGCAACAAAGAAAAGATCAACCCAGCAATGACTTTTTGCTTTTGGTCTTTAATTCCCAACATGTGAAATAAAATACTCATGCAAATTTTTACATTTCCATTATGCATCCAAACATCCAGGAGAAGTGTCTCTAGTGCCTTTTATGAATGAGCAGGTCTAGAATTAGTAGGCTGATGCCAATATCATACCTTTTTTTAAAAAAAAAAATGATGTCTGAAGTCTTTGACTACTTTTCAAAATTAAAACTCATTGCTCAGTTTAACCATTTCCCCAGAGGAGTGATCAGGTTGTCTCATGTATTTAAAAAGTGCTGACGTAAATAATATGTGAACAGAACCTCCTGGTGAGACCAGATGGGGAGGGAGAGGGAGAAAACAAATGAGTAAAATGGACTTTGAATATACTATTATTCTCAGCATCCTCGCTGGTACCCTCACATCTCAGTCCACCCACCAAGCTTAGGACAATGCTTTGAAGGAATCAGGGGTGAAGATGTATCTTTCTCAGGGGTGTTTTTTTGTTTTTTGTTTTGTGTGTGTGTGTGTGTGTTTTGTGAGACCAGAAAGCATAACAAGTTGGGAAGGAAAACATATCCCAAAACTCTTGCACACTCACATTAAGGCCATGATAAATTCACATGGCAAGGATTTTTTTTATTTAATTTTATTTATTAAACTTAGAGCTGAGACATCACTAGTTAATAGGATTATATAGATTTCAGGTGTACATCTCTACATTTGAATATGTGCAGTGGGTCTGTATATTGTGTGGTGTGTCCAGTTCTATTTTTTTCCATTTCCTTCTTCATTTGGTTATTCAATGCAGGCAGCCAAAATTAATTAAACAACTACTATATGCCAGTTGTAGGCTAGATACTCTGGTGCACTGGTAAACAAAGGTGACAAAAATATCTGACCTTTAAAGCTCTCATACTAGAATTTCAAATATTTTTTATAAGGAACGTTTGAAAAATATATTGTTCTCAGCTTATGAAGTGTTTAACTTTCTAAATCTACCAAGTTTGAATAACAGCAAAAGATGAACATTAAACTAAAGTAGAATTGACATATTTCTCATGATGGATCTACCAAAAAATGAGAGGTATCTTTCCATTTATTCAGTTCTTCTACTTTGTGACATTTAGGAATCTTAATCTTTTCTTCACACAACATTTTCCAAGTCCATGTGAAGTTTGTGTGAGCCATTTTATTTTTTATTGATATTATAAATAGCTCTTTTAATTTTACCTTGTTGCTTTTTAAAAATAAGAAAGGCTTACTTATGGATTACTATATATAAATTCTATCACCCCGTTACTTTGCTAATTCTGTTATCATTTGCAGTTTTTCAATGAGTCTCTTGGACATTTCAATCACAGCATCTGCAAATAAATATAGCTTTTCATCTTCCTTTATATTTCTTGAGCTTACGATTGCTTTTACTTAACTGGTTACACTGACCACATGTTCAATAGCAGAAATAATAAAGCAGTTTCATTTTTTAATTTTTTTTTGAGGAACCCCTGTAAGGTTTTCTAGAGTGACTGCCTCAATTTTCAAAGGCGAAGGGATTTAGAAGTACAAATTGGTAGCTACAAAATAGTCACAGGAATGTAAAGTACACTGTAGGGAATATAGTCAATATTGTAATAACTACTTAAAGTGCCAGGTAGGTACCAGCAATATCAGGCCTAATACTTTGTAAAATATATGACTGTCTAATAATCACTATCTGTATACTTGAAACTAATATAAAATAATATTGGATGTCAGCTTTAATTGAAAATAAAATGTTTTAATAGTAAGAGCAAGAGTGTGTATCTTTTTCTTTCTCCTAATGCTAGGAT
Source organism: Lasiurus cinereus (assembly GCA_011751065.1). Lineage (NCBI taxonomy): Eukaryota > Metazoa > Chordata > Mammalia > Chiroptera > Vespertilionidae > Lasiurus > Lasiurus cinereus. The sequence continues at coordinate 7,046,368 of JAAGEH010000043.1, read as the reverse complement.
GAGTGCTTCCAGTATATACCAAGTAAAATGCTGATTTTTATACTGTTTACTTTTAAATCTATTTTAGAATTTTCTATTTACTCTTAATAATATGGTCAATTTTTATTTTTGTTAAAAAATCATGTTAACAATAGCAACTATGATAACATTTCCTCTTGGATATATTTATATGATGAATTATATTAATGGATGCCTTCATTGACATATACTTAATTTTTTAAATATATTTTATTGATTTTTTTACAGAGAGGAAGGGAGAGGGATAGAAAGACAGAAACATCAATGAGAGACATCGATCAGCCGCCTCTTTCACGCCCCCTACTGGAGATGTGCCCACAAGCAAGGTACATGCCCTTGACCAGAATCGAACCTGGGACCTTTCAGTCTGCAGGCAAGACGCTCTATCCACTGAACCAAACTGATCTTGGCATACTTACATTCTTAAAAAGAATCCCACTGAAGCATAATGTGTGTGATTTTTTGTTTATTGTTGTATACTACTTGCTAACCTGTATTTAAGATTTTTGTTTTGATATTCATAACCAGATGGATTTGTGTATTTTTAAAAAACAAATCTTTATTAGAATTTGGTAACAATGTGATGTTCACTTCATAAAAGAAATGTTTAAAGTTTTTCATACTCATTTTGGGACCAATGCTACTGCATTATCCTTGCAAATTTAGAGGAATCCCTCTGTAAAAAAAAAAAAATGGAGAGCTAGAACATTCTCTGTTTTGGTTTCTTTTGGAGAGAGAATGCAGCTCAGTTGCACATTTATGCAATTCCATGTCAACATTACTCTAAGATTCTTCTCCCTTAGTTGGACTTTTAAATTTTCTTGTTAATAATTTATGTATCTTACCCTCCCACACACAACTATCCTAAACTTCTGTTTCCCTTAACCCAGTATTCTTGTTATGTTCCATTTGAATTCTATTTTCAGTATATCCCCTCATGAGTAGTTTCTGATGCATACTGCAGAAGTTCATAAGAACTTAGACCAACATAATCCTGTAGATTCTCTTACGTATTCCTGTATCTATGAATGGGCATTTATATGACTCACCATCAATTTAGAACCTGCAGGATTTCTTAGTTTTGCTGACTGGCTTTTGTGCCACTCATCCAGGTTTCTATTTATGATGTGTAGAAAAGTCCCTTTTCTTGGGGTGTGAGAATCTTCTGTATTATTTGAGTTTACAGAGTCCATTAAGAACATCCTTTTTGTTGTTAATTCTAACCATTGATTTTTGGGGAGAGTTGAACCGACGGAAGACAGACAGAGAAACACCAATGTGAGAGATTCACATCCACTGGTTGCCTCCCACATGCACCCCAACCTGGGCCGAAGGGTCAAGCCTGCAACTGAGGGAGTGCCCTTGACCAGAATCAAATCCTGGACCCTTCAGTCCACAGGCTGATGCTCTACCCACTGAGCAAGCCAGCCAAGGCAAGAACGTCCTTTCACTGTTCTCTGACCCCCACTAGATGACTCCTGATCTCAGGACAGTCATCCCGTCCATGTTCTGAAGTTCATTAAGTTTTATTGAGAGTTTCAAGTCGTTTCTTTTGCTGTCCTAATTGGCCTGTTTCATTTTCTGGCAGTTCAGAAACTATGCGTTTGCCCTCATCACGCATCTGGAAGGCTTATAAGCAGGAAAAAAGTCAGGAGGATGCCATGATGATGACTTTTGGAGAGAGTAGGAGAACTGGGAAGTCAGTGAAATAATGTCTATCACCTCAGTGTGCCTGAGGAATGAATGAGCAAAGGTGAGCACAAGGATGTTCTGGTCCCTAAGAAAAAGAGACACCAACATGTCTGAAATGTTGAGAGGATGGACAACAAGAGAAAGGAATGACTGGGTGGTCCTCTGCAGATATGAAGTTTCCCCAAGGATGTACGGATTAGCATGCTCATTCTTTAATAATCATGGAGACTGACCTTATTATTGGGCTAGTATTTTTGGACCATGATCTAAGTCCCATAATAACACAGATTCACTCTTTTTTGTCTAATTCCATTAAGGTCTCTGGGCCTGTCTAATACTATTAGTTGGAAAGCGATTTCTTTTCAGTCCAAGTAGGGTTTTTCACTTAAAGATTTTGCTGAAGATTCCTGAGTGCCTCTGTCCATAGCTGGTTTATGGAGAGAGAAAGCTGACTTTTCACAGATTTGGCCTGCGTGCTGCTTTTATTCACCAGCCCTTGATATCTGGTTCATTTTTTTTTCACTATTTTGATCTTTATTCATTTTATCTCACTTACCGTAGAGTTGCAATGAAATCTCCCAGAATATGTGTATTTCTCACCCAATGAACCTTTCTATCCGCTACAAGTCTAATAGAAGATTATGCACACATATTTTATTGTACTTTGTGAAACTCTTCGGAGAGAAAATTTCTATACAAAGAACCCTTTCTCTTCCTACTTGCTTGAGGAAATATCCCTGAAAAATAAACTTGTGGAGAAGAGAGTAAAAACGGCAGAGGCAGCAACTTCTGATGGAGCACATATGTCCTCTTATCCTCCTGACAAAGTGAATGGAACTGAATGATAATTATTACTGCGCTCCAGTGACCTTAATAGGCCTTAGCATGATGTCGGTGCCTGACATAGCTCATCTATTGCACAGAAAAGTTCTGGTCAAAAGCAGAGTAATATAAATGACCAAAAAAAAAAATTCAGAAAGATAATTCAAATGTTATTTCTGGAAGGTAGAGAGATTCTCCTACGGAACTAAAAAATAAGCCCAGTGCACAAATGGAGGGCTAAACTTTCCTTGAATTTGGTGGCCATGTTCCAAATAATCTCCTCAATTCAGAGCGAGTCCCAGCCAGAAGCCTTACATTTTCTCAAGCGTTCCAATTTTAATCAGGAGCTGGTTTAGTTGGAAGTCAGATTCTTTCCCAAGTTCACTAGAAGAGAGATTTCTTGGCTACAATTTTAGACATTTTAGCCAACACTAAAGCTAAGTAGGTAAGGTTAATTCCTGCCCCCACACAATTCACTGTGGCTAGATTATAGTTTTTGCACTTTAATATTTCAAAATGGTGATTAAAATCATGACTGTTATTAAAAATGAATTGAGGTGATTTTCCTGACTGTTTTATAATAGACTATTTTTTTTTCAGAGAGTTCTATAGTAAACAACTAAATAAAGCATATGAGTCATCTTAGTTTTTCAATTACTTTTGTTTCAATGGGATTATTAAGAGATTATTTTCAAGGGGAAAGATTGACACGGAGATTAATAAGAACATCATATCCATATATAAAATATTTACACATGCCATAAATTTCCCCTAATAAACATTACAAAAAGCGACGTTTATGTTTGACAAAAATTTATCATTTTCAAGAAAAAGTGTTTAAATTTTAATTTGCAGAAATAATCATTGAAAACTACTCAATGCATCATCCTATAATCTTTATCACAGAAAATATGCCAGTACTTCACTTTTTTGACTTTGCAATGTAAGCATCACCTATATTAGTTTTTTTTTTAAATCATATGCTTGAGGCTTTTTAGGTATTAATTTTGACATGATTACCTCTTCACTATGTAACAACATTAATATGCCAGACTGCCCAACTGAATGAGTAGTTCAAGGCGTTTTTGCTCAACTGAGGGTAAAATCATCACTGTTCAACTTCTTAGGCTCTCATTGCGCTGGATCTAGTGACCACATACTGTGAGCCAACTGAGAAGGATTTAATACAGATTTTGTATTTTGTACCTCTTTGCCTAAATCGTGTTTTAACTATCTTCTAAGTGAAAGTAAAGCCTCATGAGAAAGGAATACAGGACTTGCAGCCAAATAGACTATATCCATTTAACTGCGGGTTACAGGAGAATGTCTGATTAATTGAATCAAGCTCTTTGAGTCTTTTGGACACAATGCTCATTTTACATATAAAGTCCACTAAAATTCAATTTCTTTGATTAACAAAAATGTCTCCTCAAATGATTGTTTGTATCCTCTTTATACTCTGACCTCCTAGAGATGTCATCTACTATGGATTCATGAGTGTTCTTTGCAGAATCTCATTTTCTGCTTTTGTAAAGTAGAGATGGTGATCACTTTCTCACAAGGGTGCTATGTAGTTAACAAAACACTGAAGAAACTATGACAATTAAAGTAATAACAGCAAATGAATTTTAAGGTTTACAGATGGCTGTTGCAGATATTATCATGTTAAAATTTCTACTAACAGGATTATGATAATATTAAGATTATGAAAACATTTGTTTGAGTTCGTGCAATGATACTATCAGCTTTCTGATCGTGAGAAAATGTATTAAATTTATAGGCATAAGTTTCTTCATCTGCCAAGTGAAAATTATATTCTGCTTTGCAAGGTTGTTATGAGGATTATTGATAATCTATGCAAATTTCCTACTCACTGAAGAGTAACTATTATAAGTGTTCAGAAATGACAGGTATGAGAAGTTAGCATTATATGCAGCAAGCAGAATTCTCATACCCTACTAGTGGAAATAGTTTAGTACAACTCTCCTGGAAAAGTATTCAGTAGCATCTTCCAAAGATGAATAATGCATGCATTTTCTATGATATAGAAATCCTACCCTATGCATGTTCACCAAAAGCCGTGGTCTAGGATGATTTTATCAGCACTATTCATTATAATCCAAATCTGTAAAATGCCTTAATGTCCACCATTGGTTGAATAGCCATTCATACAATAGAATGGAATTCAACGACTAAATGGATACCTTACAAAACACAATGAATTTCAGAATTAGAAAGTTGAATGAAAGAACCCAGGCTTAAAAGAATATATAGTTGACAATGCCATTAATATAAGGTACAGAAACAGTTTAAATTATGAATTTAGAAATTAAAATAGTAAACATTATTTGTTGGGGGTGTAGTGATAGAAAGGGACTATAAAGAGGACTTTGGGGGTTCTAGTTACAGAAATATCTTTGTTTATGAAAACTCAGTTGTCAACCAGTGTACTTCCATGCATGCAAATTTTACTTTAATGACAAGTAAAATAGTATATTTACAAATATCAGTTCTTATTATTAATATTATAAATATAAAACATTTGCATACAGTCTAACATTTTTAGTTTATTATTTTTTTAACTTTTTAGACATTTTCTAATTGACTGATTTTTCACTCAAGCTAAATTGTTAGAATAAAAATCTAGCTCTCAGAGACACTCATCTCTCATACACTTGAAGTTCCCTTCAGTTAATTTTTCTAGGCGAATTTGTAAGAACTGCTTTCTAAATTCAAAAGGCCGAGTCACAAGATCTTGGGAAACAAGGGTGCCATTGCTTGACATGGATGTGAATACCAAATAACCTTAATATAATTGAGCTAGCTAAAAAAGTACACACGTTAGTTGCAAATACATCTGGTCTAGGCACACATAGATACACACCTACATCTTTTATCTCAAGGTAATGTCAGTCTTCTTGGCAAGGTAGAGATACAAACAAATAATGGCTGCATAGAACAAAGCCAACAACAGAGCTATACAGTGAGAGCTGAGAGGATGAATGGTCAATTTTCTGAGAGGACAGGAAAGGCTTTGAGGAAGAGATGACCCAGTTAGAGACTGGAGAATTCAGACATTTTCTTTTCAAAATAGTTTTCTTTCCCTTATTCAAAGGTAAATATGGTCTTCCCCCGGTATCTCTAATTAGAAAACTAAATCTTATCTATTCTGATGATAGTCTTACTGATAATATTTTATAAAATAGATGTCCTGTAATAACTAGATTTCTGTGAACTGAACTGACTTTAAAAATTAAATTTTGGAAACTATTAAATTGTACCATTGATGTACATTTAAATTTCTTAATCCATTCTTTAACAATAATCAAAGCTTTAAAAGGAACTTCCAGTCCAGCCAGTGTATCTCAGTGGTTGACCATTGACCTATGAACCAGGTTCAGGACACATGCCCGGGTTGCAAGCTAGATCCCTAATGGGGGCTGTGCAGGAGGCGGCCAATTGATTATTCTCTGTCTCCATTGATGTTTCTCTCTTCCTCTCCCTCTCACTCCAAAACCAGTAAGAATAAATAAATAATAAACTTCCACTTTATTTCAACTTTAAAGATTTTAAAATTCAGTAATCTATGTCATTTATGAACTAAAATTCTGCAAGCGTTACAGATTTAGCAAATATAAATACGGGACAAACAGCTAAATTTGAATTTCTGCCAAATAACATTTTTTCTTGTAAGTACATTCCAAATATTTCAAGAGATATATTTATACTAAAAAATAATTGTTTTTCTAAATTTAAATTTAACTGGGAATTCTGTATTTCAGCTCCTAAACACTTATTAAATTAAAATATTTCACTTCACTGTTCACACCTCATTTAAGTTTTTAAATTGTCACACAAGTAAAACAGTAAGTGCTAACACAGAATGATAGCATTGAAGTGAATTAAATTCTAACGCTTCATATTCAAAATCATTATATCATCATGATTTCTCCCAAATTTCCAATTAGAGTCATGGTTTTAGAAATATATACTGTAACCAAACTGAGATCGAAGGGCTTGACAATTACTTTCTTATTCTCCAAAGAAATGAATCTGGCTGAGCCTGTGTGGGTCAAGGGGCTATCTTGTATACCTGAGATGTATTTCATGTAAACTTTGTGTGAAATTTAAATTAAAAGAAGGATCTTAATATAGAGCTTACAGATATAAAAGTCCAACTCAAGCTCAATTGTAACTATGGCAATTGTATTGAATTTAGAACAGCCCAAGTTTAGACCTCCTTATGACTTCACTAGTGTGTGTCTTTGTAGGTTTTAAACACTGACATGACATTGCTTAGATTGCTAGTGCATGGAAACCAAAATCAGAACAACTTTTACTCAGTTTTATTGTTGTTCTTAAGTGCTCTACCGATAACTCCCCCTTTAGTCCTTGTACCCAGGGTGGGCATTTCCACTTGACCTTCCTAATCACCCTCCTATGAAATATCATGAGTAATAGTCCTAGGTGTATTTCACATTTTTAGTGTATTTCTGAAAAAGTGTATCTATTAAATAGTATACTCAGCTTCAGGAGAGTTATTTGAAGTGATCCTATTTTGGAATGAGTGCTGGTGGATTTGGAAGTCTCTGGTTGGTACAGGGCAGTACAAATAACAATTTAAAAACAATACAGACAACATGATAATGTCTTGTTTGGAAAGCCTACTTCGAATTTGTAATTTTTAATTGTGTGGCTAACCCAACCTCTCCTTTCCACTTCAGTTAAAACTTTAGTACTTTTTTTAATCTACTTACTGTGAGTTTTCAGGTTTTTATAATATTTAGAGTTGAAAAATTAGACCCATACAAATTCTTTCTTAGAAGTTATGGTCTCTGGACTCCCATAAATTTGTCATGCGTATGGCATTTTAAGTATGAACTTGCTTGTGTGGAAATAAATGAAGATTATCCAAATTAGAACAAACAAATGTTGTTTATTTAGAGCTTGCCACAGCCAGGACGTCAGCTACTATCACTTGTGTTTGCTAGCAGGCGAGTATAAAAGTTCTTCAGTGAAAAAAACAAACAAACAGACAGCCTGATTGGAGGTTGTAGCCTCGGAGAAGCTGAAGGTTGGCTGACTAAAAGCAAGGCATCCTATGTGAGTGGTTAGAGGGGCATATTTGGCTTTCTCTGGTTGGTCCTTAGTTGGAAGAGACCAAAATTAGGGAAGCTGGCAGTTGACTAAGTCCTCACAGTTTGGAGTCAATGGCTACAAAGGTTGTGGTTTGCCTTCCTTGCTAGTTGCTGTACATTATGGGTCAGAATTCTTTATTTTTTTAAATATATTTCATTGCTTTTTCACAGAGAGGAAGGGAGAAAGATAGAGAGCCAGAAACATCGATTAGAGAGAGACATCGATCAGCCACCTCCTGCATGCCCCCCACTGGGGATGTGCCCGCAACCAGATACATGCCCTTGACCAGAATCAAACCTGGGACCTTTCAGTCCCCAAGCCGATGCTCTATCCACTGAGCCAAACTGGTCTTGGCAGAATTCTATTTTTTATATGTGGTCTGGCCATTGCCAATTTGTACATCAGGATCGCACTTGACTTTGCCCTTCTCTAGAGATGAAGACAGTGAGACGGTCAAATGAAGCACTGTTTAAAATTCACACAGATCCCTGGTTCCCAGCTTGTATGCCTGGTTCATCCAGTCATAAAAATTTCTTTAAATCAAATTCTAAAAGGGCAGCCTGTATCTAGGCTGAACAAGAGAAACAAAGTCGCTACCAGCATGAAACTCACCTTCTTTTCACACAATCTGTAACAGTGGTTCTCAACCTTCCTAATGCCGTGACCCTTTAATACAGCTCCTCATGTGGTGGTGACCCCCAACCATAAAATTATTTCTGTTGCTACTTCATAACTGTAATTTTGCTACTGTTATGAACTGTAATGTAAATATCTGATATGCAGAATGTATTTTCATTGTTACAAATTGAACATAATTAAAGCATAGTGATTAATCACAAAAACAACATATAATTATATAATGTGAAATACTTATTTCTAATTACAAATAAATGAATTTTGTCTTGAATCGTGGTGTAACATGGGTAACAGTCTTCATATGACAACAGTAAACTACATTGCTACACTTTGATACACTGAGGAGCGGTCTGTTGTTCCTAAGACCATGGGAAATAGGTGTTTTCTGCTGGTCTTAGGCGACCCCTGTGAAAGGGCCATTCGACCCCCAAAGGGGTCGCGACCCACAGGTTGAGAACCACTGATCTATAAGATAATGTAGTTAGTGCTTCAACCATACCACTACAATGCTGATAGAGTCGTTGTTTTATTTTTTGGTTATTTTTTTTTCTCAGAAAAAAAGGGAGAAGAGGCTAATCACATTTTATTGACAGGGTCTTAATAGTCCAATATTAAAAGTAGCTGTCTGTCTATTCCATTAGAGCCTCCTAGGTGTCATCTTGCTTCCCCAGGAGTGAGTGAGACATTAAATCAGCTCTGAGGAAATGTGCTCACACACGCACCCCTATTGTTTACCTGTGTTGCTTTTTAAGTGCATCAAACGGAAACACTCAGGGAAATGAATCTGTTCCCTTGCCAGCACTTCGAGCATATGAGACGCAAAAGATGCTGATATCTTTAGCTGTAAACTAAGCAGAATAAAAACGTCAGTAGATGGGATTTTCATCCTGGAGATTTATATGTGCATATTTTTGATGAAACTAAATTGTCTTTAGAGAATGCAGGTGAACGTGGAGTCAAAGCTATTGGGGAAAACTACTTTTTATTCATACAAATCCCGAGAAAAATAAAATTATAGGCCAACTGTAGGGCTACAAGTGCTTTAAACAAGATGTTATTTAAAAAAAAAAAAAACGAAGAGAAAAGCCATGGAAATGCGTTTGTCAATGATGGGTAAGGGTGTTGTGCTGATATCTGCTACATGGAGTAAGAGCCGTGGTTATGAAACATGTATGTGAAGCAAGTCATCCTCTGACTCAGTAGGTCCAGAGTGAGTTTCCAAAAACCTGCATTTCTTTTTTTCTATTTTTTTTAGTGCATTATGTTTTATTTTTTAAGTTATATGTGTTATTGTTTAAAGTATTATAAATAGTAGTACATATATCTCCTTTT
>JAAGEH010000043.1:6716814-7036629 GCA_011751065.1 Lasiurus cinereus | reverse complement strand
CTGTAGTATGACAGCGACCATTGCTGACATGTACACATAAAGAACTGTTTGACATTGAACCTGGGACTCAGAACTATTGGACATTAAAATTGGACTCAAAAGCCTGCATTTCTGACATGTGAATGGATGATGCCGCCGCTGCTAGCCTGGACTCCACCCTTTGAAAACCATCAGAGGAGAGGATCCCCTGTACAATATTCTCCCCTCTGCTTTGGAAGTCCTACTACCCATGGTTGGTACAGTGGCCGCAACCAGCCTAGGACCAGAACAAGTGAAGCATAAGGATAAGTTCAAGTTGTTTCTGTTTGGCATTGTGAAAGGAACAGGACTCTGCCTTGGGAGAAGGAAGCTTTCCAAGTTAATATTTAGAACGAATGGGCTTTTGAGGAGAAAGCCAAGACTGTTTTCTTACTCATAAAAGATTCAACACTGTTTGTAGAAAGGTGGAATTTATAAATAGAATGCTATTGAGGTCTTATAATTGAGATTAATTTCCCTAAGCCTAATGGTTCATTTTATAGCTTGAGTACGTCCACATTCTTATAACATTCAAAGAAATAAAACGTTCTATATTAGACATATTGTAACATGTCCAATTGGAAATAAATGTCTTTTGCAAATTTTGTGGGTAAGAAGTTGGAAACAAACTCCAAAATCCAAGTGGTAATTGCAATAAACTGCTGCATGTCTCAAAGAGTTTCTCTACTTAAGAAACACCGAAAGAATTGTAAATGTGATTACGAAGCGGGGGTATGAATTTTAAATAAAACTTTTATACAATATAATTAATTGCCTTTATTTATGGAGCCATTTAGGCAATTGGAATGAATCTGTCACTCAATTGTCTCACCTGCATTTTAGTAGTATAAAGTCCCAAGGCCTTTTATCTATAAGATTATTCATTTTACACTGAATACTGTTGTGACCTGTGGTTTATATTTTATTATAGATTCATGCAAAATAAAATAACTAGTATATGTTTGTTTACTTATAAGTATATGGTGAGTATCAAAGGCCTTATTTCGTTTCTCCTCTTAGTCTATTTTACTTGGTGGATTCTACTGATCAAGTTCTACAGGAGGACGACTTCGTGTGAAAATCAAGTTTTCCACAAACTGAGAATCACCTATTTGTCACACCCAAAATATCATAAAGCCCCATAATATCTTTTAATATATAGTGGTACCTCGAGATACGAGTTTAATTCGTTCCATAACCTTGAGGCATGGGAAATCACGGTAAACTGGTGGGTCGTGTGTAGCCGGCTGATCCGCGCGATTACTCCTATCTCAAATGTTGCTCGTATTTCAAAGCAAAAATCACTTGCTCAATAGCTCGTATCTCAAAAATCTCGTATTTTAGGGCACTCGTATCTCGAGGTACCACTGTACTGGGAAAAGAAATGAGTTCCACAACTCCAGGTACGAAACATGTGAATGGAGTGAAAAGTGACTTTAAGCATTTGCTATACAGGATTCTGAGAAATTCAATCTTATTCATGCTGTGTGTGGCCCTTACAATTGAATATTTAAAAAAATATTGAAAGCTTTTGTTTTGCTTGAACAAACACAGAATAAGATTGTTTAAGAGGATACTCGTAACACCGATCCCAGCATGCAGACAAAGGCACCAATCGTGGCCCTGTGTCTGAACGCTGTCCCTGGCTTCCTCCCTTGGTTCCAAGGAGCAGGCCCCTGTTTAGAATCTGGGTATCTGCACATCTCTACAGCCCAAGCTGTGAGCCTCTTTGGATGCTCTCTGGCAATGGGTCACACTGTACTGTCAATGGCTGGTATCCCCCCAACAAAGTAATTTATTTTAAAAAATATATATATTTTATTGATTTGTTTACACAGAGGAAGGGAGAGAGAGAGAGAGCTAGAAACATCGATGAGAGAGAGAGAGACATCAATCAGCTGCCTCCTGCACAACTCCCATTGAGGATGTGCCTGCAGTCAAGGTGCATGCCTTTGACCGGAATCGAACCTGGGACCCTTCAGTCTGCAGGCTGACGCTCTATCCACCGAGCCAATCCGGTTTCAGCAAAGTAATTTCTTTTGCCACATGGGAAACCCTCTCCAACTGGAGGAGTTTTAGTCCGCACCGTTAGCAGTTAACAAAGATCCACATTCTCAGTAGTTTGTTTCTGAAGCTAAGCATGTTCATTTTTTCAAAACAAGAACTTCATAGAGTCTCGCTTGCTTGTTTCTGGTTGGATGGGGTCAGTGAAAAATGGGAAGGGAACAATATACAACTCTTCTTTTCATTCTTCAATAACAGTGCAAAATAAATACACACTAATAAATCAATAAATCACTTTCCTCTGTGTGTGTGTGTGTGTGTATGCGCGCGCATGTGTGTGCACAACCACATGCTATAGCCTAATATAAGGAAGAAAGAAGGAAGGAAAATTAAAAAAAGAGAGAGAAAGGAAAGAAGAAAGAACTAGGTATATAGACAAATTAATTAAGTTATTCTATTCAGGGCCACCTACCTACCTCTCTTGAAATAAAGCAGTTTCCTATGTCAAATCCTTTTCTGATAGAAGAGTTTCCTTTCTGAAGGGATCTGAGAAAGATGTTCACTAATTGGGCAATAATTCATAGCTGGGGGCCTTTATTCTTCCCTGGAATTCTAGTTTCTGTCCCTTTTAGCAAACATAGATAGGTCTTAAGAAGTGGCACTCCCCAGGAATCTGGGTTGGAAGACAAAAGTTTCCTTCACTTCAATACCATGCCCCATAGTGTAGTCACAAAGTGACTCTTTACAATCTTATTTTGGAAATGGCTGAAGTGATAAAAAGAAAATATGCTCACCCTGCTCTTTGGTATTTTTAAATAACAGTCTGCCATTTTTTCTTAAGGTACAAAATGATAGGATGTGCTTTTGATCAGTGGAAATAGGGGACTTAACCCAAATAGATAACACATTTACAGTCTCTGCATCCAAAAGTCTCAATATGACTAATATAAATTTTACAAATTAGTGTCTAGAACCAAAATGATCTTTGTGTATAAATCTGATAGCCAGAAAACTTATATTAAATCCACTTTAAAATCCTGACCTTTTAAGAATTTCTGAATTTATAACCAATCACACTGGGTAAAGTGTTTGGTATGTTTTATAAATGAATATAATATTTTGCAAATAAAATATTAACTCTCCACTTAGCTGAACTGAGCAATCTGTATTCCAATCCTATCCTCTCATTTCATGGTATCTAAGTAGCACAGCCATATTGGTTATTACAAATAATTTTTTATGTTTATCTTTTCTGATTATGACTTCACTAGGGCATAACCTGCATGTGTCTTGTTCAGTTTGGTGTCATCAGAGCCCAAAGATAGCTGATGCTTAATAACTATTAAGTGAATAAACCCACTAACTCAATAAATGAATGAATGAAATGAACAAATACACTCATTAAAATAAGAATATCAGAAAAAAGACTTGAAAAGATAATTAGAGACTGGATTATTATAAGTCTAATATGTCTTAATTTAACCTTCTTTGATGTTTCTAGGTAATTGAAAAAATATGAAAAAGATATTAGCATCTTTTGCTATCTCTGGTTGGAAAATAAATAGATAGAGCTTTGGCTGGTTTGCCTCAGTGGGTAGAGTGGTGGCATGCAGACTGAAGGGTACTGGGTTTGATTCTGGTCAAGGGCACATGCCCGAGTTATGGGCTTGATCTTCAGTGGAGGGTGTGCAGGGGGCAGCCAATCAATGATCTTCTCTCATCATTGATTTTTTTTCTCTCTCTCTCCCTCTCCCTTTCTCTCTGAAATCAATAAAAATTATTTTAAAAAATGGATGGAGAAAAAAATAAAGGTCAAAATCACAGAGGCCACAGTACTGACTTTGCATTTTCCTGACGTATCTTTATATAATTTATCTGGCATGGCTCTATTTGCCAACATAGATACTTCTGTTCTTTCATGTTCTCCTCCTCCATCCCAGCTCGGTTGATTCAATCAACTGTGGTCTTTACCTGGCTGACTTCTCTAGCAGTTATCATGTCACCCAGGTTCTTTCTTTCTTTCTTTTGATTCAATTTTTATTTTCCTTTAATTTCTTTATTGATTAAGATGTTACATATGTGTCCTATTCTTGTATTACCCTATTCATGCCCTCACCCTCCTGTTGTCTGTGTTCACTGGTTAGGCTTAGATGCATGCATATAAGTCCTTTGGTTGATCTCTCCCTTTAGATCCAGAGACAGAGAAACATCGATCAGACCATTAATCCTCAGAGGGAAGGTCACCCAGTTTCTGATCAAAAAGCATGTACTTCTTTGCAAGAAGGCTTGGGCATACCCTTTTATCTCCTCCTACCCATATGAACTTTTTGCATCTCTATACTCACATTTTGTAGATATGAAGAACTGAAATGATACACACATGTATATAAGTTATGCAATGCTTTGTTTATGAAATACATTTTTGAAAGTTTCCCATGTCAGTGCCTATAGAACTACCCGATTCTCTAAATGAGTTTCCTATTAGTCTTTTCTATTAATGTACCGATACTTATTCTGTCCCTTTGTAAGGCTCATTTCATTAATTTCCAAATTTATCTTTACAAAACACACACACACACACACACACACACACACACACACACACACACACGCATATATTTAGATATTTCTACAAAGTTGAACTTTGAAAATGCAACTGCTATACCTAAAGGGGAAATTCCTTTTCAGCCAGAGAAAGACAAACAGTTTATAGTGCTAGCTTGGAATTACTTCATTTTTAGATAAGTGGGATTAGCACTGGTGACATTATAAAGCAAAACGATGTTAGCCTTGAAGGATGGCATGATCATGAATCTTCATTACCTTCTGTCAACCCCGGTATAGATACAGCCACCTCCATGAAGTCCCCAAGGGAGATTCATGCACAATAGGATAAGTGAAGCAAAACATTTTATTTTTTCCTGCAATTCTGACATCAAATCCCAAAAGAGACTACTACTCAACTGAGTTGATCTCCATGACAGAATGAAGGTATCCTTTGCTTAGGAAAAAAGTTCTGAAGAATATAAAACCTAGCTATGATTCCTTTCCCGTAGGCTCACGCCTTTTATATGGAGCAATGATCTCAAAGAAAGCAAATCAAGAGAAAAGAAAAAGCATTATTTTTTTTTCTAAAGGGTTAGAAAGAGGGTCTGAATATTACAGCCTGCTGAACAAATCCATATTTTTGCCTGTTTTCCTATGGACTTCTGAGCTAAGTTTTTTATGGGAGTTTTTACAGATAAATGTGTGAAATCAACTTGATCATCAAAAATAGGAACTTTGGCCCTAGCTGGTTTGGCTCAATGGATAGAGCATCAGCCTGCAGACTCAAGGGCCCCAGGTTCAATTCTGGTCAAGGACATGTACCTTGGTTGCGGGCACATCCCCAGTAGGAGGTATACAGGAGGCAGCTGATCGATATTTCTCTCTCATTGATGTTTCTAACTACTAACTCTCTATCCCTCTCCCTGCCTCTCTGTGAAGAATCAATATATTAAAAAAATATATATGAACTTTGAAGACCAATTAAGCAACATGTTATTCCAAACTATTTGTTCAGTTCTTTTCATAAGTGGATTAACTTATAAATAAGAAAAAAACGTGTAGTTATAAATTATTTGAATTTTATCAATATGAAAATTGTGAAAATTTGTGTTTCTTCTCTTATCATGTAAGACACCTCTGTTTTCTACCTCTTGGTTTGCAAAGCCTATATTTACTTTGATTACATATGAAAAAAAAAGTTTTCCACCTCTTAGATGAGAGCAAAGAATCAATGTTATTTACTTCACTTAAGTTTTCAGACATGCTACTTAGGTAACTACCCCTGGATTTCCAAATAGAGGCGGGGAGTGGTGGGTCCTCCCAAAAGCAGAAGACATGGAAACCTCTCTCTCTCTCTCTCAAATCTTTAGTTGGAAATATTACATATGTCCCCTTTTCTTTACAAGTGACCCCTCTACTCCACCCTCACTCCCTACCCCAGGCCTTAACCATTTTATTGTCTGTATTCATGGGTTATGCATGTATGCATACAAGTCTTTGGTTGAACTCTACTCATGCACTCACACACACCTCTTGCCTTCCCTCTGAGATTTCATAGTCTGTTCCATGCCTTTATGTCTCTGGATCTAAACTTCTCTTTTAATAAAACCAATCTCAAGAGAGAAGGCAGACACCAAAAGGGGAAAAAAAACAGTAAGTTGACCAAAAATCCTAAAAAGCAGAATCCTAAAAAATAAAATTTTCTTGTCATCCTAGAAGTGTCAGCTTTTACTACTATCACCCAATGACATAGCTGGGGGACATTTTTCACGCTGGCCCTGAGGGCAATTAACAAGAAGGCAAAGAGGCATAGGGGAGCTTCCCTTAGTCACTAACAGAGATGCTTAAATGAGAGACATGTTGTTCCCCTACTTTGATCTAGCAACCACATTTATGAAACTATATCACAAGAAAGTAATTTAAGAGGATAAGATTTTCTATCTCGATAGATAAATATTAGAGTGCCTATATAATTGCAAACAAAATGTAGAACAATCTGAATGTTTGAAAATACTGTAACTCACATAGATAGAATGTAAAATGTTTGAATTACTGTAACTCACATAGATAGAATTGTATGAAGCCATGCAATTTATAATTATTAGGACTATCCCACCAAAAAAATAAAAGAAAATCTTTATGATATGATGTTAAGTGAAAGAAAACTCTGAAGATAAAATAATATTACAGCCGAGACCGGTTTGGCTTAGTGGATAGAGTGTCGGCTTGTGGACTGAAGGGTCCCAGGTTCGATTCCAGTCGGGGGCATGTACCTTGCTTACGGGCACATCTCCACTGTGGGGCGAGCAGGAGGCGGCTGATCAATGTCTCTCTCTCATTGATGTTTCTGACTTTCTATCTCTCTCCCTTCCTCTCTGTAAAAAATAAATAAAATATATTAAAAAAATAATATTTCGAGTGAAATATTCCACACATAGGTTATAGTGTAAAAGGTAGCATAGAAGTACTAGTAAAGTAGCTTTTTCTTAGGGAGGCATATATTATTATAGTAGAGATTTTTTTAATATCAAAATTGTAAATACATTATATCCTTAAAATAACAAAACTGCTATCTTACATGCAACATACTATAATACAGAGTAAATATAACTTTTATATGCACTGGGAAACAAAAAAAAAAATTCTTGTGACTTATGTTAAAAAATTGGTCACATTGCAGTAGCCTAGAACCAAGCCCACAGTGTCTCCAAGACATGCAAAATGACGTCTGTGGGTATTGGCAGCCTGGATCTGGGGCCAATATCAGGCTCTCGCATCATCTTTCTCTTTTCAATGGATTTCTCATTGCCTTCGCTAGGAAACCACACTTTCTAATGCTGACAGTCAAAAGTGTATGAACCAGGATCACAATTTATTTTAAAAAGATGAAACTTCAGAGATGAGAGCTAAGAATCAAAGGACATGTTTGATTATATGTTGAACTTGCTTAGAAATTTATTAAGAAATTGAAATTTACTCAAGAGAATGACCTTTTTAAAGTCCACTCATGCACTCAAGAAGTTTCAGAATGTTTAGATGAATAGAGACAGGAAAAAAAAATACATTAGAGAAGTAGATGAGGTCTCGGTAAAAATTTTGGTAAAAGTGAAAAGACTTCCAGGAACCATTTTGGATGGGTGACTAATTTGGTAAAACGGCATTCAAACATGGCAAATTATTTCTTTGGGTCTGTGTTTTTACATTTACAAAAGAAGGTTGTAGAAACAGACCTTTTCTAACACAGGGATTTATGGAGGCACTTCTTTTTGAAGAGTGGTATTTATAGAGCACTAATATTAATTTGGCTTGATTTGGTTCTAAAATCAAGTTGTTAACTATAGTTTGATTTCTCACTATAGTCTGATGTGGAAGACATTTTCACCAAAGGTTTGAATAGCCCTTTCTTGGCTGAGTTAGTATCTAGATGTTTTTAGGAGTCTTTGAGTAACTTAAACATATCCTAGGGCTCTATGAGGCTAGTTTCCTGCGTAAAATTGTTATAAAAATAGACATCCCAGTAAACAAAAATAATCACAAGGCACTTATCATTTGTATCTTTAAGAGCAGTAAAGGGTTTTCTAGCAAGACAGAATAAAAATTTCTTTAAAAAAATAAAATGTGTCTCAAGTCCGGGTCTTCCATAATCCATGTGTGTGCCAGAAATTCTTCTACACCTCCTCCCCCACCAAAAAAAAAATGCTTCTAGTACAATCTGTCTGATGTTCCTCTTTCTTTATTACTCCATACCACACTACAGCTGCACTATTTCCTTGCCTACCAGGAGCTTCACCCATATAACTGATGGTGTCTAGCTTCTCCAGGATGGATCTCCAGCTCCTGCTGTTCCTTTGTTCCTCATGGACAACTGTGCATGGGAATTCCTGAGGAAAAGCTTTTCCCTCATTTACTTTTCTCTGAACAACTTCTTGGTAAGAATTTGATCACAAAAGAGACAAATTCCTTCTCACTCAAGGGTTTCTCCATTGAGTGGCAAATCCTTTCAGTCTTCTCTCTGTATCACGAGGATGAAGGTAATTTCTGATGAACAATTCTGAAGCATAGTCGAGCTTTATAGTCGGTTGGCTGTTTCTATCAGATAACCCCCTCTGAAACTTGGAATATGAAGGAAATAGGAGAGTCAGAGTTGAATCCCTGCTCACTTAATTGCCAATGATGAAGTCAAGTGAAGAAAGATGGTATATTAGGTCAATCCCCCCTTAATTACTTTTCACTTTCACAGTTCACATAATTGTGAAATCATCTTGCATCCCAAAAATCCTGAGGAATTCAGGTTTCATTATCACATTTGTTCCACTTTTGTTATTTTTTTATAATTGGCAAGAAAATGAGCAATTAAGAAGTCACAGTCATCTCATAACCAGACAATCAGTGGGTCCAGGCTGCCTGTCACTGCTTGAGCCAATTAAGCAGAGACAGGGTTGTATCAAATACAGTGGTACCTCGAGATACAAGTTCAATTCGTTCCGTAACCTTGAGGCGTGGGAAACTATGAGACGCTCAAGTCGCGGTAAACTGGTGGGTGGTGTGCAGCTGGCCAATCCGCGCAATTACTCTATCTCAAATGTTGCTCGTATTTCAAAGCAAAAATCACTCGCTCGATGGCGCGTATCTCAAAAATCTCGTATGTTAGGGCACTCGTATCTCGAGGTACCACTGTATGAGCATTTATTCCAATACTGCCAGAGTATGGGACAGCAGCAGATCACCCACAAAAAGCACTGCACCCCACCATATGCCAGCTTATATTGGGTAGGACCACAAAGATAACATGGGGAAGCAGGCAAAGGGTATGCTAAATGGGGCAGATTACAATCTTCAAAGGGCAAGTGATATGCAAAGGGCTAGGGGTCTTCAAAGGACTGGCGATTCTGGTGTCTGCAACAAGGCTACCCCTCTTTGTTCATACTGGAAGCAGACTATAAATCTAGAACCTGGGCAAAGTTCTATACTCAGAATTGGTGAACCATTTATGCTTCCTACTGGGTCCTCTCTTGGGGAGAGCTAAGTTCCAAAGCAAATGAGATATGCTCATTCTGTGTCTCCCTGTCCAAATTTGCCCTAATGATTTAGGTATGAGGGTCACCATGACCTTGGTGTCCTGATAAATTTTTGTTCTGATAAATTCATAAATAACTGTAATTCATAGGACCTCCCAATGTTATCGTTTCTTTCAAAAATAAAAATAAAACAAGGTTGTATAGCTAATCTTGCTATAAATTGCTTCTGCATGGATAGAACCTGATTCTCATTCATCAAGCCTTTGTCTATCTCATCCCCCCCCAAAAAAAAGTATTCTAATCTAAACTGAACAGAAAGAACATTTTTTTCTCTTTCTGATTATCAATAAATTCAATGCATAAATAGTAGGCAAATTCCACTGAGCCAAATATATCTCCTGGGAAGTGAGTCCTACATGAGAATGGAAACCATTATGTCTGAGAGTCTATGGATGGCATTTGTAGACTTCCACTCAGCTATTGGGCTGTATGAGCTTCAAAGAATTTCTAATGCTGAATTATGCTAATAGAAAATTTTAACCACAATGCAAAATCCCTCTCCTTGAATTTTGGCATTCTTTCTCGCTGCGAATCCCTCTAGAACCAATGATTAGGAAGCTTTCAGAAACCATTGTTGGGAGGGTATTAGGATATGCCAAGGTATTGCTTCCTTCAGTCCTCAGAGAAGGCAAAGGAGCTCGCCAGTAGCTTTTAGCTGAAGGCAGCTTTGCTGCCTCTGGTTATAGCAACCATGTCCATATACTCTCTGGGGCCGTGCAAGAACTGTTATTTCCTGTTTGTCCCCGAACATGAAGAAATGTGGTCCACAGCTAAATGTCCACATGTGCTTAATTGGTAAGTCTCACTGTAACATGCAAATTGAGCTGATTGGTCATGGTCTTGTCATAGTTTTAAGCCTCGTGCTTGGGAAACACTTTGCCCACTGCCTTATTATATTCCGAGATGCTTTCCCTGACCATTTCATGTAAATTAGAAACTCCTACCACAACACATGTCCAAAATACTCTGCTTTCCATGATGTGAGATAATGCTGACAATTACCTGAGATAATGAATAGCATGCATCAAGTACCTCGTCTGGTTCACAGGAAGGACTCAAGGACTATCATCCTTTCTCTCCATCACCATCTTTCTCTCTTCCCTCATGACCTTTAATAATGCTTACATACATAAACGGGAAATGATTTTTATCCCAGAGCATCTTCAGAACGCAGAGATATTTAGTGCTTTGCTGTACGTTTCAAAGTGAAGGGTAACACAAGCAAAATAAACTACCTTGGTTACAGAAGGTCAGGCTGCCTGGCCATAAACATCCACACTAGGTGTAGGTCTTTCTCTACCCTTCTTAATTGGCTGGCTTATTTGCCCACATTATCAATCAACACAAAATGCAGGCCACTATGTACAAGAGAAGAAGGCAAGATCAAATAATAGTTCTGTAAAAGCCCCCATGACACATCCTCAGCAGCGGGGCATCTGGGAAGTTGTGATGCTGTTTTGCCACAAGGCATTGAGCAGCATATTTAGTAGAAAGCAAAGATGACACCTTGGCTTGTCAAGTACTTTCTCAGTACAGGCAAGGACTCAGAATTCACCAGGGAGAACACATTTGTTTTCCATGAAAATTGGGTTACTCTGCCTTTTGCTTTTTTGGGGGGGTCAAGGTCTTGGTCTTGTCACTTCCAGTGTAACTTCATACAGTAATGCCAAGAATTAGAACTGATGAGCACTAAATAATCGACTTGAATTTTTGGAGTCTACGTTTCTGAGGATTGTTTTCCTTAATACAAAATATGCCTACAATTAGTTCTAAGAATCTGATTTAAGAAAAAATAAATGAGGTTAGATATTCAACAGAGTAACAGCACTGGAGTTTTAATTATACACTAAATCAGTAAATAAAACAACAATGAGCCCAAACTGGGTAGCTCAGTTGGTTAGAGATTGTCCCCATACACCAAGGTTGTGGGTTCCATTCTTAGTCGGGACACATACAAGAATTAACCAATGAATGCATAAATAAGTGGAACAACAAATAGATGTTTCTTTCTCTCTGTGTCTTCCCTTCCTCTCTTTCTATAAAATAAATAAATGAAAATTAAACAACAAGAATGGCTTTATTACCTAGGATACATACTAGGTACTCTAAGGTTATTAGATGTTAAACAGTGATAATTAATAATCAGGCAAGGTAATTGGGCTGCTTTAGATTCCTGTCCTTGTTATTGCCAATATTTTCTCCTAATCGTTGTCTTGCTTGAGGATATAGATGGCTTATTTATGAAATTAGTTACAGCATAAAATTAAAATCAAGGTAAGTGTATTAGATAGCATGACAAGATGAGTGTTCTTTCTACCTGCTGGAGATGAGGATCAGGCCTATACTGTGAATTATAATAAGAGGAAATACAAATATACTAAATCAAGGGATTCCAGAGCAGGAAGGAATCGATAAAATAAGTAACAGGGATCTTGTATTTTTTTAATAAGTGACCAAATTGAGGTGGGTGAGTAAACCACAATTCCAGGCAAAAATAAATCAGTTTTGTGAGTTTGGGAAGAAAGAGGGAGGTAAGACCTCAAAGACAAGAGAGATGGCTGATCAATATAAAAAGCAGTGCTAAGCAGCTGCTGGGTAGGATAGCTGGTGAATTTTGAAATAGAAGCATGCTCTTCAAGAGCAGAGATGTGATAGAAGTCCTCTCTCTTTTGCAACTGAATGTGCATAGCAAATTCTGGGTCACACTTGAGTGAGGAAAATGCACACTCTTGACTATGTCTCTTGGGAAAAATAATCAGGGAAAAGTGATTCAGCTCAACTTATATTATGTGTGGAAAGGCTCATGGAACATAGACTGAAAAAAAATTTAAAAATATACTGTTGCATTTAAACATTATAAAGACTACTGTTTAGAACAGAGACTGGTGTATGTGGTTTAACTTCAGATTACTGAAGATTGTAGAAACCATATCTCAACAAGGTGGGAATAGAAGGATCATATCTCAACATCATAAAAGCCATATATGATAAACCCACAGCTAACATCATACTCAATGGGCAAAAACTAAAACCATTTCCCCTAAGAACAGGAACAAGACAGGGATGCCCACTCTCACCACTCCTGTTTGACATAGTGTTGGAGGTATTAGCCATTGCAATTAGAGAAGAAGAAAAAAATAAAAGGCATCCAAATTGGAAAAGAAGAAGTAAAGCTGTCCTTATTTACAGATGACACATTACTGTACATAAAAAAACCGAAAGACTCCAACAAAAAACTAATAGACTTAATAAATGAATTCGGCAATGTAGCAGGATACAAAATTAATGCCAAGAAATCTATAGCATTTCTATACACCAATAGTGAACTTACAGAAAGAGAGACTAAAAAAGCAATCCCATTTGCCATCACACCAAAAAAATTAAGAAACCTAGGAATAAACTTAATTAAGGAGGTGAAAGACCTATACATGGAAAACTACAGGACACTGAAAAAAGAGATAGAAGACGTAAACAGATGGAAGAGCATACTATGCTCATGAATTGAAAGAATCAATATCATTAAAATGTCCATACTACCCAAAGCAATCTAGAGATTCAATGCACTCCCCATTAAAATACCAATGGCATATTTCACAGGCCTAGAAAGAACTCTCCAAAGATTCATCTAGAATAAAAAAAAGACCTCAAATAGCCACAGCAATCCTGAGAAAAAGGAATAAAGTAGGTGGGATCTCAATACTAGATTTCAAGCTGTATTACAAAGCCTCTGTTCTCAAAACAGCCTGGTACTATCACAAGAACAGACATATAGACCAATGGAATAGAACAGAGAATCCAGATATCGACCCAAACCATTATGCCCAATTAATATTTGACAAAGGAGGCATGAACATACAATGGAGTCAAGACAGTCTCTTCAATAAATGGTGTTGGGAAAATTGTACAGATACATAAAAAAAAAAAACTAGACCACCAACTTATACCACATACACACACAAAATTCAAAATGGATACAGGACTTAAACATAAGATGGGAAACCATAAAAATACTAGAGGAATCCACAGGCAGCAAAATCTCAGACCTATGCCCTACTTCTGATTGAGCGCCCTTCCCCCTGCGAGAGCTCACTGACCACCAGGGGGCAGCTCCACAGTTGTGCATCTGTCCCCTGGTGGTCAGTGCGCATCACAGTGACTGATCATTCCACAGTTGGGCCAAAACTGGCTCTCCGACAGCCCCATATGGGTATCAGATTACCAGTGGGCACAGGCCAGGACAAGGGACCCCACCAGTGCACGATCGGGACTGGGTAGGGACAAGAGAGATTGGCCAGCTGAAAAGGGACAGTGGGAGCGCTCTAGGGCATGTCCGGCCCATCTCACTCAGTCTTGATCAGCTGGACCCCAGCAGCAAGCTAACCTATGGGTCAGAGAGTCTGCCCCTGGTGGTAAGTGCACATCATAGTGACTGGTTGACTGGTCGACTCTCTGCCCACTAGTGGTTAGTGCACATCATAGTGAGAAGTTGAGCTGTTTTAGCATATCATTAGCATATTACACTTCGATTGGTTGAACAGCCAACTGGACAACCAGACACTTAGCATATTAGGCTTTTAATATATAGGTTGTCTTTGGAGTATCGGCAAAATAGTAACAACAGTGCCTGGAATGAAAGGCATCTATATGCTAACCAAAGTTAACAATACACAGTGGATGAGAACTCCATTACGGCTACTGTGGGCAGGTGATCAGGTAACTTACTGGGTTCTGAGGCAGTGGACACTTGTATAATCTGACTTTATTAAGGTAGTTATAATTTTTCATGCCAACTCTTTATATACTGCCTTAATATGTTGACCTTAGATGCTATATTTATTAGTTCTCTTTGAGGAACAGAAAACCATTAGAGGTAGAGATGAAAAAGCACAAATCATTTTGAGAAAATACATAGATAGTAATAGAACTACGTAGACAAGTGCATAAATAATTCTCCAGAAGAAATTAGAATCAGGAATTGGAATACTATTAGAATTCTTGATGCTTTTGGCATGTTCTTTGGTGTGTCCTCCTCCCTTGTTTAAACCATTGATTTTTTTTTTGTCTCAAATTACTCAGAGAATAAATTATTTTTAAACCATAATACATTTGTCAAAATCAGGAATGAAACATTGATAACTTACTCGTCTCTCATCTCAACTCCATATTTCAATTTTACCAATGTTCTTAATAATTTCTTCATAATTACACAATTATGTGTTTATTGTTTACTTATTCTCTAAATTATTAGATTTTTACAGACTAGAGTTCCATGAAGTCTTTCCTGCTGTTTCAGAGGATCCATGTTAGAGTGTGTAGCTGAGAACTGATATACACAATTCATTTCCAAACTCAATGAGTTATAAAGTGTGAGCTGGAGCATTTCCTACAGCTTAAATGCCCATGCCCCTCGGCAATGAGGGAATTGAATTCCATGAGAGAAGTGGCGTGTCCAGGGCATCCAGCCCGGAAAAGAAGAGGGAAAGAATTCCACAGTCTTAACTCCCAGGCCAACGGATTTGATCTCCTGTCACCAGTTCATCCCGTTCTGTTTGCCCTCTGTTGCCTTTTCTAACTTATTTACATGGCAGTGTCTAAAATATTAAGCATTCCCTGATGGAAGACTAAGTGAGTACTTAGGAAGAAATCCAAGGCACCATGCTTTGGCACTGCTCATTATACCACTGGGAAATCAGACACAGCTCAGCAAAATAATCTCCTATTACTCATGCTGTGCGAGCTAACCATGGTTAGAAAATAGAGTCTGTAGAATGAAAAAAAGGAAGCTGTAGGTTGTTTTGTGACTCTGATATTTTAGATGGATTTCAGGACCATTCTATGCCCTGTCTGTGAAATCAAGG
Source organism: Lasiurus cinereus (assembly GCA_011751065.1). Taxonomy (NCBI): domain Eukaryota; kingdom Metazoa; phylum Chordata; class Mammalia; order Chiroptera; family Vespertilionidae; genus Lasiurus; species Lasiurus cinereus. The sequence goes on along the minus strand of JAAGEH010000043.1, from coordinate 7,021,124 downwards.
AAAAGAAAAGGCAGAGAATGAGGAGGGAATATCTAAAGCAGAAATGAGCAGAGAATGTCTAGGTTTCATCTCTTTCACTCTTACCCTGAAAACCGTTTCTTTCTCTCCTCTGTATTTCCTTCCTTCAGAAATAAAGTGGTACCTCGAGATACGAGTGCCCTAACATATGAGATTTTTGAGATATGAGCCATTTTTGCTTTGAAATACGAGCAACATTTGAGATAGGAGTAATCATGCAAATCGGCCGGCTGCACACGACCCACCAGTTTACTGCAATTCGGGCGTCTCATAGTTTCCCACGCCTCAAGGTTATGGAATGAATTAAACTCATATCTCGAGGTACCACTGTATACTTAATGAATTCTATGTACCATTCAGAACTAAATGACTCAGTTACCTTACCATAGGAAGCCCCTATGGACATGACCAATGGGATCTAGTAGTGAGCATGTGTGTTATGAATAGAGTGTTGCCCTCTGCCCATGGAAACTGGTGATAAATGACATAATTCCAACCACAATCCACAGCATCAGAGTATGAGTAACTACATCCCTACATCACTCTGCTCAGGTTGTAACAAATAAAAGAGGTATTATCTTCCAGTCACAAAGACTCATCAAGAAGAATTTCTCAGCTCTGTGCCTTGTCATTATCTGGCTGATGAAACCTTGTGAAAAGCATTCTTCTTTCCTTTTAACAATAGTTTAAAAAATTAACTTCTGTTGGATCACTATCCCTTCTTAGTACATTTTCTCTTCAACACAACTTGTCACCATAAAAAAAAAATGTCTTGGACCAAATCTCTTCAGGATCAGCTTGATATCCACATTACATATCTAGCAACCTGGGGAATGGTGTCATCAGATAGACTCTTTAACCACTGGGATTCCGTGGCTAAAATCCTGGATCTACTTTGCAGCTTGGCTGAATGACCTCCCACAGTAAGAAAGAGGGAAGGACACGCAGGCAGTATTTATAGTTTCAGATGCATTGTGGATTTCAGTGAGCTTGGTTAGATAATAGCAGGCAAGTCAAACTTGTGTGGCAAGAAAAGGAATTTACCAAACTACTAGAAACTTGAGTTTTAGAGGACATTAGCATAACACAGTTACAAGCACATAAAAGACAAGGATGTGTACACACACACACACACACACACACACATTTATATATATATTTATTTATGTCAACAAATATTACATAAACTTAGGGCAGGAGGAGAATTGATCTGATGTTGAGTTTATGAAGAGTTAAAAGAGCTTCTCAGAAGCTTTCTTTTTAAAGCCAGGATTGTCCCCAAAGCTAGGTACCTACTGCTCTGTGCAGGCGGTGATCAGCATAGGAGTTATGTCTGGTTTAGCTGTGTATCTAAGAAACCAGGGCGTCACTGAGCATATAGTCAAAGATCCATTTGATTCCATGCCATGAATACTAACCCAGTTGCAACAACAAGAGTAATTAATTTTAATTGACCCTGCGCCACTGGAAAAAATAAAACACAGAGTTCGTCTGAGGTACGCCTTTTAATAATAGTGACCACTGAAATGATTATGAGAACCAACATTTAAAAAAAAATCAGCAATTATAGGGAACAAATCCTGTGTCACATTCAGAGATAATGATGGTAACTAAATTATTAAACGATGTGCTGAGCACATTATATAAATGATGCCATTTAATTTAAAAAAATTACTACACACAAAGAGAGTATTTTCATTTGCATATTAGGAGGCTTTTGAGACTAGGTTTGCCCACAGTCACCAAGTTACACAGCGGCTGACCCGGATCTAATCCAGATTTATCTCACTTCACAAGCCAGCCTGGTCAAAGCTTACTCATCGAGAGAAGAGGTCTGCAGTGCCCACCAGTTTGGGGAGTACATTTTGGCATAGGTGGACTGGGCAACTGGCTAGAGAACTGTGGATCAAAAGAAGTCAGGCCAAGACTGGTGTGGCTCAGTGGATAGAGCGTCGGCCTGCGGACTGAAAGGTCCCAGGTTCGATTCTGGTTGGGGGCATGTACCTTGCTTGTGGGCACATCTCCAGTAGGGGGTGTGCAGGAGGCGGCTGATCGATGTCTCTCTCTCATCGATGTTTCTGACTTTCTATCCTTCTCCCTTCCTTTCTGTGAAAAATCAATAAAATATATTAAAAAAAAAAAGTCAGTTCCTCAGAAGTTACCTAGGCAGCAGGCTGGATCTCTGATAACTCAGAGGGCGAGCACTCACTTTCACATGAATGAGCTGCCTTTTGAGCAACACAGGAGAAGAGTAGAGGGACCCAGTTAACCGGGCCTGAGGGCATCGCCAGGGTAAAGGCTGTTCAATCCACAGCGAGAAGAAGGTTTTTTCCATCAATACCTCTGAGGTCTAAATGTAGAAATAGACATTTGCATGGAAGACATATCATCTCAAAGTTTGCTTTTGAGGGCGTATGGATTGGCGTAGGTCTGCTCCCTATTTCCCCGAAAATAAGACAGTATCTTTTATTAATTTTTGCTCCCAAAGATGTGCAAGGTCTTATTTTCAGGGGATGTCTTATTTTTCCATGAAGAAGAATACGGTACACATTTATTGTTGAACAACAACAACAACAACAAAAAGGAAATTTATCACCTGTATATGGTCCGGTAGTAGTTGTCATCACAAACCGGCTCACTGATTGGCCGCAGCGCAGCCGGAGCTGTTCAGGCAGTGCGGGTCTCTTTAAATCAGGAGCCATACCCCTTACGGTAGCTTAGGAGGCCTTATATTCTGGGGAGGCCCTATGTTCAGGGGAGGCCTTATTATTGGGGAGGTCTTATTTTCAGGGGGGGTGCCTTATATTACAGCAAGAGGCAAAACTGGAAGTAGGTCTTATTTTCGGGGGATGTCTTACTTTCGGGGAAACAGGGTAACTGTCTTTCATGAATTATATATATAAGTCATGAAAGACAGTGATGAGACAGTAATAGGAGATGTTAGTAAGGCAGCCTCCCTAGATAGATACCCTCCATATTAACATACTGTGGCATCCTTCCATTGGGTTGAACTAAAGACTTGTTTCTAACCAATAAGAGACCACACAGGTGATGAGATGTCCCTTTCAGGAGGAGGTCACAATGACTTCTTTCTGTATGACAGACCCTTCACTGCCATTTTCGTTATTCACTTTAATAAAGCGAGCTGTCATTAGAGAGAGGCCCAATGGCAAGAAGTACCAGCCAACAACCATCAGCAGCCGAGACCCACCATCCTACAGCCCCTGAGAACTCAGCCTGTCCCCTGAGTGTGCGTGGAAGTCTATGCTTCTCCACTCACAGCTTCAAATGAGCCTGCAGACCCTGAGTGGACACTGATCACTGCCCCAGGCGACACTACGAAGCAAAGGATCCAGAGAAGCTGTGCCCAGACCTGGTGGCAGAAACTTGGAGTTAAATGCACAGTGGGCAAACAGGGTTTATCATGGTTCCTATGGAAATTAATGCCATAATTGATAAAGAATAACTCGAGAATAAAACCTTGTGCTTCACGCATTCCGATTCTAAATCTGCTTTTGTCCACACTTCTATTAGTATCATATGAAGCCACCAAATGAGGGAGTCACTTGTTATGTAGCAAGAGATAAATAATACAGAGGAATTTAATGACAAGGGGACTGTAAGTAGCGATCCTAGAATTAATCATATTTCCCTAAATTGGTCACACACCAGGTCCCAATTCAGCCACCTGGAAAACCTGGTGTGAACGCAGCAGCGATGGCAAATCACTTCCACTCTCCTCTGCACCGATCTCACCAATGTGACAGTTCTCTTCTGTCACCCTCATTCCGCAGCCTAACCTGAAGAAAGCACCCGGGGCTTTCAACAGGAAAAAGATGGAAAACGGAAATGGAATGTGAAAGCGTGAATTCAAAGAATGACCATCGTGTAACCATGGAAACACTAACTCCCGTATTTGGGGGTTATTTCTCGTATAATCTTATTATAAATTACACCTGAAATGCATTATGAAAGAACATTTTGATTCCACTTACATTACTAATTTTGGAGCACATTCTTTGTATAGAGTTCATTGAAAAATCACTTTTAAACAAGGGACAGGTATGTCAAATCTTACTGTGTTAGTGCAACAATATTTAACGTAATGAGAAAGTGCATAATGAAAGACATTAGCTCTGTCAACAAGAAATTGAGGTAAGTTAAATATTTATTATGTGAATAGTTTCCTCTCATTTTTTGCTAGCTCGGTTTCTTAACTCATTATAAGAAAATATATAAATCATCAATGCAATCGTATATTTTATGCCGTTATCTAATTCAATATCACTCTCCAAACAATATTGCTTTGTAGTTTTTCTTACCAATCCAATTGCCACAAGGTTCACTAGGATAGCTTCCTTTATTTCCAAATTTCACATATCCTTAAAGATCTTAATATTTGCTGTGACTACTTAAAACCAATGCATTTTCATGCAGTTCCCTCAGTAACCCTGTCAACAACCATCTGAATAAATATTATCGATCCCAATTTATATATAAGTGGTGTACAGAGTCAGATAGGGGACAAATAACTTCTTCAGCAAAGAATAAATTCATACACAGGCAATCTGGTCTCAAAGCCCATTCACACACGCTATTGGACATACTGTACTGTCTCTCCACATGGAGCATTGATCATTTTTACTTACACTGTTTCCTCTGTCTTTCTCTCCTATGCACTCCTCCCACTCCACCTCTTCCTCGCTCTTCCTCCTCCCACCCTCCTTTGCTGTTTGTGAACTGTGTGTAAACATGGTTTATTTGACCTGTTCACCATGGTTATTTCAGACTCTAGTTCTTATCCTTAGTAAAAAAAAAAAACATTTCACAAATTTTCTAATTCCAGTAATATTCGTAATACTTATTTATACCATTCATTTTGACATCTATCATTAACTGGAATTGTGAAATATTTTAACTCTGTGCCAACCTGGCCTGAGTTAATGGAGAAGACTTTAACTAAATCTTGCTGAAGAATCTTAGAAATTACAGACCCCTGCCCTCACCCATTACATCTAATCCTGTACCACCTACACCTCAAATTGTTATTGTCCCTTTCAGAATGTCATCTTCTTTCAAATATTTGAGGCAGATGGCTAAGTCTATCAGGGAATTTTTAACTATTGATGTAGACTTCATCTTATGATCAGTCATGTTGTCCAATGCAGTATAGGACAGCACTTAGGACCACAGATATAAAAATAGGCTACAGAACCGCCCGCTGCACCTGGGCAACCATGGACAAACTACTTAACTCTCTGAATTTCAATTACATTTATGAAATGAAGATTATAGTTTTCACCTCATAGTTTCATTATGAGAATTAAAGAGAGGTTGTTATCCAGTGCTGCATAAGTATTTGTAAAATAAAAATATAAACATGTACATGGTGAGAAAGTAGAAGACATCAAAGAGAGACATGGACATGTTCTATCCCATGAGATACAACACGCAGCCCTTGAATGAGAGCCAATCATGGTTAGAGCCCAACGCTCCATTTCCTGATGCCAAAGACTTAGTGTAAAACTCTCTCCTAGTGATGATTTTGCACCTAAAATACACTCTTCATTTTTTAAATTTAAAATTGTTATTACGGACAACTTTGTATTTGTCCTTCTTAGCAACTAAATAAGAGTAACTTGACTCTGAGTAATACAGACTGAAAGAGAGGATTCAAATTGTTACTACTGAGAAAACGCTTAATACAATGTATAGCACATAGAACAATTTAAATAAATTATAGTATTATTTCTTTCAGTCCATCTTTAGTATCATTTAATTATTCTAACATATAGGAACAAAATGATTTATGATTTGCCATTCCCTGATTAAAACTCGCCCTGTTTCAATACAGCCTAATTAAAAAAAACAAAACTAACCCTAGCTACATTTTCAACAATCTCTCTCATATCACTAATCTGTTCCAATAAAGTTATTTTATATCATTAAAGTGGCTCAATTGTGAGTCTATCATCCTGATCTACCACACATTCTGCTTCTTTGCCTAGTCTTGCTTGTTCTGGCTTCTGAAAAAGAAACATATTTTCTGTTTTCCTTCTGATCTTTCCAGTTGCCCTATATACTTTATCCAAAATTATGCAGTTTTACTTTATTAGAAATTAAATTACAGTTGTACCTCGAGATATGAGTGCCCTAACATACGAGATTTTTTGATATACGAGCCGCCTCGAGCGATCGATTTTTGCTTTGAAATACGAGCAACATTTGAGATAGGAGTAATCACATGGATTGGCCAGCTGCACACGACCCACCAGTTTACTGTGACTCGAGTGTCTCATAGTTTCCCCCGCCTCAAGGTTATGGAAAGAATTAAACTCATATATATACAATGGTACCTCAAGATACAACTAAAGGCCCAGTGTATAGATTTGTGCATATTGAAAGGAAATAAATTAGAAGAAATGTTTTAATATCACTATTCACCATTTCTCTATAATAGAAGTGTCAGAGACTAAAGAAAATTAGCAAAATATCTACGAAAATATATAAATTGATTAATAAACAATAACATGATATAAGAACAAAGACATGATATAAAAACATCACTGATAAAAACATTGATTGATACATTGATTAAACTTATTCTATTTTCTCCCTGTATACCACAGTAAGAGTAAAAACACTTTCAAAATGCTTAATTAATTTCCCTTGTGATGTAGTATTTACAACTTTAACGTCACATGCTCTTCAAACTCGAGAGAAAGCAATATAAAACTGACCATGTCTGAAAACGGATGTCTAGAGTTTGTCTTTGTGATTTATTAACAGTCATAGCAAATGCTGGCATCATGGAAAAGTGTCTTCAAATTAATTTAAATGGGAGGCCAGTGTCAGACGGGCACACCAGCTTTCGGTTTCAGAGGAACGTTGTGCCAATAGGTTGGTCATCAGACATGTTCTGTGGATGACACAGCTTTCTTTCAGCTTCAGAATGTCAACAAAAACAATCAAATTCACAACTGACAATGGCAGATGGAAATACATGTGTGTGATCAGTGCCAGTGAGAGGTTTATATGTATTATGCACTTAACCTAGATGGTTGGTCACTTAGCCCTTTATATGTAGAGAATTTTTAGTTATACAACCAAGGTGCCTTGCTGTCAAGCCCTATAGTAGGTTGTCATATTGTCAATTCTCAAAATCAAGAGTCACAACTATATCCAACATCTTATCGTGAATAAGATCAAGACACCATCAAGAGATTTTACAAATGCCAATCATTTCATCACACAGTTACTCCTTAGAGGGGTTTAACTTCTTTTCATGTCCTCCTGGCAAGGGTCTGAGACAATCAGAAGGCTTGGGTAATCAGCATGTATACTAAGATCCCATTATCTGCTTTAGCTACACTCCTCGATATAACAAGGTTGGCATTGTGAGCGCTTATAATTTAGGAGCTGGCTCTTGAGGGCATTTGAAATTCTTGAGCATCTGCTTTATTTGACTGCTCACGAAATGCAATGTTAGCACTGGCACCTTTACCCATTTATAATTCAGCTTCACATCATATGGTGATGTTTTTCATCTTAGACGATGGCCTGTTATTCATATTGCTTGGTAATTATTTTAAAGTATTCTAATGTTTTATTGAAAAAAATATAAAACGTGTATCTGTAGGTGATATCAAAATTGTCAAAATTAAAAATAAACAAATAGCTGAAATCTGTTTGGCTTGGTGGATAGAATATAGGCCTGCGTGCGGACTGAAAGGTCCCATGTTTGATTCCGGTCAAGGGCATGTACTTTGGTTGCAGGCACATTCCCAGTAGGGGGTGTGCAAGAGGCAGCTGATAGATGTTTCTCTTTCATTGATGTTTCTAACTGTCTATCCCTCTGCCCTCCTCTGTGTAAAAAAATCAATAAAAAATAGATTTAAAAAAAGCTTAAGAAAATAAACAAAAATTACTGAAAAAGTTGATTTTATTTTCACATATTGATTTTATTTTCCAATGAGAACAACTCCATGGGTTAATAAAATAAAATTTTCTTCTTTGCTCTGCTAGATACTTTCTTTTTCTGGGACAAATAAAATCTTTTAAAGTTGAAAAATGTATCCAAATCAAGTCAATGTAGTGAGGGAAAGAAGTAAAATGCAGATGTTAAGGGTCATGAACCTAAGTAGTTTGACTAACTTTGTGTAGATGAACAACTTTTTCAAAACATTTAGTCATACTGATCTAAGTTAGGGATGGCAGATTCATTTATAAGTAGTTCTTCCCTTGGGATGTAGCTACTTTGTCATCTATACAGCTCTTGGTTCATTCATAATATTAATGCAAATATGAAGGTCAATTATTCTTGTCCACTTTATTAAATTGCCCACTCTGACATTACAAGGAGTAATTTTGATAGTTATAATTCAGTAATATTGTCCTTAAAAGATTGAACCATTGTAGATGTTTCTAGATCATTGGATAATACCTCTTTACCCTTCTTGTGTTTTCCATTTTTTTATACATGTCACTCAATTTGAGACTATTGAAGGTTTTATTGCCATTGTCATATTTTCTAATGTATACACTTCATCTTACCTATGAGAACCAACACAAATCAATACCAATAAAGTGATAATTTGCCAGAAGTATGGAAGAGGTGTAAGACATGTGAGGGCGTGGAAAAAGCATGACCTTGAGGATGAAGCAGACTTAGTTTCTAACTTCATCTTTGCCCTCTGCTACTTGGGCATGTGATTTCACATATCTGGTTATTGGCTGAGTTTATCTGTGGCTTGAGCCAGTTGTTTATGCTGTCATTACCTCTCATAAATGGAAATGTAGTTTCCTCACAGATAAAATAGAACCAACTCTGCTTTCCTAGGGAACTATCATGAGAATTACCTGAATTAATTAATACAAAGTTCCGTATGTAGTTCTCAAAAAAAAAAAAAAAGTAACCATTCAATAAATTGTACCTGTCATTTCTCTTCATCTCCAAAATGTAACTGCTACCCTTTTGGATTTCCCTCTTTTAAATTTAAAGTCAGCCAAAACCGGTTTGGTTCAGTGGATAGAGCATCGGCCTGCGGACTGAAAGGTCCCAGGGTCTGGTCAAGGACATGGACCTTGGTTGAGGGCACATCTCCAGTGTGGGGCGTGCAGGAGGCAGCTGATCAATGTCTCTCTCTCATCCATGTTTCTAGCTCTCTGTCCCTCTCCCTTCCTCTCTGTAAAAAAATCAAGAAAATATATTAAAAATATAAAAATAAAATTAAAGTCAGGGCTTATTTTATTTTTATCTAACAATACTGAATTATCCTTTGCACACACAAAATGACCCTCTTTCCGAGGAAGGATTTCACAAGAAAGAAGTCTTGGATTTTTTAGCCTACCTGTTGTCACCACCAATGTGTGGTTTTTATCTGTTAGGAAACAACCAGGAACGGAAGCTGAGCATAGTTGCTGGAATATTTACAATTAATTCAGGCAAGCATCATTTTCAAAGACAAACACTATGCCTCTCCTCCTCCAACCCACCAACGAATTCCTTAGAATTCTCCAGTCTCAGTACTCATCTAGGGTGAAGATCATATATTTTCTGTAGAAATAACACTTAGCAACACCCATTTGCCTGATGTATATTAATAAAGCAAATATAAGAAGATACTGTACCGAGACAGGTTTGGCTCAGTGGATAGAGCGTCGGCTTGCGGACTGAAAGGTCCCAGGTTCGATTCCAGTCTGGGGCATGTACCTTGCTTGTGGGCACATCTCCACTGTGGGGCATGCAGGAGGCGGCTGATCGATGTCTCTCTCTCATCTGTGTTTCTGACTTTGTATCTCTCTCCCTTCCTCTCTGTGAAAAATCAATAAAAATATATTTAGAAAAAAAAAAGGTACTATACGTTATACATGTATTTGATACAGTTTTCTCCACTCGTGAAAGATAAAGCACTCGGAGTGGACTGCAATTTCCCGGACTAGAAATAACAGACTTCTATGACACAACGCATTTGTTTTCCAGCTTTTTCAATACGGCTCCCTTTTCATCTCTCTATTTTTCTCTGTCTTTCATACAAATGATCTGTATAGACCACCTCTGAAATGTACTTGCCTACGATGTAGTTAAGGAACATGAGTGACATAAAATACTATGTTTTAGATTTTCTTTTAAATCCAAATGGTTAGAAAGTACTGCTAAACTGTATTTTTTCCTTCACTTTTCAATAGGTGTTTTTTTTTCCAAATGTATGCCTTACATTGAGCCATGACGGAAAGCTTTATCAATGATATGCTAGTACACTGTGTAATAGTTTGGTAAGCTAACAGCTAATAAAGGAGTGTTCTATAGGTGCGCGTACTTGGCCCTTCAATGTTCTATGTTTTATTCAATCAACTGCACCTTATTCCATTTTAAAAACAAAGCATCTTTTGAGAAGGTAGCAATGGAATATGAAAAACAAATCTTTCATCAAAGTCAAAGGAATCTGAATTCAAATTGTAACACCACCCATGCCAATGTGTGCCCTATTATCCAAGCTTCTTCTGCCTGGATAATAGGGCAGTGGCTTAGTTTTGCAGAATGAAGGGAACAGATTACCTCCATAGTAAGGGGCGCTGGCAGAATTCAACGCTTATTTACACAGTCCTTTGCATATTTGTCTTGTCATAAGATAACATTCCGCCAATGCGAATGCCTTATCTGCTGTCCTCAGGGATTTTTGAAAAGCTTTTCTGCCTTCATGGTTTTAGGCTAAGATAGTATAGATGGGGTGTTCTCGTTCATTATCTTTGGTAAACCCAAACAACAATAAAAAACAAACTTGAGAATTAAAATTAGAACACAGCACTAGCTCTAGATTAAAAAGATATCATTTAAGTGTTGCCAATGCTCCCAACTAACCTTTGTAGAACTGCTTAATGAGACCCCAAAGATGGATGCGCTTGAAGAAATAAAGTGAAACATAATGGGACAACTTTTCTTGCTATCTTGCAAATGCTTAGATTTAATTAACCACTGAAACTTACTTATAGCCAGCCTAGTTTATTATCATAGCCCAAAGTTTTGCCAAAACATAGTTGCAGACAACATAATTTGTCCCATAGCAACATTTGCTTCACATAACTTTTTTTTTTTAATTAACTGGGCAAAACTTGTTTTTTGAAATATATTTTATTGATTTCTTACAGAGAGGAAGGGAGAGGGATAGAGAGTTAAAAACATCCATGAGAGAGAGACATCTATCAGCCGCCTCCTGCACACCCCCTCTGGGGATGTGCCTTCAACCAAGATTCATGCCCTTGACCGGAATCGAACCTGGGACCTTTCAGTCCACAGACCGACGCTCTATCCAAGGAGCCGAACCAGTTTCAGCTGCTTGACATAACTTTTTTTCAGTTCCTTAGAGATACTCATGATTTTCCCTGAATTATACAGATTTGTACGGAAGCATGTCAGAATTTAAATCATTGCAACACAGACTGAGTTCATGCGCAGTGCCATTCCATGTGTATTCTGGCTCTCAGATCACAGGTAAACCCAAAAAGGATCAATGTAAACTGTCTTAAAAATAACTGTACCCCCCAAAGCACCCTAATCCATTTTGCATAGGCAAATTGCCCACTGCAAGCATACAACCTTTGAATTTAGGAGCAGTAGAAATGAAGGCTGTCAGTGTTAATGCTGAGAATATTTTTTATCCTTTTTTAAAAATATGCACCTTTAACTGTATTTATCATTGTCATTCAACGTTTGATTTTATAAAACGCAAAAAGACATTAAGAGTTCTGCACCAGCAGAATTTAAACAGGAGAATTAGCAACAGCTTTGTAAGTTACATACCTTAAGTCAAATAATTGTCTTGTGTTGTTTTTTAATATGGCAATTATACAAATGAAGTACATGGCAAAAGGGCCTTCTGGGAATACTGTTCCCATGGTTTATCAGTTATTTTAGAAATACACCAAGATTCTGAATATTCAGACTTTCTTTTGCTGCTTCATCTTCACCTAGACTCTGAGTCAAGCTACTTGATCCAAAGTTCTGATATAGGAAGGCATTCAGATTCATACACATGTTTTCTGTCTCCAGTCACCACCTTCAAAGGAATTACCATCACAAGGCTGATGTGATCTTCTCCCCTGCGGGCCTGGGAATCCCTCAACTATCCTCCTCTGCCAGCCTGGTCACCCCTAACTGCCCTCCCCTTCAGGCTTGATCACCCCCAACTGCCCTCCCTTGCAGGCCTGGTCCCGTCCAACTTCCCTCCCCTACTGGACTGATAACCCACAACAGCCCTCTCTTGCAGGCTTGGTCCTCCCCAACTGTCCTCCCCTGCCATCCTGGTCCTCCCCAACTGCCCTCCCCTGCCAGCCTCATTGCCTCTAACTGCTTTCCCCTGCTGGTCTGGTCCACCCCCAACTGCCCTCCCCTATAGGCCTGAGTCCCCCAAAACTGCCCTCCCCTGCAGGCTTAGTCCCCTCCAACTGCCCTCTCTTGCAGGCCTGGTCCCTCCCAACTGCCCTCCTCTGCTGACCATCTTGTGGCAGCCATATTGTATGCACATGGGGGCCCTCAACTTGTGTGTTGGAGTGACAGTCAATTTGCATATTACTTTTTTATTAACTAGGATACAATGAAATCTATTCAGAGACATTTAGTAAACAGCCCAATGACAGAGTTTATGAGAGATAGAAACAACTTAAATCTGCATTTTTTATGGGACTCCAAATCCAAGTTCTACCTGGCCTTGATCTTAAGTATACACGGGAATCGGTAAGAAGATGTGGCCTAGAACAGATACTTGCACAGAAAGAATATATATTACTATTGTTCTATCTGCTTCTGTCCTAATGAATAATGTATTGCAATTATTTCTCAAAAAAATAGCCTAGCTGACCAGATTGTCAGTGGCCCCTCAAAGAAAGCAAATGTGAGGGAGTGAATCGAGGCAGGGCTTGGAGTTAACAAAAGTGTATCGGTGTTGATAACGCATCATGTGACCTTGGGAAAGTGGCTTACCTGTATTCTGCCTGTATTCCCTAACATTTAAAGTAGAGGGATAATGTCAACGAGAAGGATTGGTGAATGCCCCTGAGAGTGTTTGAGAAATGAATGGAAGACATTTGCATTGTCTTCTGCTACTCATTACACATTGCATGTGCTTAAATTATATCCCCTCTTCTCACCTTCTCTGCTCCTCTTAATATTTTGTAAAAGCTGTTCCTTTCTTTTGGGTCCTTGGAGATAACTACAGTTTTACCCTTAAATATGATTTCATCCCTTGGCAGGTGAAACAGAAATCACACCTTCATCCGACTAATAATGTGTGTCATCTGCATAGTTATTTGCTGCCAATAGCAGTGCTTACTAGAGAGGGATGATTAGCAAAATACTGGCCATTTGGAATAATACAGCCACATGTTATTTAAACATCATTTGCTTCCAAAAGTTTGATATATATATATATATATATATATATATATATATATATGAGAGTTATATGCATATGTAATTATAGCAAATTAAGACATGCAAGGAAGAAAAAAATACCACCAGAACTGTGTCTTGAAACTACTGCAGTCCCATTCAGTGAACAAAATATGTAAAAAAAATATTAAGTTGAGAAAATAGATTAGCATGAGTGGGTAGAATTCCCACAATTCTATGGGTAAAATAGGAAGTGGAGTTCTATAGTTAAACTAAGTCACAGAGGAAGTAGCCATGGTTCAAATGAAGAATGGGCGTGCCATTTCACATGCTCATCAGTGTTCTTCGAAAACCAGGGTTGGCTGAAACCGGTTTGGCTCAGTGGATGGAGTGTCGGCCTGCGGATTGAAGGGTCCCAGGTTCAATTTTGGTCAAGGGCACCTACATTGATTGCAGGCGCAGCTCCAGTGGGGGCGTGCAGGAGGCAGCTGATCGATGTCTCTCTCTCATCGATGTTTCTAACTTTCTATCCCACTCCCTTCCTCTCTGTGAAAAAATCAATAAAATATATTTTTAAAAAAAGAACCAGGGTAGAGAATGATGAGGAAGGAACTGAGGATCATATAAATTGGCTTCTGTGGAGATAAACCATGAAATAAAAAGAAGAAAGAGCAGTAATGTTGACTGGACTAGAGAGCACACACTGCAAGGGATCCCAGTTGACAATAGAATGTCCTAACCATGCTCAGAGGTGCTTTCTTCCTGTCTGTCAGCAAATCCCCTCAGCGCTTTTGAAAATGGATACCACCGAAACTGGTTTGGCTCAGTGGATAGAGCATTGGCCTGTGGACTGAAAGGTCCCAGGTTCGATTCTGGTCAAGGGCATGTACCTTGATTGCGGGCACATTCCCAGTGTGGGGCGTGCAGGAGGCAGCTGATCGATGTTTCTCTCTCATCAGTGTTTCTAACTCTCTATCCCTCTCCCTTCCTCTCTGTAAAAATCAATAACATATATATTTTTTTAAAAAAAGAAAAGAAAATTGATACCAATGTACTTAGATATTAGACCAAAAAAAAAAAGTTTTGTATTAAAAACTTTCAGAATAAAGGATTGTGTGATGTTAAGAAACTTCCTTCAAGACATGATTACCAAGGTCCTGGACTTTGCTAAGGCTCACCGTTAAAGCCCAAAATAGATCCATGGGATGTGGGTTTCCCCAATGATTCAAAACAGAATTCCTTCCCTCAGGGATCTTTCCGATGGAAACCATAAGGAATGCACTCTCATACATGTATTAGACACTTTACGTATAAACTTTATGTATATGATAGAGCCTGTGGTTTTCAATCAAAGGATGTTCTGTCCCAGGACACTCACCTCCACCTGAGACATCCAAAAGTAAACGTGGGGATACGGTGGTGTCACAATGACTAGTAAAGGGAGTTGGGTAAAGATATATATATATTTCTCCAAGCCATAGATGCTCAATCTTCTGCAGTCCCACACATTGAGAACTTCCGCATCCCCAATGTCAACAGCAACTGGATTTAGAAATAGTTGGCTAAACATATTTGCTTATGCTTTTTAGGAACAATCCCACTGAAAGCACATTGATATTTGTTGGGTTCAGTTGTTAATTATGTTGTATTCCTCTGAGGCAATGACTGTGTATATCATATAAACAATATACATAATTGGTGCCAAGTGGGAAGCATTAAAAAATACTACAAAAGGCAGAAAGGATTCCTTAGTGTATAGGAAGCTGATGGATATCAGAGAAACACTGAATTTCCTATAATCCCTTCCCAATCACGTTAATTTACTTTTCAGAATCCATCACTGAATCTTTAATATTAATAGAAAAAATAAATATTCCTAATCTGCCCTTACGGAGTTATTTCTATCAGATTCATCCCAGAATTCCTGTGCTCTAACAAATCTACTTATGCTTCTCCTATGTAACTTCCTATTTTTATTTCTTCTTTTCTGTGCTTCCCTCATGGAAAATGGAAATTCCTTTGCCTGTCCTCTTTATATGTCTGAATCTAATCAATTCTGTCACCTCAAACCTTGTTTAAAAACCAAAATCCTGCCAAAACTGGTGGATAGAGCGTCGGCCTGCTGACTTGAAGGGTCCCAGGTTCTATTCTGGTCAAGGGCATGTACCTTGGTTGCAGGGACATCCCCAGAAGGGGGCATGCAGGAGGCGGCTGATTGATGTTCTCTCTCATGGATGTTTCTAGCTGTCTCTCTTCCTTCCTCTCTGTGAAAAATCAATAAAATATAAAAACAAACAAACAAAAAACACCAAAATCCTCATAAAACTTGCCTCATTCTATTTCTTAAGGTTAGGAAATTCTCTCTTTCTGAACTGTACTATTATCTTCTGTGCCTTTCTTAGGATATTTGGTATTCTCTATGTTATAATTATTTCTGCATATCTCCCATCTAAATTAAAATAATTATAGAAATACTTCATCTTGTTCATCTCTACAGCCTCATAACACCTTAGAGTCTCTGTGCACATGGCTGATAATTAATGAGTAATTGCCAAATTAATGACCAGGCCTTGGAAAGCGAACCTAGGGATCTGAGGTCGCAAGTGGCTGAGGAAGAATGAGAGGAGTTAGTACCGGATAGTAATCACATTTTATGCAGTATGAGCACATGTTTAGTGACTTCTTCTCTCACTGAAGTTGAATGTAAAAGAATATAAATACATTAATGTTGTGTTAACCACTCACATGGTGGCAACTTACTGTGGCAGCCCCAGAAACATTTAAAAAGTAGAAAAGATATATGAAAAAAAACTTATTAAATAAAGTGGGCAAAAACATTTGCATAAAAATGTACTTGGACTTCTAGCTTGACTCATTTTAGGTTGGAATATGAAATTACTTCTATCATCCATGTCTCCTTTTATTTGTCTATAAAACTGGAATTCAAAGAAATCACCTTCAGGGAGTTATGGTGGGGATAAAGGAAATTGCTTACATAAGTGTAGAGAATGTTGTGGTTTTATTTAAAATATAATAAAAACATTTTTCGCAGAACTTGTTCAATATCTCACTGAAACACAATGTATTTAACAATGCAAATGAACATTCTGTCCTTTTCAATTCTTCTTAGTTTGAGAACATTGATTACTAAAGCCAATGGCTTATCGCAAAGTGAGTCTTTAGTTGCAGTCTTTTCTAGATGGCAAAGCATTTGTGCAGATAAAGATGTTTCTTACTTCTTAGCCACTATTTCTCACATCTGATTTGGAATATGCTTGGGAGATGATATAATTATAACAATTAATTAGTAGTCAGCAGAATAGAGTCATTTCTTCACTTTAGCAGTCTGTCAGTCCCAAACACAGCAGCTTTCAGAGAAATGAGACCGCAAATGTTGAATGCTTATTAGATCAGACAACTCAATGAAAATGTACCATTTTTGTTAATATGCTGATCCACAAAAATGTCACCGAGCTAGTCAGGAGAAAGGGATAAAGATTCGTTACGTATGTAAAAACACATACAATTCTAAGTTGATCTGCAGTGGCTGTGCACACATGAGTGTAAATTAAGTTGTGGATGTGATTCCCTGTCACAGCACATACTTGGGCTGTGGGTTCAGTCCCCAGTCAGGGCACATATGGAAGGCAACTGATCAATGTTTCTCATCTCTCTCTCTTTTTCTCTCCCCTCCCCCCTCATTCATTTTGAGTGTGCCATCCTGTACGAAAGGACCAAAGGCAAAATTCAATGATACATAGAACAATCTAGGTTTGGGGATTCCTATTATTTACCCTGTGCCTTTTTATAATATGATAATCTATTCATTATGATAATCAGTAAATCTGATTTAAATAGGATTAGAGGTCCTTAATAAGAATCTAACACCATGTTCTGCCTTAAGAAGCAATGAATATTGTATGAGAGAGCATAGTATCATATATCTATTGAAAAAATTATTCTGTGTAAGAAAACAACATATACTCATTCTAATTTTTCTGGGCTGTAGTAAATTTCTTAAAAAATTACTTGTTAATGCCATTAAAGAAGCAAGCTTATGGAGTAAATATGATTTGAGGTTTGTATTTTTATGGTACACTATAGATCATACATTATTTTAAAAATACATGGAATACTAAGAATGGTAAATCCCATCAACCACTGCTAACGGCTTCAGAGCATCATAACTAATGTCTCCTAGCCTAATTTAGTTTTGCCTCTTTCTTGTATAGGTTAGAAAAATAGATATGACATTATAATAAACAAAACTCCTAGAAATAGATAAAGATGTAAAAAGTGAAATCACACAACCTCTGACTGCCTGACATTAATTCACTTTAGTCAAAAAAGTTAAGAATATGCTCTATGCAAGTATGGTACTTGCAAAATAGATATGACATCGTAATAAACCAAATTCCTGGAAATAGATAGTAAGAATAGAAGTGGAACATTTATAGAAGTAGTATGTAAAACTTAACAGTCAAACATTTTTCAGAAAAATTCATTTTTCTATTTCAGAAGAGTACTTATGAATGTCTCTTGCTTCAGAATCTCATCTTTTAATCTCAATAGTCCATAGATTTTTAATCAGAGAGAAACCCAAATTTGCATGCATGTACGCGCGCGCACGCACACACACACACACACACACACACACACACCCCAACTCACAACTGTTCTAAGCAAGAGCTGTGGGTGATTTTACCAAGTGCATTTTTGCAACGAGAGAGCTTTCCTTGAATGTGGCATTGCATGAATCTGTCCAGTTACTAAAAGAGACATAAATAGCTATAAATACAATAATATGAATGCATTTATCCTTTAAGTTCTGAACTTAGTGCAGTTTTTTTTTAAAAATATATTTTATTGACTTTTTACAGAGAGGAAGGGAGAGAGATAGAAAGTCAGAAACATCGATGAGAGAGAGACATCCATCAGCCGCCTCCTGCATGCCCCACAGTGGAGATGTGCCCGCTAGCAAGGTACATGCCCCCAACCGGAACCGAACCTGGGACCTTTCAGTCCGCAGGCCGACGCTCTCTCCACTGAGCCAAACCGGTCTCGGCCTTAGTGCAGTTTTAAGGGAGATTGCTAATTTCCTATAGGTTCAATACACTATTTCTGACACTAGACAGGGCAGACCAAGCTAGGCTGTGTATTAATATGGAAGGAAGTAGAAAAGGATACCTAGGAAACAAGAAGAGAGTCCAAATACTAAGCCAAATTTTCCTGAAGTTTATAATGAACAGAGATTACAAATATAAGAACTGTTATCACAGATATCAGCTGTCTTGCTTTTCTGTTGCTGTAGTATAAACCCTAATAGAACACATGGAGTTAAAACAACAGAAATGTGTCTTCTTTCTCCTAGCCCGAGAGATGATTAGGCTAATCTCTACAGTTTTGTTGCTTCATGCAATACTAGGTAGCTATCCAAGGTCAAATGGCCATGCAGTGACAGACCATCAGGCTAACCTTAAATTGGCCTGTACTATTCAAGATGCCTCACTAACACGGTTGGCTTTTGGTCATGGCTGTTGGCGAGACTCGAGTGAGAATGACAATCAGCAAGTTAGTTTTCCATACAGCCTCCCCATGTGGTGTGGGCTTCTAATGCAGCTTCTGGATTCATTGAGGCAGACAAGGGAAGCTGCCCATCATCTGAAAGCCTGGATTTCTAGAATGTCACTTGTGACATGTTCTGTTGATCAAAACAGATGGTCAAGGCTAGCTTTTCTCTAAGGAAAAGGTTAAGTAAGTCCCTCTTCTTTTAAAATCCCATATGCTAAAAGGCTAATATGCAAATCCACCAAACAGCCGAACAACTGGTTGCTATGGCAGGCACTGACCACCAGGGGGCAGATGCTCAATGCAGGAGCTGTCCCCTGGTGGTCAGTGTGCTCCCATAAAGGGAGCGCCACTCAGCCAGAAGCCGGGTTTATATCTGGCTAGTGCAGCAGCGATGGTGGGAGCCTCCCCCATCTCCACGGCAGTGTTAAGGATGACACTATGCGGAGCGGGCCTAAGCCATCAGCCTGACATCCCCTGAGGGCTCCTGGACTGTGAGAGGGTGCCTGAATTTCTAAAAAAAATGTATCTTTTTATATTTTTCAGAAAGGGAGAGAGAGAAACATAAATGACAAGAGAGAATCTTTAATTGGCTACCTCCTGCATGCCCCCTAGTGAGGATCGAGCCTGACACCTGAATAGGAATTGAACCATGACCTCCTGGTTCATAGGTGGATCCTCAACCACTGAGTCACCTGGGCCAGGCTAGTGACTATTTCGTATCTTAACTAGTTATCACAATACATCCTTCTGGTCCAAATGTCAGTGTCAGGAGTGAACTTGTAACTCAAACCAAGCTAAACAGAATCATTGTAATGTTAGGACAAAGGAAACATTTCTTTCTGAGAATGTAAGCAAAGCAGCATGGAGCACTAGGAGATATTATACAATCCCATTTAGAGGGGCTGCCTTAGCTGCATGCTCATAATGTGGGGCTCAGAGAAGAGGGGGTGAAAACAGCAATAGCCGTGGGAAGGCTGTGCCACCACTGGAACTCCCCCAAACTGAAGCTACCCCTTCCTCCAGAAAACCCACATCGCAGAGCTAACGAAGGACAATATTGTTTGGGATGCGTTTAGGTGGGAATGTCTAATACTAGCAGCGTCAAGAGACTGAACATATTTTTTCATAAAGTTGTTTTGATGATTAAATTTGGCATATAAATGGTCTTTTATCTTTTCCTTTACTCAGTATGTTTAAATATGGCAGTCTCTAGCCCATCTAACAGTTTTAATTTTTTTTTTCAAAAACCAGATTTATTTGTTTTGTTTAGTTACTGGACAAAAGAAAAAAAAAATCCTCGGAGTTTGGATCCATTTGACCTTAATTTAAATCCATAAAGTGGAGCTGTCCGCAATTATAAGCTTACCCACCAGAGGAATGTGGTATAAATAAAAAAACACAATCAAAATGTAATTAAAGAAGCTGTTTGATATTTTTTTGAAAGCAGTTTATGTTGGATAAGAAAGAGCTGATTTCTATTATTTTTATGATCATAGTATTCTATTTATATTCTCAGCACTGAATTAATTTCCTTGTCTCATGCTCACCTTGCTAAAGATCCTTTTAAAATACTTTAATGAGTTGCGTACATAAATCATCTTAGTGATCACAAATACTTATATGCAGAAACTCTGGAGGGAACTTTTTCAAGTTTGTAGAGTGGAAGATAAGTCACTGAAAGTGCCCCTTTACCTGTATCAGAGTGAAAAAAAATAACAATTGTGATTTTATTTTTTTCATGGACTTAACAGTGGTGAAATCTTTTAAAAAATCATTCAAAAGTAAATATAAAGCAATGCATAGAGAGCCATGTAATGCATTACAGCAAAGTCAACCAAGTATAGGCTGGGCATTAGTGTTCGCTTTTATGACTTGTGCCCATAAGCTGGCACCATCCCTTAATGGTAAATGAACTATGTGCACATAGGCAAATATCTGTATTTTAAATGAGAATTTCCTAAAGGCTCTACAGTGGTATCTCGAGATACGAGTGCCCTAATATATGAGATTTTTGAGATACAAGCAGCTGAGCTCGAATTAAACTCGTATCTCGAGGTACCACTGTACTATAATACATAGGGACTAAAATTGAGAATTCTCAGCTAAATATTAAAAACCAGACCAGAATAGATGCCTGACATCTTTCATTAGTTATATTCATGTATGTTGTTCTTAATTCTAATGTTTAAATATTGTTATCTGATATAGAAAAAAAAATTCTTAAAAAATAGCACCCAGATTCTATGTCTCCCTGCCTCAATCACCAGAAGCAGGACTACATATTCACCTGAATACCAATTTAAAATAAATAAAACACATTCTACTTCTATGACGTGCATAAAAATTATCTAAAGTCACCTATCATTTCTTTCTACTGATAACCTTGATTTTAAACATATTGACTTTCAAACAATTCCAAAATATGTGAAATAATTAACAGAGCTGTAATCACTGTTATAAACATCCTGAAAATAGTTGCTTATAATACAATTGGTGTATGAAGTCTACAGGAAAGAAAAGTACAACTAACCATGATTAATGATGAACCAACTAATTGAGCATGCAAATGATATTAAATAGTTGTGGACTTTGACTTGTATCACACTTCCTCATTAATCTGATTCTTTATTTGAGAACAGCAAATATACCAGCATATTCCTAACTTTGCTCAACTATTTTGAATCTCACAATCTCGCTGTTGGAGTGGATTTTGAGATCAGAGAAATAGGATCTCAAAACGTTGATGAGGCAATAGTGCTATTGATAATGGTTTCCACAAAAACTTAAATGTATTTTTCAGTGCACAATCCTAATAGAAATTTTTGGAAATCCTTATGAGGCCAGGTGTTATATAGATCATCTCTTCTGAGTAAATCAACATTACAGCCAGTGGATCTCAATGACTTTGAAATTACTAAGTAATTTGTTCAGGAAAGATTGTGCTTTTGGTTATTTTGTAAGATCCTTTTTAGGAAAAAAAAATTCTCAAATTGAGAAACAAAATAATTGTGGGTTTTCTTACTTATGCGTTTTCTATTAACAGTGGGAAATTTATCACAGGAAGTAAAGGACAGGAAATGGGCATAGTCATTAAGTTGTAAGAAAGGCCACTGCCTATATATTATGCATCTTCAATCCTGAGATTTAAAATAGTCTTTTTGCCCGAAACCGGTTTGGCTCAGTGGAGAGAGCGTCAGCCTGCGGACTGAAAGGTCCCAGGTTTGATTCCAGTTAAGGGCATGTATCCTGGTTGCGGGCACATCCCCTGTAGGGGGCGTGCAGGAGGCAGCTGATCAATGTCTCTCTCTCATGGATGTTTCTAACTCTCTATCCCTCTTCCCTTCCTTCCTGTAAAAAAAACAAACAAAAAATCAATAAAATAAAATTTTTAAAATAGTCTTTATGAGCTTTGCATTAAACTATGCTTGATTCCAACAATGTATTCTCTGAGGAAGCTTCTGGTTTGACAATGACAATATTTAGGACTATGACGCTGAGTAGACAGAATCCACATTATTTGCCTAATATTACTCTCTGGTATCTAAAGAAATGTGTAGACTATTTAGCCCTGTTTGATATGCCTGTGTGCTATGATAGACTTTATACTTGCATAAAATCGTAGCTCAGTGTTATCTTTTGTTATAGCATTTATTAAATACTAGAGGCCCGATTGCAGGAAATTCATGCAAGAGTAGAGTTTCATTCCCTCTGGCCGCTGGCAGCATCTGGGATCAGACTTTCCTCCTGCTGCTGGCAAGCAGCCCGGTTTCGTCCGGAAGGATGTCTGGAAGGTCGTTTGGCTGTCTGGTCTAATTAGCATATTATACTCTTATTATGATAGATAACAGATGATATTGTTGTTGATGATGATTATCTTGTATAGGTCTAATTCTTTTCTTTTTAAAAAATATATTTTACTTTTTTACAGAGAGGAAGGGAGAGGGATAGAGAGTTAGAAACATTGATGAGAGAGAAACATCAATCAACTGCCTCCTGCACACCCCTTCCTGGGGATGTGCCCGCCCTTGACCAAACTAAACCTGGGACCTTTCAGTCTGCAAGCTGACTCTCTATCCACCCAGTCAAACTGGTTTTGGCAAGTCTAATTATTTCCTAGATTCTTAAAATTAAACCTAATCATTTATTTTTTAACATCAGGTTTCACTGGAGAAATATCATCTCTCTTTATATTGAGAAACTGAGACACAAAATTATACTGTTCAGAGAAGTTTTAGCAAAAAATCCATATTGTGCTGAGGACTGAGTCAAAAGAAGTCACCACTTACATAAATGAAACATTACTCACATATATTTTTAATATAGCAATATTGTCCTTTTATCATGGCTGATTTATAAATGTAAATATGGACTTCTAGTTTTTAGAAGACTTTTTTTAAAATTTAAAGATAATTTGCAATAACATATTTATAGTTACTTCTTGCTTTGATTTATAGCATTAAACAAATGCATCAGAATGCAGATAATATAGAATCTTATCAAATCTCATACTATGTTGCTTATGTAAATTGAAATACGTAAAATTAAATCAGGTTAAAATGTTTGTTTTTATCTTTATATCTTCTTGAACCTTGACTCCTTGACCATTTCTATTTTTATCACTTTTATAATTACTGCTTTTTATTTTTTTTTATACTTTTCCCTAGTCTTATGCTTTGCAATGTGCTGAAATGGACAGAGTAATTTTCACATGATGCGTTTCTGATTTTTTGTGTTGCTGTATTTCTTTTCAAGTTGGCTCTTGCTTTCTTCCCTCTACACCATCACCATCACATCACTCCCTGTCACTCTCATCTTATTAACATACATCTTTCCTTTTTATGTAGCTTAGGTCAGATCTCTCTCTAGTGACCCTGATCTCTAGTGACCCATTTACCTCTAAACGCATCATGATTAAAATAGAAAGAAGAGTTTTCGGGTAGCAGAAGAGCCATATGACAGCCATTAAGCTTAAAAATGAATGCAGCAGGATTAAAGATTAGAACCTGAAATACATAGGAAGGCTGAACAGAGCTGGAAAAAGGTATTCAGTAAAAATTCACGCTGCTGCCCATAACAACCAGAAGGAAAATCAAAATGGGAAAAGTATACTTACACCTGAACATTTCTTCCACCTCTCAATGAGACAGAAAAAGAGAATCTGTACATTTTTTGAACAGTTCATGAGCAAATGCTTTAAAGGACGATCACTACATTTTCCAGAAACTTCCCAACAATGAGGCATATTTACTGAGACGATAATGAAATGTCAGTCAGTGCAAGCCTAGGCTTTGTGGCCCATTTCTCGATGCACACAATCAAAAGCCGAAATCCGCTAAGATTAAGCAGATAACTTTTCAAATATTGTCAGGAGCTGCTAGAAAAGACATATTTTAAGTGGGCTGCAATAAATAAATAAAATAAGGCTCTCCAAACATAAAATGACAGTGGCAGAAGGTTACAGAAATTCAACAGCGGCGGAAATTAAATTACAGCCAAGCTAAAACTTGTAGAAGATCCCTTGGTCATTAAATGGTTGCTCATTGTATTGGTATTCTCAAATGGATAAAACAGAAGAGGTACAATATAAGATGCTTAGATAAAGAGGATTCTCTTATTTTGGTTTTTCAAGAATGTGCTTTGAAATTTCAGTTCATGTAAGAAAAAGAGGAAAAGAATACAGGCTATCACATAACTAGCAATAACATGTACTCCCTGTGTTACAATACAGCATATATAAATTAAACCATTCTGGGTTTTCTTTTTTATTTTCTCCTAAAAATGTTGTGCATGGAGGAAGAGCAAACCAGGTCTGCATTTTCTCTATTTCCTTTTAAATATATTCTACATCAATTTACTTTGTGTAAGATGAAATACCCCCAAAGCTACAATTTCTTTTTTTTAATATTGTTGTTAATATTTATTTCAATGAGGAAAGTAAAGGGAGAGAGAGAAACATCAATGATGAGAGAGAATAATTGATTGGCTGCCTCCTGCTCGCCCCCTACTGGGGATTGATGGTGCAACAGGGGCATTTGTTCTCATGAAGATGTCAGCCAACCATCTGGAAAATTTGACTATCCTGTTGGTGAACCACATGAAGAGACCTGAGATGACATGATAAGATGAAAGAGCCAGGTGAGGCCTAACCTGGAGCTTCCCCCTCCAAGATGCCACACATGGAAGTAAACCATCTTGGACAACCCAGACCAGCCCAATCAGTAGGTCAACTCACTTCCCAAGTCAACTCAATTAATCTCACGTGATCAAATAAATGAACTGCCCAACCAAGTCTTATCTGAATTCCTAATATACTCAACTGGGAAAACAAGAAATTTTGTTTTTTAAGCCACTGGATTTTAGCCACTGTTATACAGCCATATATCCCTGGAACAGTGGTATACAAGCTCCTTTTAACCAAAGAAGAAAAGCATTATCTCTGAAATTATTTGAGTTTAGAAAGAAAAAAAATTTTGATCATCCCATCCCAATATTATAACGAAAACAACAAGGTTATTCCTTCATTAGTTTCATTCAGCTGGAAGTTTCTTTAATTCTGAAATAAGAATGATTGGCCCCTATCAGAGATAAGGATAATTCTTAAGTTTAACATTTATGCAAAATATAAGACTATATCAATATATTATCAGTTTTGACACAGTAAAGCAGATTTACACACACACACACACACACACACACGCATACACACACACACACAATAATGCCTACCCAAATGAATGCTCATATAAAATGAATTATTCTAAGAAATATTAATCCATGTTCCACAACATGCAAGCCCTATTCTACACATTAAAGATCATATTTCCTAACTATAAGTAATACTACCAAATAACTAGGTAGCTAGATGTTTCCTATCTGTCCAAAACTTTAACAGTGCACAACATAATATAAATATAAAACTATATTCCAGTGACTTTAGCAATAGCATTTAACTGCTTTCTCATTTTAGACTTTTTTTACAGTGATCATATAATAGTTATATACAAAATAAAACTATGTATCTTTACATCTTCAGAAAGCCAAATGAGAGAGAAAGCAGAAGAGTAGCAATATATATGATTACTTTTTAAACAAGAATAAATTGTAATGAGAATTACTCAGTGATCTCAAGTGTAAAAAAAGTGGGTTACAAAGACAAGGTTAAAAAGGGACACTATTCCAACTTTGTAATTTCTTCCTAGACCAACCCCAGAAATGCATAAATGAATTTCCATCTACAGGGAATATACTCTCATCATCTTGGAAAGAGTGGTTTGCTTGAAAAGGCTATCAAGATTTCATTTAATAGGCTAACATAAAGTAATAAGTAATAACTCAGTGCAAATATTTATGTTAATAATATTAATTTCATACCTTACATGAATAAGCAATATTAATGTAACCAGATCACTGGTGAAAACTGGGAGACTCCCATCTTATAATAGAAAAACTTCCCACTACAATTTGATCACGCTCAGTGACCTGGAGGTAATAAATGAGTAAGTCAGTAAACCAAATAACAGAGAAATAAATCAAGTGCCAATAACACTCTTTCAAACCATCCAATCCCCTGGGATTGATATGTTTAATTAAGAAAAATAAATTGTGCTATGTTGAATCCCTAATGATGTTGTGAATCAAATGGTATTTAAATGATTTGTCTTGCAATATTTGAGTACTAATTATATTACTCAACTCTGTATGAGCAGGGGAGATAAAGAAAATAGAAATAAGATTTATTCTTCCCATGTTTTTGCTTTATGAAATCATGAGCAATTAGCCACGTCTCTGAATCCAAATGGCAAATGAGAATCATAATGAAATAGAAAAATGACATTTGTTTAAGAAACAGTTGTAGATTTAGAATGCCATTTGCAATGAGCTTCCAAAACCCATAAGTTTTGGTCATTGTGGTGAATACCTTTCATTTACTCAATGAACACAATGTGATTAAATTAGGATGATGTGTTCCACCTGAGTTAATAAATAAATTAATGAACAGAAGAGAGCAAAGCAAACAAAAGTAACCATACAAATAATAAAAACTGTAAGTAATAGGATAACTATTGGCTCCTGTAACTAAACTGTGTATAGATTCAGGTGAGGTTTGTTGTATAAACCAAACAATGGCTTAAAGGAATATTTATATCTATTTTTTATAACTCTTACATTACAGTTCCACATAATGGCCTCTTGTTTATGGTATAGTTATTAACTTAGACTCAAAAACCAATTACTTATATTTGAATCATTGTGTACCCTTGCTTTCTTGACCTTTGGCTTAATTTCTCATCTGGGCCACAGTATCCTTATCTAAAGTAGTATAATTGATGGTACCTACCACATATTACTATGATAATTTAACAAACTAATAATAAATGAAAAGCTCTCAGGTAAGTGTGTGATATAACATACTTGCTATAGGAGAGTCAGACATGATTCTGAGCAGTTTCACAGTCAGAAAATTACTATGATTGTTTGAGACTTCACATCTTAAAAAAAAATCCAGAAAGTAAGACTGCAATTTTCTCCTCATAGCTATAAGAAGTCCTTAAGTTTATTCTTTCATCATTTCAAACTAAATCCTTTCAACCATCCCTAACCTAATCCTTGTAAATAGAAAAATTTAGATTATGGGCTTAATCTTATCAGGGCTCATATTTAGAGTTGAGAATGGGGCCAATTAAAACTGAACTAAAGCATGTCCACCTAAAATTTCAAATATGCTCAAATATTTGAAACAGTACTTAAGGTCTATACTATGTACAAGATGCTGAATTAAGTGCTATGGACCACGATAGTCCAATATTGATGAACCTATTCGATTATAATGTGTACGTGTGAGTGCATGTATGCACATTCAGAGCCTAATGTTTGTATTTTGGAGCAGAAAATTGAATTGTTTTTTGAAGTGGTTATACAATAGGGAGGTCAAGACTCAGCCAGCTTTGAGTAGATAGGAACTGGAATAATTTGTAATGGCGAATATGATGCAGCATAATACATTACAATTTAGTGCATGGAAATTGACAATAAAAGATCCTAGGAGGATAGTGAGAAGAGAAACAGGACTGCAATTGAGAGTGTATGTGGAAGTAGCAGAAAATACAGTTGAAGGAATAATTGGCTTTTCAGTCTAGAGAAGAAAATCGGACTTGATTGCAAGTGGAGAGCCATAATAAGACCTGGAGTCCTTTACTGACGTGATGAAACCAGTGTTTCACAAGGATTAGTCTGTCTGAAGTGGACAGAGACTGCTGCAGGTAAAGGAGCCGTTTACCAGGTTGTACAGTAATGGAGGGGTGAGGTGGTAGAGCAGTGGACTGCAGTAGTGGCAGAGAAACAACCAGAAAACAACCAAGGACATGTGTCAAAGAACTGGTACAATCTCTTGTATTCTAGTCATATAATTTTAAAATGAGTACCATTTTAATGGTGTTTGTTATCTCCTAAAGTATGAATCATAAAACAAAACAAACAACAACAACAATAAAAATAAAACCCCAGCATCAGTAAAATATATAAGGATAAAATTTATCTGAAAGGTCAAATCACATAGAATCTCAGGAAAGTCACCCATATCTTCAAACATTTCAAACCTAAACCTGGAGTTCATAATACTCCAGGTTTCTGTATTCCAAGCCAAAGAAAACTGTAAAATAAATCTTTTTGGGGGCAAAATAAAGAGCAACACAGACAAAAAAAAAAAAGCTGAAGGAGGTTCATTACCATCAAACTAGTATTGCAAGAAATGTTAAAAGATCATCTTCAAAGAGAAGAAAAAATAAAAAAGAAGGAATTTATATAGAGAGAGGAACATATAAAGAATAAAATCACATCTATGTTCATTGCAGCCTTATTTATAACAGCCATGATCTGTAACAGCCCAAGTGACCATCAATAGATGAGGGGGTAAAAAATGCTGTGGTACATTTTACACAATTGAATGCTACTCAATAGTAAAAAGAAGGAAACTATACTTTTTGCAACAGCATGGTTAGATCTGGAAAGTATTATGCTAAGTGAAATAAGCCAGTCAGAGGAAGACATACGGTTTCACTTATATTTGGAATCTAATGAATAAAATAAACAAAATAGGAATAGGCTCATAGATATAGAGGACAGACTGACAGCTGTCAGAAGAATGAGGGTGAAAAAGGTGAAGGAATTGTGTGTGTGTGTGTGTATGTGTGTGTGTATGTAAGATATATATCCTTTTGTTAGGTCATCTTTTATTGAATCCTTTGAATTATCTCATTAAAAGAACAAGTGTCTTTTTACAGTGATTCCAAAAATTAGTTATATGTAACTAGAGGCCTGGTGCATGAAATTTGTGCACTCACGGGCTGGGGTTCCTCAGCCTGGATTGTGAGAGGGCACAGACCAGGCTGAGGGACCCCACTTGTGCAAAATAGGGGCTGGGATGATTATAGGAAGTCGGCCAGCCAGGTGGGGACCACAGGAGGACTACAGGGTATGTCCAGCCCATCTCACTCAGTTCCAATCAGCCAGAATCCAGCAGCAAGCTACTCTACCAGCTGTAGTGTCTGCCCCATGGTGGTCAGTGTAAATCATAGCGAGCAGTTGAGTGGCCTTACCATATCATTACCATATTACATTTTGATTGGTTGAATGGCCAACCAGACACTTAGAATATTAGACATTTATTATATAGGATTGGATCACATTATTTGTGATTAAATTTTGCATTTTGTACTAATCAGTGATAAATAAAAGTTTGCACTTTCCAACACTTATACCTTTAAAAGTTTTCCTGTTAAGGGAGCCAAGCACAGAACTTAAACGTGTAATCAGCAAGTGCGCTCTGACTAGAGCAGGAGAGCAATCCATTGAACAATCCTTCTGTTGTCAGTAGGCAGCAAGAAAATTTTATTATCATGTGCTGAATGGAAACACATGTTGCTCAGAAACACATGACTACGGACTATTTCAATTGTTTTCCTTTAAAGACATTTCATTATGCCAGACTGTTCTAACCACAAGTGTCACCCATTCATTAGCTTAATGGAAAAAGGTAACAGATTATGTATATAAGAGTCACCCAGGGAGAAGATATACATGTACAACCCAGAACACTTACGTAGATAGATTGTAGACATAATGAGCTTCCACAGGAGCAAAGGAGACAAACAATTACTCTAATGGAAAGCAGGGGGATGTGATTATCATTAAACACCTCCCAAAGACAAATATTTGCCATGGGGATGACATACAGAAGAGGCACATGATGTGGTCTTGCCTTATGGGCAACAGAGGTAGAGAAAATAATGAAAGTTTTGCGATCCTGTAGTTTGAAGAAACCATTGTAGGTTTTCTTTTTACTATTTGGAGAAATCATGCTCTTTATCTGTTGTTGTTCCTGGTGTGGAATCAATTCCTAGAATGGCTTTCAAAGATGACTCACATTACTTCTAGGGGTGACCAGGCCTGCAGGGGAGGGCGGTTAGGGAGCCAACTGCTCACCTGCCTGCCTGTAAATATTGTGAGATGTAATTCTCCTGATTATGCTAGATTTTATGTCACAGTTTACCTTACCCATGGGAGAGCATCGTGCTAGGCTTTATCTAACTACATGAGCCCTGAAAACCCACAGCTTTCTCTGAAAGCAGAAGTCTGAAAGATTGAAAAGATGAGAAGGACTGGATGTGGGGTCAATGGACTAAGGATAATCACAGAAGAAGAAATTTCTTCTTAAGAAACTAAGGGATGCCCCCAGGTTAAAAGCCAGAAAATTAATGAGTACCTCAGTCCTAGGAGTGCAAATAAATGAATCCTGCCGATAAAAGAAATAAGCTCGGTTACCTATATTAATGGTAACTATCTTTATGGCTTCTCTGTCTTTGTCAACTTTGAAGCAGGAGTCACTAGGAAGATAGGAGTGGTATATATAAAGAAAATGGAGAGAGAGAGGGGAGAGGAGCACTTTCTGAGCAGCACTTCAAAATGTACGAAGAAGTGGAAAATTGGGTCTCTGAATGATTTGCCTCAAAACAAGAAAAGTTCTATTGGGAAGGTATCCACAAATTACCTGAAAGATGGGCGAAATGTGTAGCTAGGGATAGACATTACTTTGAATAAAGCACTTTTGATAATTCTCTTGAAATTATCATGTTTTCTTTGATTACAAAATCCACATTAACCGGAAGACCTAGTAATTTTTTAATCGGGTTAACTAATTAATCAATTAATCTAAGGCAATAAAATTATCTTCCAATAAGCACCTAGTATATGTGAAACATTATGCTATGTGTTCAGCTGCTTGAAAGAGCATATATTATATTGTTTCAACTTAATTAAATTTATTTGGACATAATAAGTTACATTGTGGAAAGTGTCCTAAAATGACAAAAGGTGTCTTCCCTGAGTTTGAGAGCAGTTTCTTATCTCTAGCTGTTTGGCTCAGTGGGTGGAGAATCAGCCTGTGGAATGAAGGGTTCCAAATTCAATTCTGGTCAAGGGCACATGCCCAGGTTGGGGGCATGCAGGAGGCAGCCAATCAATTGTTTTCTCTCATGCTCGATGTTTCTGTTTCTCTCTTTTTATCCCTTCCCCTCTGAAATCAATAAAAATATATTTTAAAAAAAGAGAACAGTTTCTTAAAGATCTGGATTGTCAGACTATTCACACACCTGCACCATTTTTAGCAATTCACTAATACTATTTCCATATTACACAAATAACCCACAAACCAAATCTGTCTGGGGGTTACATGTTCACTTCTATTGAAACACAGATACTGTTCTGACAACAGTCACAGAGTGAAAACTGACCTATAACACTTAGCCCCAAATTCCTAGAGACAAGTTAACTAGTCTACTTGAAGCCTGCTGTTGTGTAAATTTCCACAGGTAAACTTTCGACCTATCTCTCCAGGCCTGAGATACTTCCAGCTGTGTAAAACATTGCCTTCCACTCAATGATCATCGTGAATCTTAGGCTTCAGTTACTTCCTCCTTTCCCCATGTAGAGAAAATATAGAGGAAATTGCTAGAACATCTTATCTAATAAAAGAGTAATATGCAAATCGACTGTCACTCCAACACACAAGATGGCCAACAGAGGAGGGCAATTGGGAGGGATCAGGCCAGCAGGGGAGGGCAGTTGTGGGCAATCAGGCCAGCAGAGGAGGGCAGTTGGGAGTGACCAGGCCTGCAAGGGAGGAAAGTTGTGGGTGATCAAGTCAGCAGGGGAGGGTAGTTGGGGGGGGACCCAGGCCTACAGGGGAGAACAGTTGCAGGGGACCAGGCCTTCAGGGGGGAGGGCAATTAGGGATAACCAGGCCTGCAGGGGAGGGCAGTTAGAGGCAATCAGGCTCGCAGAGGAGCAGTTAGGCATCAATTAGGTTAGCAGGGGAGTGGTTAGGGGGTGATCAGCTTAGCAGGCAGAAGCAGTTAGGGGCAATCATGAAGGCAGGCACGTGAGCAGTTGGGAGCCAGCAGTCCTTGATTTTGAGATTGATGTCCGACTGCCCTTGTAGGCCCGATCCTACTGATAGGTCCCAGATTGGGGAAGGTTCAGGCCAGGCTGAGGGACACCCCCCCCCATGCATGCATTTCATGCACCAGACCTCTAGTTGTAGAAATAAAATGCATTCATTTCTTTTAGAGAATTATGTTAAATGTTTGTTTGTGCTTGCCTGAACTCGCAGTACTTTTTAGAAGTGTACAATCAATTATATATTATTCAATTCTAAGAGGTGTATAACAGTTAATGTTGAAATTAGTATTTTTCCCCCCTCTATCTGAAATGTGATTCCTATAAGCAAAAGGGGACTTATTTAATCTAGTTTATACCAAAGAAAACCGGAGCTGTCCAAGAGGTAAAGAGGAATACTGCAATAGAGAAAAAGAGACATCAGTATATAACTGCTCTCAATTCTAAATAAAGGAAAAGTGGGTTTTTATAGTCAAGAAGCAGGGTAGGGGAGGAGAATAATAAGGAATTATTAGGAGAAAACATTAGGTAGAAAGGGGAACTCTGTTTAAAAGTGACTTGATAGGAATCTAAGTGGAGACAGGCTAAGGTGATCAGATATCACGTGAGGAAAGCAGAGGAGAGCACTGATCAGTTATTGATGGAGCTCAGCTAACAAAGGGGGAGATTTGTGCTAAACTGATTCAGCAAGATTCTTGCTACAGCTGGATCATGCAGAGAGGAACAATGAGGTCCAAAAGTAAAAGCATATAAGAGAAAAGGACTCAGGGCTCTGACAGAACTCGGTCAAGGAGGTAGCTTTTTCAGCTGAAACACATGCATCTAGGCCAATTGCAAAATGTCAGGAAAGGCTGATAGTACTTTGTTGAAATATCAAAACTACAAGTGACACCGAAACCGGTTTGGCTCAGTGGATAGAGCATCGGTCTTCGGACTGAAGGGTCCCAGGTTCGATTCAAGTCAAGGGCATACAACTTGGTTGCAGGCACATCCCCAGTAGGGGGCGTGCAAGAGGCAGCTGATCGATGTCTCTCTCACCGATGTTTCTAAAGCTCTATCCTCCTCCCTTCCTCTCTGTAAAAAAATCAATAAAATATATTTTAAAAAAAAGAAAAAAAACTACAAGTGCCACTGTGAACATTCAACAACATCAAATGCTATCCATTCATTGTTAGTTCCTCTTTAGATAGTTTTGTGATAAGTTTGTTCCTGCCTTTCTGAAATTGTCTCTGGAACTCAAATAATTAGAAGTGGATTAATCCAATCTGTGGTATCATTTTGATGATTTAAAAAAAAATTCCACTGGAATAAATTCCGCCTTTAATTTATGGATGACACTGCAGATAAGAGAGGACGTTTTAATCACTGTGCTCCGATGATAGATGGTGATGGCATTTAATCAAATGCCCTCTGACAGAGGATGGTCTTAGGGGTTGGCTCAGGTAGGGACTCAGAGGTGGGAGGCGTGTGGCAGCGAAGGGGAGATGTTGTAAGCTCTTGTGATCATGTGGTTAGACCAGGACATGAGAAACAGCACTGGACTTTCTAAGAGAAAAG
Source organism: Lasiurus cinereus (assembly GCA_011751065.1). Taxonomy (NCBI): domain Eukaryota; kingdom Metazoa; phylum Chordata; class Mammalia; order Chiroptera; family Vespertilionidae; genus Lasiurus; species Lasiurus cinereus. The sequence goes on along the minus strand of JAAGEH010000043.1, from coordinate 6,987,139 downwards.
ATCTAAACCACTGCTTACTGTAGTTACTAAAGTGAACCCCGATCTTTAAAGCTTGTGAGAAATACTTAAATGTTATCATCTGAATTGCTTTTCAAGGCAAGCCTATTTGTACTTTTTTTCCTCCTTGGTTTAAATAAAACATGGTAGGCGATGTCAATACCTCTTTTGTCATCTAAATAATTTTCAAAAGGATATAGATATAGGATAGATAGATAGATAGCTGGTATGTAAGTCTTTCTCTTAAAAGCTAGTTATTTTTTGTTTGTTTGGTAAATGTGTATATATATATATATATATATATATACACACACACACACACACACACACACACACACACACACACATACATATATACATCGAATAGAAACATCGATGCAAGAGAAATGTTGATCAGCTGCCTCCTGCACACCCCCTGCTGGAGATGTGCCCACAACCAAGGTACATGCCCTTGACCGGAATCCAACCGGGGACCCTTCAGTCTGCAGGCCGATGCTCTATACACTGAGCCAAGCCAGTTAAGGCAAAAGCTGAAGTTTTCACATCATACATGGTATACAATTTGCTAACCATTTGGAAGTGCCTTTAAATATTTTAAAAACACTTTTCATATATAAAGAGAAGGTAATATCAGTTTAAAATTAACTGTGAGAGTTCTTATTTAACTAGTAAAATAATAATGCAATTCACAACTTCTAAAAAATAAGTAAAAGTAAATGACCAAAACCCACCAACAATGTTAAAACAGCAGCTAATGGAAGAAAGAGTGACCTCACACAAAAGAGAAAGAATCTTGAAAGAGTGTCTGCTGCAGCCAAGGGAAATACGTAGGCCCAAGGTTGGCAAACTGCAGCTCATGAGCCACATGTGGTTCTTTGGCCCCTTGAGTGTGGCTCTTCCACAAAATGCCACGGCCTGGGTGAGTCTATTTTGAAGAAGTAGCATTAGAAGAAGTTTAAAAAATCTGGCTCTCAAAAGAAAGTTCAATCGTTGCACTGTTGATATTTGGCTCTGCTGACTAATGAGTTTGCCAACCACTGACCTAAGCTGATTATCTTCTTACAAAAAAGAAATTTCTGGGGACCCATGGTAACCCAGGAGAGCAAAATCTATGGCCAAGGAGAAAGAGGATTTCTGCCTGTACAAGCTCTCCCTTATTATAATAATGCTGTGTTAATAGACAGCACAGAACTTGCAGAGTGAAGAGTTATTTATTTTATAACTATTTAGGCTGGATATGGCTGCGTGGCTCATGTGGTCCTGGAACACACGTGTCAGTGCTTTCCACCATCAGTAGTCTGGGCAACATGGATGGGAGACAAGGGACCTTGTGATTCTCACTTTCCAGCAAGCAAGCCCAGGCATGTTCTCATGTTAAGAGCAGTGAAGCACCCATCTTATATAAAAACTGCTGTTTGAAATTTTAACCTTGCTATTGGCTTCTGTAAATGCTTGCTTGCTTAAAAAATAAGGAAAATGAGACTATTCTCACTTCAGAGAGGCCATTAAACCTTCCCCGGACAAAATGATCAGTGCTGGCACCAGGCCAGGTCTTTGGTTGAGGTCTCAAGGCCTCAACACATAGGGGCCCTTTAAGAACTTGCAAAGGGCGGGAAACATCATGTATTTGGGAGACAAAGAAGGTAAAAACATATAAATAGGGAAATTTCTGCATGTTGGGGCCCAGAATTTGAGAAACATTTTCCTCTGGACCCGCGTGTAATAAATGTAACTCCAAACTCTCCGAGCATGGTTTGATTATTCTGGTTTTCTGTAACACCAGAAGGCAAAAAGGAATGAGTCTACTCATACAAAGCCACTGGATGACATCTCGCTGGTCAAAGATGGTCTCTCAGTCACACTGGGAGAAGACTATCAAGGTGCAAGGCCAAAAGGGATACTTGAGGAGTGGGAAGCAGTAAAGCCCTCAACTTCTCCATCTGCCTCAACCCTAACCCAGCGTCCAGGAACCTGTTAGGCTGTGTGTTAGCAGACTAATGACTGCAGGTGTAATATGAATTTCCTTCAGATTAGGGATGTTGGACATATTTCATGTGCTCGTTTGTCTTGTTGGGTAGAGTGTGTGAAAGTTTCCCCCCGTGTTTTAAAATTGGGCTCTCTGTCTCATATAGAATTGGTAGGTCTGGTTTACCTTCTGGACATGAGTTTTGAACAGATATATGATATACTGCAAGTGTTCTCTCCTAGTCTGAGATTTACCCTCTCATTTTCAAAATAGTCTTACTAATGGACACTATTATATACATATGTATATAATAAAAATCACAATTATATATATATTATAAAATCATTTTTCACCATTTAACTGTTAAATTATTCAGCCCAATTTTTGGAAAAGAATACATTTTCCTCCATTGTATTCCTTGACAATGTTATCACAAATCAATTTGTATTGTACATAATCACTGCTCTCTAGGTGGTAAATTTATAGTTTACCAAGGCACAGATTAGCAATTTTGGACCTATTTCGCATGTGTACGAGGATAGAACAAATAACAAATTATAGGTAGTGGGAATCATATTTCTTAAGGTCTGAAAAAATTTTACAAAAAAAGCAAGAAGAGAGGCTAAGAACAGGTGTTGGATAAGAACAGGGCATTTATATATCAGTATAAATGCATGCTTATTTTATTAATATTTATCATTATAGATATATACATATATTTCCCAGCTCTGTCCACTGAGAGAGCCTACAGACAGTGGCATCTCAGTAGTAATTAGCGATATAGCAGCCATATTTTAGTTTCTAAATACTATCTATACATATAAAGAATATGCTAATTTGTCCCTTAAGGTGTCCTAGTCACGACCAGTCTGTGGGTACAGATGGCGGTGGGGACTTCCGCACCCAGGGCTGTCACCTGCCCAGCGCTGAGGTGAAGCTGCCTGCCTGCTTCCCCTGGCTAGGGACGTGACACTGCCTACATGTGTCCCTGTTCAGTGCTGACATGATGCTGTGGGGTGTGGGGGGCATGGGCTTGACGGGGGACCTCAGGCCATGCCCCCTCCCCAGCTCCCAGTTGAGAGACCTCAGACCTCCGATGCTGGGCTGGAAGACCTCAGGCTGTGTCACCCCCTCCCCCTCTCCCCCCCTCCTCCCTTCCATTCTTCCACCTTTCCACCTCCTCTCCCCACCCCACCTCCCAGCAATAGGGCTCTACAGGGGAACTCAGACCACACAGGGCTTGGCAGGGTACCTGATGCTGTGCCCCTCCCTGCCCAAAGGGGTTGGACAAGGGTGGGGCCAGCTAGGTCTGGGTCTCACTCAATGCAGGTGGGGTTGGCCAGGTCTGGGTCTCCTGTGTTTTTGAAGTGCATGCTGGGACTTGACTCTAGGTCCTATGGCTGGCGCACTCCAGACTGACAGGAGGGAGGTTTTATATACATTTCACTAATTTTCTTTCATCTCTGTCACTTCTATTATAAATATAAAATATTTCTTCTAATTAATTCCCTTTTAATGTACACGAATTTTATGCACTGAGACACTAATTTTATAATAAAAGGAACTAGGGCTCCATGGAGGGTGGTCTTTATTGATTCATAGAACTGTAAGAGAGAGAAAAAAAAAACCAACAACATCTTGCAGTATTATTTCATATGTTTTTAACCTTGGTTGGCATGAGCTTTGCTCCAACAACATCTACAGGCAGAGAAGGAGAGGATGCTTGGATTACTTCAGTGGCTAATGGCACGACTGCAAAACAGAAAACTGTCATGTTCAAAATGCTGTATTGGGGCAGATAAAAACACAGCTAGTTTGGCCATTTTTGTTGTTGTTGTTGTTTTATTTTGTTTTGACTGCATTTGGATCTAATAAACTATACAGAATCAATCTAACATGTTTCTCTTAAATACAGCTAGCTTTTCTACTTCATCATCTTACCACCAGTAATATTTAATCATTTTAGAATATAAGAAAAAAAAAGCTGAGAGAGAGAGAGAGAGAGAGAGAGAGAGAGGGGGGGGGGGGCAGTTTTGGGAAAAGAGAATTTCCAGGATCACCTAGGATCTTGAAAATCTAGATTAGTGTGCTTGCACCTGGAAGGAAGCGATCCAAACTGTAAACCTAAAGCAAGGGTTTACTTGAGTGGTATAACTGCTCTCTCCCTTTTGGGGTGAAAACTAACGACAGACTGAATAAGCACTGGAACAATATCCAAACTCCTTATTTAGTATCCTCTTTCACATGAAACCACCATACTATGGGGACTCTTGTCTAGCTTAGGAGTATTCAGGTCACATTCTCATACAGTTGAAAATAAGATTATGTAACAGCCTCCCCAGATATATCTGACTTGGTCTAATATTAACTTTTCTCACAGTCACTCTGAGGAAGGTGTCATTTCAGGGCTATTTGTATGTCTGCCAGCGTACAGTTGAACATCATGAAATCTCACACGCACTTCAGAACTGCCATTGCTGGAGAATCCTGCCTGTGAGCATATGAAAAGCTGTACAGCGCTCACATGTCTTAGCAGAGCATCGCCTGGGCCAAGTCTCTGGGGGAAAAGAACAGGGACGGGGTCAGCCTCTCCTCTTCTTCCTGCCGAGCGCAGCCACGCACAAAGCTGCTTTCTGCGGACAGTGGGGCTCTGTGCCTGCATGTGCTCGGCGGGGCTTTAGACCCAGGGAACAGAAGTCAATAGCCGCTGTGTGTCGCTGAGACTGCAGGCGCCCTCCTAACCGGTGTCCCATTGGAATGCCATCTGCGAGCCCCTTCTTCTTTCAGGTGATTCTCCAAGTGCGCTGTGCTCATCCTCCCTTTCCCTGCTCCCTTCTCCCCCTCCAGGAACAGTCTCCAGCTCAGGAACAAAACACTGAAAGCTACAAACCAGGGGACAGAAAGCACAGGTGGATACCAAGAAATGCCACCTGCCTGGAGCCAGACAGGCCATTGTCACAGAGTACAGTGTTATTATTATTATTATTTTCATTATCTTTTAGGAGATTAAAATGTGCCTCGCATCTCAACTGGTTAACAAAGATTTCACAAAGGGCTGTGATGCATGAACACTTTGATTTACCTTCTGGGGACTTGGCCTGTTTAAATTTCTGTTCCCCAAGACAGAGCTAGGGGGGGAGAGGGGGAGACTAAACCTACAGATATTCTTTTAGAATAGCTGTTAGAAAATACGTAATGCTTACTCTATGCCAAGTATGTTGTTAGGACTTTACACTTATTATGAGGATGTAGGTATTAGGAGGCACGGAGCTCAAGTGATTTGCCAAAAGTTACATAATTTATAAATGGGGGGTGGATTCAAGCCCAAGTGTCTGGCTGTAGGATTCATTCACTTACTCATCGCATCTTGCAGCTAATATAGATCATATGCCATTAGCACACTTCTTAGATGTAGATTGATTGGGTGAATGTATTAATGCAATCCATTTGTTTGATATCAGAAACAAACTTGTAAGTAGAAAATCACTCAAGATGCCTCATCACTAATTTTCAGGCATGAATGCATTCATTCCCCAAATGCATTTCAACTACTGAGTCTCAAGCCTGGTGAGTGTCAACGAAGGCAATAATCCCTGCCTCCCAGAAACGTAGGCTATTTAGCAATCTAACCCGTAACTTCACTTCTGGATATTGGTCCAAGCAAATGAAGAGCAGAAGCTGGAAGAAGCCACCTGCACACCCACATTCTTGGCAGCATCATTGACAATACCGAGAGGTAAAGGTATCATAGATGACAATGTGTAAATGGATAAAGATAACCCGGCATAGCCACACAATGGAACCTTATTTGGTGTTAATAACAGGGAAGTTTTCTATTTATAACAACACTAGAGGCCCGGTGCACAAAATTTGTGCACAGGAGGGGGGGAATCCACTCAGCCCAGCCTGCACCCTCTCCCATCTGGAACCCTTCGAGGGATGTCCAATTGCCAGTGTAGGCCTGATCCCCAGGAACAGGCTGAAACCAACAGTTGGACATCCCTCTCACAATCCTGGACTGTTGGCTCCTAATGGCTCACCTGCCTGCCTGGTCACCCCTACTTGCCCTCCCTCACTGACCAGGTTGCCCCTAACTGACCCCATGCTGGCCTGGTCACCCCAACTGCCCACTACTAGCCTAATAACCCCTCACTGCCCCCGCCCTCCCTCGCCAGCCTAATCGCCCACCCCAGCAGACTGGTCGCCCCCAGCTGCACCCCCCACCAGTGTGGTTGCCCCAACTGCCCCACTGGCAGCCTGGTCACCTTTTACTGCCCCCCTGCTGGCCTGGTCACCCAACCCTCACCAGACTGGTTGTGCCATACAGCCTGCTTGTTCAATTGTTTAGTTGTCCCTCACTAATCCCCCTGCCAGCCTGGCCATAGGCAGCCATCTTGTGAGGGTGAGAAGGTCAATTTACATATTACCTCTTTATTATATAGGATGAATGAACACAGAGAAAACTTTGCCAAGTGACATACACCACACACAGAAGGACAAATACTATGTGATTCTGCTTAAACAAGGTATCTAAAGTAGTCAGATTCTTAGAACAAGAAGTAGAAGGTGGCTCCCAGAAGATGGGGAAAATTGGAGCTATGTTTAACAGGTGAGCTGAAAGTTCTGAAATCTGTTGCACAACAGGTGTATCTAGTTACTACTACTATATCATATACTTAAGAATGGTTTCATTGGTAAATTTTATGTTCTGTTTTTTTTTAACCATAATAAATGTGAGCTTATGGCTAAAATATTGGGAAGATTTCTGAAATACTAAAACATAGTATGAAAAGTACCATATTTTCTGGTGGATAAGATGACTTTTTAACCCAGGAAAATATTCTCAAAAGTTGGGGGTCGTCTTATACAGTGGCTGTCATCTTATAGGGCAAGTATATCCCAACCTCTCTATTTTAACTGGAAAAGTTGGGGGGTCATCTTATATGCCCAGTCCTCTTATACACTGGAAAATACGGTATGTATTTATGTTATTTACATGTATTATAATTTACATTAATATTAATTTGAAAAATATTTAAATACCTCCTATTTCCACTCACACAATCACTGGCTATTCATTGAACATTGGCCTTCGCTGGACAAACAATGAAATGGGTGCCTGATACATAGTTAAGGATCAAAACAGAGATGCTATCTGCCTTCATGGAGCTTACATTCTAGCTTAGTTAATGCTGAAGGGGAATGGATGTTGGAGTGAGGGGTGGAGGGATTGACAAAAAAGAAAAAAAAAAGAATTCATGGGCATGGACAACAGTGTGGTGATTGTAGGGGTGGGGGGAGGGAATGAGGTAGGGATGGTGGGAGGGGAAAAAGGGAGTAGGGTAGAAGTGGAAGAAGGAATAAATGGTGATGAATAAAATGAAATTAATTTGTTTTTAAACACAACTGTCTATATACTCATGTATTGACATTGTTATTTCCCATAAAAGGAAGAGTTGAAAGAACGCAAGCTCTGTATGATTCTGCCTTGTGTTGAATGCCCAGCTTTGGATTGTATTAAACTTCGGACCTTAGAGAAGTTAATTGTCATCTGTGAGACACATTCCTTATACACCAGGCTGTCACAGGGAATTCACGAGATGCTCCTGTAATTTTCCTGGCACAAAGTAGACTTCCGCCAATGTTAGTTTCCTTCACCCTGACAATAATTAGGTTTATTTTTCAAGCACTTGGCCATGGTAATATAATAATAATTCTCTAGTGATTCTGCAGCTGTATATCTTAACAATATCACACACTCTTCTAGCATATATTTGTATATCGAAGACCCTTTAAATGACAAAAGATACAGTAATTGTAGATATCTACTGGTCTCTTTATTGAATCTATATCTTGAATCTATACAGATGAGTTCAATATTCTTTAAATTAAATTAAATTAAAGTAAATTAAAATCTATCAACACTTTAGAAAGCAGGAGAGGCTAAGACAATGTTTGATTAAGACATCAAAAGTGAGTCACTAGAAACCATACCTTTGTCCACTGATTTTAAAATGTTTTAAATAAAATATCCTCAGATAATGCTAAATTAATGGGAGATGATTTCTAAAGTACCTGGTCTCCTTTGCCTTGTCATGATTTTACAAATTGATATGGCCTCTTTTGTGTCATTTCACAAAGCACATCACTTTTCTCTGACATCAGAGTATCACAAAACTCCAGGGTATTTCTATGCTATAAAACGCTTGAAGTACCTCAAAATGAGATTTTGATGTTATGGAAAAACCACAGCACAAAAAGATAAAACACAAATGTATCTTAATTAAACTCAAATTGCTGAGCTATAATTTTTGACTAAACAATTTCAAATGGGGCTTAAATAAGTGAAACCTTCTGCCTCATGGTGGTTTTGACATAAAACAAACACCCCAAAGTAGATATTTATAATGGAGATGCCTGCTCAACCATAAGTACTGCATTGCTAGTCCATAGCACTAAACCATCAATGGCAGGTCTTCATTCACCAGCAATGGGCCTGTTGTCTGTGATTATCAACCTTCTCTGTGGAAGTAGGTAATCAAATCATCCAAGCCCTTTGAGACTTAAATATCCTGGAGAAGAAACGAAAGAGTCTTCACACATAAAAGATAAGCTCATTTCTTGTCTAGACTCTGAAGCAGAAACTCAGGCCGTCGCTAACTGTTGAAAATTAAGCTTCAAAAGGAAAGTTTCCACAGGTTACCTTCTGGAAGAAATGTGCTTGAAACAGTTTCTTGAGTGGCTGTATTCACTGTGGTTATGCAAGGGCAAGCAGGGGTTGGTAGACTGCCAGACTCAGAAAGAAAATCTGCACCAATTAGAGGGCTATGTGTTCTTTTTCATAACTTCCAATATAATTCCCTTTGGTGATAACATATATAATTGTTTCCCCGAATCGAATTTAAAAGTTGAAGCTTTCTTAAAAAAAAAAAAGATTCATTCTGCCTTGAAAAATAAGCTAAACTCCTTAACAGCCCAAGATAATGATATTAGCATAGAAAATACAAGTACCAAGAATTTAAAAACGGAAAATTCTTCTTGAAATCTGTTTTCCTCTTATAAATTTATTTTGTTTATAGCTATTTCTGTAAATATAACTACCATACATTTTCATCTACATATACGTGTAATCAAAACCTAAGCTGAATTACATATTTTCTGTGACATATAGCTTTTACTTACAGTTTTTCTATGGTAGCCTAAGTTTCTATGTTAGCATGAATAGTGTATGCTCATCAAATTTATATCCTATAGTGTATTTAGCCATTCACCTACCAATTAACGTTTATATATTTTTAACATGTCATACGGCATTACACTACAAATACTGTTACAGTGAGCACCTTCATTCCCACACTTAAAAAACTTTTATAGCATACACCTGTAGTTTTGGGAAAACATTTGTACATTATAAATGTTGACTGCTATTTCTGATTATCATCAAGAAAGTTCTCAATTTACAAATTTGCCAGTACTTTCCAGTATAATTTATCATCAGACCAAAAGATTAAGAAACAATACAAAATGAAATTTACTATCTATGCTTACTGCTTATTCTTTCAAACCCTGGCTATGTTCCTTCATGCCTTTAAAGGTAAGGACAGATTTTGACTGGGTATTAGGAAATTAAATAAAAAATTTCACAATGGAGAGAGAGGTTTTATTATACATTACAGAGGCAGGGGATCTGAGACAAAAGCAATAAAACCACGATTAGTCTCAAAATCTTATTGCTTTATTAAACAAGATTTTAGTAAGCAGTACAATTGGAACTGGGTTGCATTTAAAAGAAAACAAATTAGAGCATTTCCTTCAGCAAATTTCACCCCCAATGTTATATTACCGGCACTTAAGTGGTTTAAACTGTTGTCAACTCTTAGCTAAATTTAATAAGAATATCTCATAAATCTGTCTTCTTGTGTGAGTTTTATATTTGGGAGACATCTACCATTTTCCCTGCTTATTCAACATTATATTTGTAACTCATTTTTTACTCCACATGAAAATTACTTAAGCTACTGGTCAGCAAACTCATTACTCAACAGAGACAAATATCAACAGGACAATGATTGAAATTTCTTTTGAGAGCCAATTTTTTTAAACTTAAACTTCTTCTAATGCCACTTCTTTAAAATAGACTCACCCAGGCCGTGGTATTTTGTGGAAGAGCCACACTCAAGGGGCCAAAGAGCCTCATATGGCTCGAGAGCCGCAGTCTGCCGACCACGGACTTAGGCTAATCCAGTTAAATCACCATCTAATTCAAACTGTGATTTTGCTTAGAAATAGCAGTATTATATAGAAGTCCAATAATGGAATCAAGAAAGTCTGAATTTTGATTCTGGCTGTGTCATTCAATAACCACAGTCCCTACATGAGTGATTAAAATGTTCTTGATAAAAACACATGTTCCTTATCTGGATATATTGCTTGGATTGGGTGCTACTCTCTGTCCTTTCAGCCCCAAGAAGATTCTAAAAATTAGAGATATGATTTTGCCTACTACAATAATAGACTCTTCAAAACAGATCTGCATCAAGTCATAAAAACGCATAAATTACTATGGAAACCATTTGATTTTCTTAAACAATAAAGTTCACAATAAGTGAACTTTTGAATCTCTGGAAATAGTCTCAGTTCCCTTATTGGTAATGGGTAAATTAAACTAATTAACACTGAACTCCGATTTGAAAAACTCAGGGTAATAATGATAATGTCTATATTATTAAGATGCTGGGAGTATGAAACCTGTGTTAGTAAACATGACATTCAGTACACATCAGGTGCTCCTCCATGCTATCTATTAGAATTATTGTTAGGATTAATCTGTGAGACATCAGAAAGGTGTTAGTCTTTCTCATTTCCTGTACTCATTCAGCCTACTTTTCCAAACATAATCATGACTAGAGGCCCAGTCCATGAATTTTGTGCACAGGTAGGGTCCCTAGGCCTGGCGGGTGATCAGGGCCAATCAGGGCCTTCCACCTACAGGCCAGGGCTAGCCTTCCCTGCCTGCTGGCCTGGGCATTCCTTCATTCCATGCTGCCCCCTGGTGTCAGCACACGTCATAGCTAGCGAACGAAAGAGCGGACTACTGGTCTCCCAATCAAACTCCCGAGGTGACACTTTGCATATTAGCATTCTATATATTTAGATACCTTTGGATGTCTCACTTCCTATAAGGAAGTAAGACATTTAGTTAGCAAGTTACATTTAGAATCTCCAAACCAAAGATCTCTTTTCCCCAAACAATAAACAAAAACCCAAATGCCTACCAGTGCAAACACCTGTTACATACTCAGGTACACTGTATTAAGAGGGAAGGCTACACTACACAAAATCCTCCAGGGAAAACCTGTAAGATTTTATCAAATTTATTTGAACCAGCCATAACTGGTTTGGCTCAGTGGATAGAGCCTAGGCCTGTGGACTCAAGGGTTCCAGGTTTGATTCCAGTCAAGGGCATGTACCTTGGTTACAGGCACATCCCCAGTGGGGGATATGCAGGAGGCAGCTGATTGATGTTTCTCTTTCATTAATGTTTCTAACTTTCTATCCCTTTCTCTTCCTCTCTGTAAAAAAAATCAATAAAATATATTTAAAAAATATATATTTGAACCAAACTAATGACAATTGGAGGGAACCAAAATCTCAAAGGATTGAGAGAATGTTCCAGAGAATGGCAGTTGTGCACCTTAGTTTATACATTACAATCGAAATGTTACTGTAGTTAGCAAATTGTTAATAAAGAAAAGAGCATAGAGAAGTCAGACTTGTTGAACCTATTCAGCTGGGAAGCAGAGGATACAGCTTCTATTTCCCCACCAGACCACCCCTTCCCCACCCCCATACCTGAGATCCCTGGGGGAAGGAATAAAACAAAGGGGAGTTAAGCACAAGGAAGTCACAGTGGGAGGTATTGGACCAAAGAAGCCTGTCAGTCTAACCTAGGAAAGAGATCATTGGCTAGGAGGTGGGACCAATGCAAGCCTGCCCAAGTTTGGGAAACTGATTGGTTATTTTGAAGAAGCTTCTGGTTCTTCCCAAGTCAAAGAAGACATGATTCCAGGTGAACAAAGCAGCTCTCTCTCTCTCTCCTCTCTCTCTCTCCCTGGCTCCTGACTGGCACTCACCCCAAAGATTAGGGGGTTCTCTCTTCAGAGCCATGTAGCCCTAGCAGTTGCCTGGCCAACAGATCTGTGGACCCCACAAGTAGACTCCAGGTGGGAGACTGAGTGTAGCAGCAAAGCAACAGAATGCAGCCAGGAACACAAGCTAAATTCACCAAATGCTGGACTGGACTAAGCTTTAATAGGGCACAGGATCTTTGGGCATTTCCTCTATTCCTGGCCCTGATTTTACATGGCAGGAGAGACGGAGATGGGCCATTAGAGAAGCATCCTTTTTAATTCTGCATCACCAATAAATATCACCACCAGAACTCTTTCTTCCTTGTAGGTCCCTGATAATAATGTTCCTCCTGAGATTGCAAGAACCTCTTTCCACCACTAACAAACAGGCTTAAGGCGGTTACATGAAATTCATTGCTGATAGATTAGGGAGGTAACAGAAAGCAAAATGGAGGGGAATCTCTGTGGTTGGATAAAAAATAAATAAATAAAAGGAATAGAGAGACAAACTTCTTTTACATTGGTGAGTACGTATAGGATCATTACCAGTCAATTATTAACATAATTGAAATACCAATGAGGGGATTTGAGGTTTCTGCTCTGGTGACATAGTTGTACCTTGAGGGATTGTGCAAAAAATAAATGCAAAATTACCCTGAGGGCATGTTATCATCAGTACAAAAAAACAATAGACAGGTTCAGTTAAGGCAAAGATTGACCTTTGTCAGGATCGAAACAGACTACCTTTCATGATCTGCCTTTCACTAGACAATTTTCATTTTAGACTATCCTCTGTGGTTGCTTTAGGTCTCTGAGTTGGTAAGGCCGACCATGCAATCTTCCTCTGAGCTTGTATGGATTATCATGTAGCTCCTTTTTTATCCAAAACATTTTAAATACCATAAGCAAAAATGCTATACATTTCCATGGGTAGAGATAACTTTTAGTGCAGTTGAATGTGGAATTAGATCAGTGAGTGAAATATCTAAATGGTGACCAACCTCTGGCCTCACAGTACTTATTTGTGTCAGCATTAACTGGCCTCCACTGTCCTTGACTAAACATACCTGCTCATTACATGGCCCAACTTCTCATTCACCTAGGTCTGGAATCATTAAGATGAAAGAAAGAATTTAGATCAGCTTAAGCGGTTTATTTGGAAAGAATGAGTTAAAATTTGTATGTCTTTTGTCTGATTTTTCTACTGACTACCCAAGCAATATATCAGTGCTTTTGGTTAACTGTACCTAAAATTGCACCTTCAGCATTTATTTACCATAATGGATTACAGTATGATTTAGCCATTTCTATTTTTAAATAAATCACATACTTATAATACTATTAAATTATGTAACTTAATATTCACACAAATAAGAATAACTTAGGGAGTGGAAAAATAGGGCGTGGAATTGATGATATTTAAAGCCATCTTCAAGGCAAAATAGAAAACATGATATTTCCATGACAATTGGCAGTAAGATGATCACTAACAAAGACATAAGGCCTAAAATAATACCTTTCTCACAATTAACAGCAATTGCATCTTTTAGCAAAATAGGCTCTTTCACATATCTTGTCTTTTTTTTTTTATCATATCTAACCCAAATATATCCTCTGTTAGAAACAGAAACATACAAAAACCCTAAATGATTTGGGTATCAAATTTATGACATAGATTTTGGAGGCTCAGAACTGGAGTTCTAATCTCCATTGTTTATAACAGTAAGGCCACTAGAATGTAATCACATGACTTTCCATAAACTCTGTCTTCTACAATGCTTTAAATCATGAAATGATCAGTAATAAAAGGACATCCTCATTAGCTTATTTATATTTTCTGTGTCTTTTTAAGGACAATCATACTTTTAGACATACGTATAACTAGAAGTTTCTAGAGGAAGGACAAGATAAAAGTTTTGAAAGCACAGAAATCTATAAAAAGGTTCACAGAGAAATATTAAATGTGTTTAAGATGTCCAAGGACACTTATTAATAGAAGAACCAGTAGAAATGAAACTAATGTCACTATTTAATTGAGCAGTTGGAAGTTATGTTGGCAAATTCCAATTCCAACATAAAGAAACCCTATCTAAGAGGTCAGCACTTCCTCAAAATGGAAAATAACTGGGTAATCAAATTAGGAGCTCCTGATCCCTAGAGATGCTCTGATATTTCAGAGGAAAATTAAATCAGATCAATAAGTTGGCCAATTAATACCTCCTCTTCCTATAGTTCTGATACACTCATTATAGTTTTAATTCTCTTAACAAATGCAATAGCTTATATTACACACACATACATACACATAAATTTATTCTAACTCAATGAAAGTTTAGGCAAACTGATTTTCCATTAGATCATTTGAAAAAAAAATATTTCCTAGCATTTTAAATGCTTTTATGTTATGAAAGAGAAGCCAGCGATTCTTCTACTATAAGTTGTAGTCTCTGAAGGTTGCTAACAATTTGTCAAGTCTCTCGAGACTGGGAGGAAAGAATATCTATGAAGGATTCTCAACACATCCAAGTGAATACCATCCACCAAAGCTGTAACTTACAATTTGTTCTCAGTTTTCCCACATGTATGTGCCAACTCTGTGTGAACATTATATAGATTAAGTCTCAAAACACAAAGCTAATTGTGAAAAACTAGATGTAGTATGTCCCCCAAAGTGGGATTTCTTTCACATAAGACAAGTGCCTGATTTAAGCTTTATATATGTTTTTAATTGATTTCAGAGTGAGGAAAGAACAGGGGAGAGAGGAGGAGAGAGGGGGAGAGAGAGAGAGAGACGGGGGGAGAGGAACATCAATGATGAGAGTGAATCATTCATCAGCTGCCTCCTACATACTCCCCTACTTGGGATTGAGCTAAAAAAAAAAAAAAAAGGCCATTTGCTCTGACTTGGAATTGAACTGTGACCTCATGGTTCATGTGTAATGCCCAACCACTTCAGTTTCACTTTAAGGCAATCTGATTTAAGCTTTGAATGCCAAGCCATCCACTTGAAAGAGGCATGTAATTGAAAGACTGCTATCTGGAATAAACACATTGCCAGCCACAGCTATTTCACTAAATAAAGACCCTCCCCACCCCAATCAGGGTTCCTTTGCTTTAGAGATTCAGGTTGGTTTTTATAAGTGACCATTTGGGCTGCTTGTTTTTCTCTTTCCACAATTTGAATTCCTGCTCTTCCTTTTTAAATTCACCTATAGTGGACCCACAAAATCCTAGGCTCCTACACGCAACCCCAATAAAAGCAAACCTCAGGCCACCATACCCCCTCTCTTTCTCTACCAGTGACCTTGTTTTGTGACCCCAGGTGTGCCATATGCTTTCCAGAAACAGAGTAATAAACTTTTTTTTTAATCCAAAGTTTTCTGTTGGTTATTGGAGAGGGAATTTTACAAAGACCCACAAAGGCCATCAAGTCACAGCATTAGTTACCCTTAGGCTTGAGAGTGACACAAAACACTTGACATCACGCCACCAATAAATGAAAAGTGGTCTCACCCCCACAGGGCCAAGCCACTATACCTGCGGTAAGCAACTTAATTTACTTGGTATTTATTGACTTCCTCCTGAAGAAATCTCTGTCTGAATCAAAAAGCAAGCCAGTAGAGTTGGCAACTTTCAAGGGCATTGATTTCAGAAGTAACTTGTATCATCTGAGGATATAGTCCCCATTTTGGTATTTGCTGACTTATCAACAAGATCATCTAATCCTGGGTAATTATAATGGCTTTTTTTAAGTATAATACCATTTTTTTAATAAAAATATAATGTAGATTTCCAGTTTTTGGTTCCATATGGAAGGAGTGTGAAACTTGCCACCTCATCTTACAACAAACAATAAGCTGAACAGACTGAAAAAAATCAACTCAATTCTTGGATGCATCAGAGTGAGGGGATACGGGCCAAATCACTGCCCCCAGGATAGAAGAAAAAGACCATAAGATACAGAGATTTGTGGCTTACCAGAGTGGAGATTCAGGAGCAGAAACCAACCAGGAACCAGTGCTGGGCTGGAAAATTGGAACTCCATCTGGCAGATTTCTGGACAAGTCTGAGAGTTCAAACGCCAGGGTAGCACCCACAGTATTGTGAGATTTCTCTTCAGGAGCTTGACAAAGATCCCTCAGTAAATACTGAAGGAACATCCCCGTGTGCTTCTGGCCAAGAGGGTGGAAGAAACCAACTAACAGAGCACACAGTTCTTAAGAAGGCCCACCCTCAGCCCTCAGGGGAAATTGATTAACCTGAGCCTCACCTTCTATGGTTTTACCACAGCTTGATCTTCTTGGCGAAGAGAATTAACAAACTTCAGCTGGTTCTGAACTTCCCCTTGGGAGAAAAGAAGTACCCAAATCCAGCCCACGCTGGCTGTCTTGTCCCATCCAAGGGGGATGAAAAAAATAATTGGAAATTTCTTTGAAGCTTACAGTCCAGAGACTCACTAAAAGACGGAGACCTCATTATAGTACTAGAGAACACTTCCCCTCCCCTCAACTTTACCAACACATTCCTAAAGGTCTGTTTACAACAGGTGCTTCCACTTAGAACATCATGATTGGCCATCAAGAAAATTCTGCAAGGTAAATCAAAGGGAGAAAGACAATAGGAATAGAGCAAGCATCACAACCAGACGGAAGGAATATTGAAATGATCAGACTGGGAAATGGATAAAGTAGACAGTATGCAAGAACAGATGGGCAGTGTAAGCAGAGAGATGAAAATCCTTTGTGGGGGAAAAGAAATAAATGCTACAGATCACAAACACCTTAACAGAAGTGAGGAATGCGTTTGGAGGACTTATTAGTAGACTATACATAGAGAAGGAAGAAGCTCTGAGCTAGAACATATATCTGTAGGATCCTCAAAAACAAATACAAAGAAAACAAAGGTTAAAAAAATAACTAGAATAAAATATTCTAAGACTGTGAAACTACAAAAGGTGTAATATTATGTGTAATGGGAGAGTCAGAAGGAAAACAAACAGAAAAGATATTTGAAACAATAATGACTGAAAAAATTTCCCATATTAATGTCAGGTGCCCAACCACAGATGCTGGAAGCTCAGAAAACACCACACTGAAAATATGCAAAGAAAATTGATATATAAACATATTATTTTCAAATTACAGGACATTAAAGATAAAGAAAATATCCTGAAACAAGCCAGAGGAATAAACTACTTTACCCATGGAGGAACAAAGATAATAACATATGACAACACATTCTAGTAAGAAGAAAGTGGAGTGAAGTATATATATTTTACAGAGAGGAAAGGAGAAGGAGAGTTAGAAACATCGATGAGAGAGAAACATTGATTAGCTGCCTCCTGCACACCCCCTACTAGGGATGTGCCTGCAACCAAGGTGCATGTCCCCGACTGGAATCAAACCCGGTACACCTTAGTCCACAGGTGGATGCTCTGAAGTGAAATATCTAAAGTATTAACAGAAAAATGCCCACCAATTAAATTTTTTAGTCATTAATATTTCAAATATCTTTTCTGTTTGTTTTCCTTCTGACGCTCTCATTACACATATTACACCTTTTGTAGTTGTTTCACAGTACTAAAAAAAATTATTCTAGAGTGGAAGAGAAATTAATATTTTCTCAGACAAACAAAAATTGAATTAATTTCTTGCCCATAGACCTGGCTTACAAGAAATATTAAAGAAGGATCTTTAGAGAGCAGGAAAATAATGTAAGCCATTAACTTGCATCTACTTAAAGAAAGAAAAAGCATAAAGAAAGCACAAGTGAAGGTAAGATAACTTTTATTTTTCTGAATTTTAATTTATCTAACAGGTAATTATCTGTTCAAAATAATTATATGAAAAGTATATTTGTTTATTTATATATGTCCTAGCAGCTCAGTGCATGGATTCATGCACATTGAAAGGAAATTAATGAGAAGTACTATTTTAATATCACTATTTGCCATTTATAATATAAGTGGTCAGAGATGAAAGAAAATTAGTAAAATGTCTATAAAAATAACATATACATTGATTAATAAATAAACAATAACAACATAATATAACAACAAAGATATTACATAAAAACAACAAAAACATGATATAAAAACAAAAACATGATATAAAAACATTGATAAAAACAATGATTGATAAATTGGTTAAACTTATTCTAATATCTCCCTGTATACCACATTAAGAGTAAAAACACTTTCGGAGTGCTTGACTAATTTCCCTTGTGATGAAGTATTTACAACTTTAACATCACATACTCTTTGAACTCGCGAGAAAGCAACATATAACTGACTATGTCCAAAAATGGGTTTAGGTAGGAATATTACTACTCTGTCTAGAGTTTGTCCTTGTGATTTATTCATTGTCATTACAAATGCTGGCATCACAGGAAACTGTCTTCAAATTAATTTAAGTGAGAGGCACAAAAACAACCAAACCCACGATCAACAATGACAGATCTAAACACACCTCTGCAATTGGCACCAGCGAGAGCTTTATATGTATCATGCATGCAGGAGTCAACATTTATTTTTAAATTGCCAGTACGCATCATATACAGGCTGGTCGACAGTCAGAGGGTCAGACAGACGGATCATCGGTCACTTAGCCTGCTATATATATAGATAGTTTATATGCATATAGGATATGCTCACATATGCTTGTATATAAGTGAAATAAAGAAATGAATGAGATCAATAATACAAAGTAAGGGAAGGAAGAATTAGGATTATATTGTTATCATAAGGCACTAATATCACCCATGAAATGGAATAGCATTATTTGATAGTGCACTTGGATTAGCTATAAATGTATATTATAAACTCTAGGACAACCAGCAAAAAAAGGTGAAAAAAGAAGAACCAATATGCTAAGAAAAGAAAGTAGAAACATGAAAAGCTCAACTAAAACCACAAAGGCATGAAAGACAAAACTAGGAACAAGAAACAAGGGCACCAAGTGGAAAATAGTAACAAATATGGTAGATATTAATCCAACCAGATAAATAACTTTGAATAGAGAGAAAAATAGATGAGAAAGGAGGCAAAGAGAGTGAGAAACAGCCTGAGACACAGCAGTCACCCCTTGTTCCTGCCTGACATGCCCGCCCAAACACAGCTCCCCAAATGGCAATGAGCCCACAACATCAGAAAGCTCAGTCCCACAGAGAAAAATGGAAGACAACAATGAAACGTGACTCAAAAGCAGCAGCAAGAAGGAAGCAGTAACATTTTTAAAGAGCTTGCATTGAACCATGATATAAAATGCTATTGCAAGCTACATACTTGGTTACGGCTAACAATGCTGTTGACACACTGCCTGGTGAAGTGATGGGGATAAAAGTTCCCTTATAAATATGGTTTAGAAGTCAGCCATCAGGGGACTATTTTTGTGTGCCCGTTGTAAAAATGTGGGCTGGATGAAAGAAAAGATTAAGAAAATGTTCTATGGATTTGATCATCTTAACTGAATAGTATATTCCAGATGAGCAGACAGAGTCGAACTCACACAAAACCACTGACTTCTCTGTTCTGTTTGATTTAATAGTTCACTCTGGCTCTTACTTGCATCGGAGAAATTTAGAGGCAGTAAAAAAAAAAGAAAAAGCTTACCTACTATATAGGATAGATTTTTTAATAAAACAAATACATAGTCGACTCTTGGTTTCTATAAATAAGCCTTTATTGTGTGTCTGAGAAGGGCAAAACAATGTCCTTCGATTCTATGTGACTGTTTAAAAGTTAGCGAGGTTACTTTTAAAGTGATAAAAAGTTTAAATAAATAAATAAATAAATAATCCCATTCTATTTTCAAGAGCTATATCTCTTTTCAATAGACCCAACCATCATTTTGATCCAAGGGATAAAGGTCTGATAGGAGAAAGTATTTGTTCTCATCTAGACCCAAATGCAATATTATTTTTTTAGGGAAGATTTTCTGTTATCTCCCAGGAATATCCTTTGTGTTTCCATAGTACTACTTATAAAAAACCTTTATTGCAATAGTTAATGTGTAGTGTTACGACTGTAACAAGGGTCTTTCAAAATGATTTAATGGCTAGAATTTCTGATTGAATTTAAATGTTACTTCCTCCTGATTGGCTTCATTTATTAAAATGTCTTTAAGGGAAATATTCCTTGGAGAGGCTCATTAAGTTATAACTTTAAGCAAATTGTACATACTTAATTGTTTAGTTCCCTTAGGCATTGTTTCTGGGGTAACAATATCAAAATGATTTTGATGGCACATAAAATAATTTTTAACTTTCAGTCAGAAAGAAAAATATGGCCCAGTAAACAGAGGAAAATATATAAACACACAGAAACAAAAGGACTATACACGTATATGATATACACACATACACATATAGAGAGAGGCTTGTACATACACAAGATCAACTGATGCACAAACATTGAACAACAATAGCATATTAATGTTCTACAACTTTTCTGCCATTTTTCAGCTAGGTAGAGATCGAAACACCGCTGTTCCCATACATGTCTTGACCTCCCTCATAACAAAATTGATTCAGCGTCTGCTAGGTTAGTGCTTAGGTTTTCTTATGTTGAATCAGGAACAAGAAGCAAAGAGTATTTTTCGGTAAGGCTATGAAATCAGCTTAATAAAGAGTGTTGTAAAGAGAGATCCAAAAGAGTAGTAATGGCACAGAGGAGAAGCGAGGCTTAGAAAAAAATAAGGAGAAAAAGAAAGATAATTTCAAGATGGGTGAAATAAACATGTCTTATATCTTTATCAGAGTGTTGGTAAACACTTGATAAACGAGTTTAAAAAAGTGTTTTATCACTGAATGTGGCTCCTTTAATTTTACTGTAATTCTGGGACAATAGGTGGGGGGTGAAGGGAGGTTGGGCAGAAATGGGTAAAAGGTGAAAGGATTAAGAACATGAATTGATAGTCACAGAATACTTCCAAGAATGTTAGGGCCGAAACTGGTTTGGCTCAGTGGATAGAGTGTTGGCCTGCGGACTGAAAGGACCCAGGTTCGATTCTGGTCAAGGCATGTATTCTGGTGGCGGGCACATCCCCAGTAGGGGGCGTGCAGGAGGCGGCTGATCGATGTCCCTCTCACATAGATGTTTTCTGACTCTCTCTCTCTCTCGCTTCCTTTCTGTAAAAAATCAATAAAATATATTAAAAAAAAAAGAATGTTAGGTACAGCACTGGGAATATAGTCAATAATATTTTGATAACTCTGTAAGATGCCAGGTGGGTACTTGAGCCATTAAGGGGACCTCTTTGTAAAGTATTTCATGATTTAACCACTATGAGTATGCCTGAAATTAACACAAAATAATATTGCATATAAATTAAAATTAAAATAAAAAAAAGATAAAAAGAATATATTTCTCATTGAAAATTAAAAAAAAAGATAAAAGAATATATTTCTCTCTTTTGGAGATTTCTCAAGGGTCTGAGCAAATATCAAAAACGTTTTCCATAGCATATTTGTGTACCAACCATGTAACGTGGACCTGACTGGATATGCTTGAAGGTTTCCTTCAGTTCTATTAGTTCTTTATTTTATTCTGAAGGCAATCAAGTTCTGCCACAGTGGGACCCTAAATATTTTTATTTGCAGCTGCTGGTCAAATGTTATATTTGACCTGGAAGATTCTAAATAGTACAACAGAAGTAATCTTTTCTTTATATATATATTTTATTGATTTTTTTACAGAGAGGAAAGGAGAGGGATAGAGAGTTAGAAACATCGATGAGAGAGAGACATCGATCAGCTGCCTCTTGCACACTCCTCACTGGGGATGCCCAAAACCAAGATACATGCCCTTGACCGGAGTCAAACCTGGGATCCTTCAGTCCACAGGCCAACGCTCTATCCACTGAGATAAACCAGTTTCAGCACAACAGAAGTAATCTTAACAATCATGCTTTGATACCTAAATAAAAACATGTCCTGAACAAGGAAAAGAAACCAGATTTGGTGTTAGTATGTCAGTTTCATGATTAATTTCTTGTGAGTCCTTTAATGGTAAATAGGTTGCGTTTGAGGCATGAAAGAAGCAAATTTTTGAGGTCACCAGGGTAATATTGGATCTACAGATCCTTTCTAATGCGGCCCATTTGACCCATGTCCTGATATTCCCACATTGTGTGAAACACTTTCCTGATGTGGTGTTTGTTCTCTTTGTTCTCATTAATAAAAAAGGTTTATTCAATACATTAATCAGTGAACACAAATGATACCCACTGGCAATGAGAAACTATTTGTGATCTCATAAAATGTGCTTATTATTAATGGTGTTTTGCTGGTTATTGTAATTAGGCATGTGTGAAATTTTCCAAAGCGACTTACGATTAATTTCACAGATAGCAAACACTCCTGTCCTTTTTTATAAATGAGGAGAGTGTGAGATTTATAGCTGTGGAGTAACTTCTTCAAGTTCACAAAAGATGGCAACAAAAGGAACAGATATCACTGACTATTCTAGCTGTTAGATTTTTCTACAAGACCAAAACGCGCTTTACCAAATAAAATAGCTATCATAAAAGATACTTTACCCAAATCCTGCCCCAGCACATCCAACTATCCAACATATTTCATTCAGGGAGTGCTAAAATTTTCTAAGAAAAACTTGCTTCACAGAAAGAGTCAGGTGCTATAGCAAGCAAGCAATTTCTGTTAAAAACTCATGATCTTTTAAGTTAATGCAGATTTTGTATTTTGGCTTATAGCTCTTCAAGTTTCTTTCAATACAAATGTAATACGTAAAATTGTTCACCATAAAAGTGATATACCTCGATTATCCAACAGTCTATAACAAATAAAAAGATAAAATGTGAGATATATAAAGCAATACATACAATAGACTGTATATACATACACTTAAGAGAGCATTATGCAACCATAAGAAAGAAGTAAGTTCTGCCATTTGCAGCAACCTAGATTAATCTTTAAGGCATTATGATAAGTGAAACAAATCAGAGAGAGAAAAACATACTGTATGATCTCACATGTGGAATATAAAAGAAGAAAAAATACTCAGAAACAGAACAGATTGGTAGCTACAAGTATGAAGTTAAAAATGCTGTATTGTGTATTTGAAAATTTTATAAGAGTAGATGCTAAAAGTTTCTCATCACAAGAAAAGCTATGTACTAGTAACTATGCTATGTGAGGAGATGAATGTTCACTGACTTTAGTATAGTAATTATTTTATAATATAATATACAAATTAGTGCATGGGTAGTATCCAGCCTGGCCCATTGGGGGTGAAGAATTGACCAGGAGGAGGGGCCATGGGCAGTTGGTGGGTCGGCCATGCCCCCTGGTTGAACTTCCAGTTGAATTCCTGGTCAAGGGAAAAATTTGCATGTTAACCTTTTATTATATAGGATACATATGTGAAATCAGTGTGTTGTACACCTGTAACTTGTACAATGTCGCCTCAAATATTATAATAAAATTTGAATAAAAAGAAAATGACATTCACAGTTAAGTAGGTTAAAAACAGATGCCAGTAAGCCATTGGATAGGAAATTTCAACATAATTTCTTTGTTATTTTGGAATGCACAGGAAGGAAAAGGGCATGAAAAATGGGGAAAAGAAAATGTATCATTGCTTACAAAATATTTTGTCTTTTAGACAGACAAATGCAAAATGTGGACTAAATAAATTCCAATAAACTGGTCTAAAGATCAGTTTAATTAAATTTATTTATAAAGATAAACATTTAAACTGCATTTTCCCATTATATTCTGGTTTCACTTAGTACATTTTTTTCTAAAACTCTTTTCTCATTCTCCATTCCTATATTATATCAAAACCAAAGCCCTAAGTAAATAGAAATCAAACTATATGAAATCAATTTAATCTGAACAGGATGAGAAAAGAGACATTTAATTAAATAAAATTAAATTCAAACAAGAATTGACAATACCACAAAAATAATATTTTCTTATTAAAATATTTAAATAAAATAAATTAAGAATAGGCCAAATAAATTAATTAAAGTCATTTTAAACAGAACAATTCTATTTAATTTATACTAGACACACTATCATACACAATCTTTATAAGAATCATTTTATATTGAGATGAAATATATTGATGTAAACAAAATTAATACAAAGTGCTTTAAAATATGAAAACCAATTGTTGTGTGCTTGCCTGCCTGCCTGCCTGCCTGATTGCCCTTAACCACTTCTCCCTGCCAGCCTGATCACCCCCTAACTACTCACCTGCCAGCCTCATTAATACCTAACTGCTCCCATGCTGGCCTGATTGCCCCTAACTGCCCTCCCCTGCTATCCTAGTTTCCCCCATCAAAATTTCTCTCTGTTTTTCCTTCTCTCCTCCATTCTCTCTAAAAATATCAAAGGAAAAATATCCTCAGGTGAGGATAAAAAATAACTATAAAGATCATGGCATATACTAATTGCACATGTTTAACCACTTAAAAAGCATATTCATGAGAAACCATATTGAGGTCAATCTAGTTTATATTCAAATCAAGTCATTTGTATATGTGACCAATTAATTGATTATCTTAATATATAAAAACTCTGAGTCCATCATGACCTGAGGATCAACAAACCAGAAGTCAGTGCTGGGTTGCTAAAGCAGCAGGCATGGTGACCCAGCACTAACTGCTGAGGGGGCTGTGAATCAGGCCAGGAGACAGGTCTGAAGAGAGAAGCAGGGTCTGATCCATAGTCTTTGTGGCAGCTTTTGATCTGAACTTGCCTCTCTCTTTCTTTCCAGGCAGGGATATTAGCCATACCTCTATTTTTCTTCAGGCCTCCATCAGGGCTGCTGATCAGCCCCACCTTTCTGGTCAGGTCCTACTGATAGATGCAGAGATGCCGACTGGCATAAAAACCAACCAATCAGATCCAAATCTGGGTGGACTATGAGGAGCCAATAGTTGCCTAGGAGGCGGAGTTTTTGATGATGACTGACATACAAACCGACCAATCAGAACCAAATTGGCCAGCAGGGGGGGGGGGTTGGGGGGGCGAGTTTAGGCTGGCGGGGGATGGTATTTGGGAGCAATAAGACTGGCAGGGGAGCACAGTTGGGGAGAGACCAGGATTGCAGGGGAGGGCAGTTGGGGGCCATCAGGGAGGCAGGGAAGGGCAATTGGGGGAGAGATTGGGCTGGCAGGGGAGGAGCATTGGGGGCAAGATCAGGCTGGCAGGGGAGGGCCATTTGGGGGGTACCAGGCCTGAAGGGGAGCACAGTTGGGGGCAACCAGGTTGGCAGAGGAGGGCAGTTGGGGGTGAGATCAGGCCAGCAAGGGAGGACAGTTGGGGGCAACTAGGCTAGCAGGGGAGGGCAGTTGGGGGCAATCATGCCAGGCAGGGAAGCAGTTAGGTGTTAATGAGGCCGGCAGGGGAGCAGTTAGGGGGTGATCAGGCTGGCAGGCAGAAGCAACAGGCAGGCAGGCAGGCGAGTAGTTAGGAGCCAGCAGTCCCAGGTTGTGAGAGGGATGTCCAACTGCCAGCAGTCAGACATCCCCTGAGGGGTCCCAGATTGGAGAGGTGAAGGCTGGGCTGTGGGACACACTTCCCCCCTCCCCCAGTTGCCAGGGTATGAATTTCATGCACCAGACCTCTAGTTAATAATAAACTCAAACAAAACAAATGCATTGTCTTTTATTGTTAACAAAGGCATTCAATCTTTGATGCATTAAGAACTTAAACCTGCGCCAGGCTCTTAGAAGGAAAACTGATTATGTCCTAAAAACTTTGTGCTTAAACTTTGGAATTGGGAACTTCCATCCCACTACCTTGGCAGCAACCTCATTCTGGAAGAACTGAGATTCTGGAAAAGGAAATACGGTGTTAGAGATAATGTCATTATTGGGGCAGGAATGAGACTGAGAGAAAAAACTAGCACACAAGAAATATACAAGCAATCTAGTTTCTCAAAAAATATGCAGATCCAAATAGGGAACTGATGCAAGTTATATTCTTGCATTTTTTTAGAGTTCTTAAACTAAATCCTTCTAACTACTTACCAGAATTTTTTTTTTTAGTCAAGAACCTGGTCCACGTTAATTTACAGCTGTGGGAACTAACGGTTTGTGGGGAGGGAACCTAGCATGTCATTACCACCAAGGTTGGTATATAGATCTGTAATAAAAGAAAAGCATTTCCGCCAAAACTGGTTTGGCTCAGTGGATAGAGTGTTGGCTTGGGGACTGAAAGGTCCCAGGTTCGATTCCGGTTGGGGGCATGTACCTTGCTTGCAGGCACATCTCCACTGTGGGGCGTGCAGGAGGAGGCTGATCGATGTCTCTCTCTCATCGATGTTTCTGACTTTCTATCTCTCTCCCTTCCTCTCTATAAAAAATCAATAAAAAGTATTTAAAAAAAGAAAGAAAAGTATTTCCAACAAATTTTAATTTTTTTCATATATTTTATTGATTTTTTACAGAGAGGAAGGGAGAGGGATAGAGTGTTAGAAACATCGATGAGAGAGAGACATCAATCAGCCACTTCCTGCACGCCCATACTGGGGATGTGCTCACAACCAAGATACATGCCCTTGACCGGAATCAAACCTGAGACCTCAGAATCCACAGTTCGATGCTCTATCTACTGAGCCAAACCAGTTTCGGCCAAATTTTAATTTTTAAAGGTGTTTGTACTTAGATTTGACAGTCCTATCTAAAATTTGCTGAAAGTTAAACTGCTTTCCTCAGATAATTACAATAAACTGGTAATGTTTTAAAGCTTTTTATTTTTATTGAATGTATCGGGGTGACATTGGTGAATAAAATTATATAGATCTCACATATACAATTCTATTGTATATGGTATTGTGTGTTCACTACCCCAAGTTAGGTCTCTTTCCATCACCATCTATCTGTCTTTTACCCTCTTCTACCTCTTCCCACCCCCTTCCCTCTGGCAATCACCATAGAGCTATTTCTTAATTCAGATAGAAACATTTTAAAAACTAAATGTATAAGCACACAGGGATATCTCTGTGATGTTCAGACAATTCCAACACAGACGCACTCATATCTGGCACCCAGAAAAAAAATTGTAGTTAATAACATTTATTGCATTTTCAGAGATGGTTGTTTGAGTCAATCCAGACACTTCTATCAACCAAACATGTTCCGAGCTCATTAACACTCACTGTATATATCATTGCAATTTCACTTGGAGCAGCGTTTTCTTGTTGATTGCAGGGTGGAGAATAGTTCCCCTCGGTGCTTTTCTCTCTCATCTGGAGCAAAGAAGCTAACTGCTGTGACCACTTATGAGGAAAACTTGGCACACGGAAGGCCCCAGATGGAGATCGTCCCGATGTGTTTCCAGAGGCAGCCACTGTGTCTGACTTCTAAGCTGGCTCGTCTAAAGGCCCCTTGAACTTCTCTGGTGTTGACACTTAGAACAGCTGTGGATTTCTTCGTTGGATTAAGTTCGCCTAACCTGCATTCACAACTCGATTAGCTTCCTGTGTTTTCTTGATGAAAAGCTTACACATTCCTAAAATTCTGATGGACAGTTGAGGAATAAATATACTGTGATCAGATTAATGGCCGCAGTATTAAAATGGTCATTCCTCTTCAACCTTTAAAAACAAACTGTCAAACGGCGTGCTTTAGTGCACTGTAGAGTGTCTGTGATGTGTTTTGTGTTATAATCAGTGGATTGGGAAATGTCAAAATTAGAATTTTGATTTTATAAACAGAAATTGTATAGCACATCTGCACTCATACTTGTTGAACCAGCGTAATGACTGAGTGATTTCTAAAACATGGCTTGATTGTTACAGTAGATGGTAACTCTGCAGTTTATACTTTAAGGGATATTTCTTAGCAAGAAAGAATAAAATCTTCAAATGAAAATAAAACTATTATACACTTAAATGTCAACACCAGGCACAATTAAAGCACAAAGCAAAGGCTGGTTTTAATGAACCCTCAATAATGAGCATAATACATCTCTTCAGAGATGTGTAAGACTCAATAGCTCCAAATATCAATGCTTAGCTAAATGCACACCACAGAACTGACCATGAACAAACTTATTTCTGGACCATCACTCTAAATTTTATAGTTTGCATTTAGCCTTGCTTATATAAGTACTAGTGGCCTGGTGCACAAAATTCATGCACGGGGGGAAGGGGGTGAGGGAGCAGTGGTGTCCCTCAGCAAGGCATTCACCTTCTCCAATCTGGGACCCCCTCAGGGGATGTCCAACTGCCAGTTTAATCCCAATCCCATAGGGACATCCATCTCGCAATTCTAACCACTTATCTGCCTGCCTGCTTGATGCCCCTAACCACTCTGCCTGCCAGCCTGCTCACCCCCAATAGCCCCCCTTGCTGGCCTGATCACCCCCAACTTCCCTGCCAGCCTGCTCACTCCAAATTGTCCCCCATTACCAGCCTGATTATCCCCAAATGGCTTCCCCAGCCAGCCTGCCCACCCCCAATTTCGCCCCTCTGCCAACCTGCTTGCTCCCAACTTTCCCCCCTGCCAACCTGCTTGCCCTCAACTGCCCCCTGCCAGCTTTATTGCCCCCAATTAATCCCCCACTGGACTGATCACCCCCAACTGCCCTCCCCTCCTGGCCTGACCACCCCTAACCACCTCTGCCTCGGTCCTGCCACCATGGCTTTGTCTGGAAGGATGTCTGGAAGGTCTCCTGGTCTAATTAGCATATTATGCTTTTATTAGTATAGATAAGAGTGATCAAAAGCCAAAATTCAAAGTTCAGCAAAGTCTGGAACTTTATTTTAATGTCATATGTTCTTTTATTTAGTTGTTCATTCTTCAGAACAGCTTTTTTTATTTTAATATATTTTATTAATTTTTTTACAGAGAGGAAGGGAGAGGAATGGAGAACCAGAAACATTGATGAGAGAGAAACATCGATCAGCTGCCTCCTGTACACCCCCTACTGGGGATGTGCCTGCAACCAAGGTACATGCCTTTGATCGTAATCAAACCTGGGAACCTTCAATCCGAAGGCTGATGCTCTATCCACTGAGCCAAACTGGTTAGGGCTTCAGAACAGCTTTGATTATAATTCTCTTCCTATTTCTAAGTTCTATTGTTTAGGGTGTCTGAACTGACAGCACAGTCTACACTAGTGGTTGGCAAACCGTGGCTCACAAGCCACATGCGGCTCTTTGACCTCATTGAGCATGGCTCTTCCACAAAATACCACGGCCTGGGCGAGTCTATTTTGAAGTGGCATTAGAAGTTTAAGTTTAAAAACTTTGGCTCTCAAAAAAAAAAATTCAATCATTGTACTATTGATATTTGGCTCTGTTGACTAATGAATTTCCCAACCACTGGTCTACACAATGACTCATATTTTTATCAGAACAGAGTGACTTGCTAGTGCAGAGTTGGGCATTTGCAACTTCAGGAACTTTTTCCTCCTCAAGATCACTTGTTCATCCATTCCTAACTCCTTGATTCAATGCAATGGATTTATATCCAATACTGTTTTCATGCACTTCTTTCACCAGTTTTTATTACGTATGACAAAGTTATGACATTTTTATTAATCTTTTTTTTCAATTACCTATAATCCCTTCTCATTGGCTATGATACTACCACTACGCGAAATTACTTTATTAATCTTAAACACAACATAAATTACACTATTTCTTTATTCTCAAAATGTATTATGACATCAACCTTAACTCAATGCTACAAACATTTTTATTATTTAAAATATATTTTTATTCATTTTAGAGAGGAAGGGAGAGGGCAAGAGAGAAACATTAAAGATGAGAGAGAATCATTACTGCATTCTCAGTAATTACCACCTGTACGCTCCACATTGGGGATCCAGTCCAGAATCCAGGCATGTGCCCTGGCCAGAATCAAACGATGACCTGCTGGTTTATCAGTCCACACCCAACCACTGAGCAACACTGGATAGGTATCAATACTACCATCACTATTAAACAGTGATTATTACTTATTGGGAATAAATAAAATTCATTTCTAGATAATGACTCATGTTTTAAAAAAATTGACTGCCTAGTATAGTCTGTGCCTCAAAATAAAAGGAAGCATTAAAACTTTCAAGAGGGCATGCAATGGGAATTGTGTCTTGAATAATGGGAGAAGGGAATTAATAACTTTTATCTATAGCCTATCATATAAAACACATAAAAAGAATGTAAGGTAATTATTAGTGTTCTCATTCTAAATGATAAACTACTGAGATTCAGAAACATTCAATTACATACCTAAAAGAACACAAAGAGATTGAATTTTCATGTAAATTTGTTCCTAACCATTTTCTTTTCTCTATTCTACCATATAGGATACTTATAATAAGCAGATGTTCCTCCCAGAGAAATAGAATTGAACATTATGCAACTGGTCTTCGTTTACCGGAGTTCACTTTTACTAATACAGTTGACCCTTGAATAACATCTGTTTAAATTACATAGGTCCATTTACATGTGGATTTCTTAAAATAAATATGTACAGGAGTGTAATATATTTCCTTTTCCTTATAACTTCCTTAATAACATTTCCCTTTCCCTATATTAATCTGTTATGAGAATGCAGTAATAAATACACATAACATGCAAAATAAGTGTTAAATTGACTGTTTTTCATTGGGAAGGTTTCCAGTCAACAGTAGTAGAGTTTTGGAGGAATCAAGTTATATGTGAATTTTTAACTGCACCCCTGTGTTTTTCAACTGTAAATTGTAATGAGCAAACTGTGATCTAAATATTCAATAAAATTTTTCTAAGACTTGCCCAAAGGATTAAATTTAGGCCTTTTGGTTCCTGGTTAGTTCAGTTTCCTCTCAACACCATGTAGAATGCCATCAGCAAAGGTATATAGATAAGGGAATATTTTGGAGAAAAAAAAGATATATGCTAATAGCATTCTCAACGCTATCCTAGGTGCCAATTACTAGGAATTCCTGAAGGTGGATTTACAAATTAGAGGACAAACATCATTAACATGAGACAAAGAAGAAAAAGTTGTGCCATTATGTGGGAAACTTGTTGTACTTGTCAGCCATTTTGTAGTAAGCTCCAGCCATGTTAGCACTAACCTCAGGCTAGGTTTCTATTACCCCAAACCCTATCTCTTTCCCGTAAGCCAGGTGTTTCGCCTTAAGGGCTAGGCCTTATTCCTCCTTCTCCCTATAAATACTCCAAACTCCTCCTGAATAAATGAGACTTGATCAGAACTTTGTCTTTCCTCCATTCCTGTATCTCTTGTCCCTTTCATCCCCACTCCTCCTCTAGGATCCTTGTTGACTTAACCCGCGGGTCAGGACACCATTAGGCATATTGTGTGGGGGAAAACAGAGCCTGAGGAGTACTTCCTTTATTCAGCTGATCAGTGGAGCAATTGCTATAGAGAAACCATAAAAAGAGGCTGAAATATTAAAATACTAGTGGCCCGGTGCATGAAATTCATGCATGGGGGTGTTCCCTCAGCCAAGCCTGCTCCCTCTCCAATCGGGGACTGCTTGGGGGATGTCTGACCAGAAGTCAAACATCCGTCTCACAACCTGGGACCATTGGCTCCTATCAGCTCACCTGCCTGCCTGCCTGATTGCCCCTAACTTCTCTGTCTGCCTGCCTAATTGCCCCTAACTGCCCTCCCCTGCCGGCCTGACCACCCCTAATGACCTCTGCTTTGGCCCCCACCACCATGGCTTTGTCTGGAAGGAAGTCAGGTGTCCCGAAGATGGCCAGTCAACCCGGTCTAATTAGCATATTACCCCTTTAGTAGTATAAATAGATTATACAGGATAGGATTGCTTAAATGGGGAGGGGGAAGGCTTTTTCATTAGGAGGAGATGCTCTTGACAGTCGAAAATACATAATCCCTATATCTGGACTGATAGGGAGCCATATGCACCATACTGCCAAACCAGTCATTACAAAATTGAACCGCATTCTT
Source organism: Lasiurus cinereus (assembly GCA_011751065.1). Lineage (NCBI taxonomy): Eukaryota > Metazoa > Chordata > Mammalia > Chiroptera > Vespertilionidae > Lasiurus > Lasiurus cinereus. Next base: position 6,955,148 of record JAAGEH010000043.1, on the reverse strand, counting down.
ACACTTCACACCAAACAGCTATTGCCCTTAAAACCCTTCCTCAGCCCGCACCTTAGGGTCTGCCTTTTTAGTTCAACCAGATAAGGTTCTGATTGGTCAGTTTCTATGTCAGTCATCATCAAAAGCTCCATCTCCTAGGCAGTCATTGGATCCTCACACTTTACACAAATTTGGTTCTGATTGTTCGGTTTCTATGCCAGTCAGCATGAGTAGCTCCACCTTCTAAGCAGCCATTGGCTCCTTGCACTTCTCCCAGATTAGGTTCTGATTGGTCGGTTTCTATGCCAGTCAGGGTCCAAAGCTCTGCTTCCCAGAGAGCCATTGGCTCTTCATACTTCACCCCAAATTTGGTTCTGTTTGGTCAGTTTTTATGTCAGTCAGCATCACTGGGCCTATCAACGGGCCTGATCAGAGAGGCAGGGCTGAACAGCAGCCCCAGCAGAGGCCCAAAAGAGAGAGGCATGGCTGTTGGCCTGGCGCCAAGAAAAGAGAGAGGCAAAGGCTGATTAACAGCTGCCATGGAGGCTATGGATCAGACCCTGCTTCTCTCTCCAGGCTTCTCTCCATGCCTGATTCAAAGCCCCTTGGCAGTCAGTGCTGGGTCGAGATGCCTGCAGTGGCAGGCAGTCAGTGCTGGGTTGCCATGGCTACAATCATTTTGGATGTTATGGACCTTGGGTTTTTATGTATTAGGGTAGCATGAGGAAGATGCATGAGACCTGGATATTTTGAAGATCTGCTGAAAGAGATCATCTAGAAGAGCCTCCATTTGCTGTCTTTTTATGCATTATGTCAATTATCTCTTCTTGAGTGGTGTCTTGTTACCTGAATCACACCCTAAAGAATACAAAGATTAAAGGTATAGTCTCAGCTCTTAGAAGGACTTTCTTTAAAATTGAGCTAGAGAAATATGCTGTCAACACCTCTAAACACAGGATACAGGCTTGAAAAACAATAACCATCTTGCTGAGAATATTTAGTGTTAATTTTATATAATGGAAATATTTCCAGTAAAAGATAATATATTATATTTAAAACAGTATACAATATAAATTGAATACTTTCTTCTTTCTTTCTGAAGAAAGCCTATAAACTAATACATTTGCGAAACCTTGCATTCTGATTTTGAGTTTGGAATAATCTTCAATTGAATAAAAATTTTTTTTCAGTTTGGATTTTAGTAGAATTCATTATTTAAGATCAGCAACAACTATAATGAGATGTCTAAGGCCAAATGAAGGCTTTTCTTTCCTTCAATACCGAAATCTTTACACTATGCAGTTATACTCTGTTTATTTTTATCAGGACCTTTTTTTTTTTTTTCCTCTAGGTGAGACCTAAAGATTGACAAGTTCATTGCTTATTTTATTTTGTAGGCAACTCTGTGTGGGAGAGATAGTGGTGAAGTGTCCAGACTCTACTAAATGACAACTTCATTCTATTTCCTGTCAAGGAGATTTATATCACCTCTTTTCTTTTTCTTCTTCTTTTTTTTTCTTAATGGAGCTTATTTTTTTTTTGGAATTTGAGTCTGAAGTCTATTTGGAATTAGCTAGCAATCTCTTCCTTCTCATTTGACTATTGCCTCTCAGATTAATTATGAGAATGAGAAAAATAATAAATCCTTCAGGGTGCCAAGATATGGATATGATTGTATATGTTTCTTTTTAAAAAGAGTGTTCTGATAAATATATGAGGAGTCTGTAAGTGTAGTCAAACACAATCATACAATATTTTCAACATTACTGTTTACCTATCTGCTCCTATTCTCTTTACAAGTTAACCTCAGGCTTATACGTATTTTAGTTTATTTACTTATTTGGGATTCTATTCAATGTTGTACAGAGTCTGATCTTATTACTTTTTTTAGCTACAACCACAAGCAGTTATTTACAGATTCTAGCCTTATTCTTTTTCTGGATACCTAAACTTGGATTATAGTAAAAAAAAAGGAAAATAAGAAAACAAATAATAATAGATCAGGTAGATTCATATTCAGTGCTCCCACTTCTGAATGAAATAGAGCACATTTAAATAAACAGCTTTGAGAATTTCATATACCACCTTGACACCAGGGACTGTCACATTGACATAGTGCATTCACATTGAGATTAATTGCCATTCATTCTGAAAGAATGAAAGAATGAGTAGAGTTGACTTACTGTAAATTTCAAGCTTCCTAAAAGCTTTCCAGGCAGTAATGCTTCACAAAGACAAATTGCCTGACAGCCATTTTGTTTTTTTATAAATAAACATTAAAAATTGAGTGATTGGAATAGAACATAATTTTCACATAATTAGGAAGACCAGCTAGATATCATTTGGTTTATTATCCCAATATTCCTATTAATAATTGTGACTTTCCACTAATAGAAAAGTGCAGCTTCTAAAAAAGTCTGTAAGAGAGGAAAGTTATTTGAAATATTGGCAGTCTTCCTTTTTTTTTGTTTTGTTTTTGAGTTATAAAGCTTGCGATATTTATAGGTGTCTGAATCTAGAAGCTATCCTGGAAACCTAGGGAAGTCATAAAAATGGCAATATCAGGTGTCCTTAAAGTAAGGACAACTGTTTGTGAATCTTAGGTTTATTGAATTTCCAGCATTTCAATGGAGTAAAGCAGACTTGATTCGTTTTTATCACCTTGACATTTACTTTCAATCAACAGAAGACCAGCCCTCGTATCCAGCTTAGTGTTATTTGAGTCATTTAAATCGGATTTCAATCAATGTCTTGGAGGTATGGTATAAAATGTCAGTAACTGGGTCGAATTCAAGAATAAAAGCATCCTGACCTCACTTGAATATAAATAACTTCATGATAAATACTTTGGAGGATTGAGTTAATTTCTTTTGAATATCATCTACAGTTAAAAAACAACCAATAAGGGTCTCCTCAGTTTTCCAACCAGGAAGGGTAGGTGATGACTCTTACCATAATTTAAAAGTCAAAGGATGGGAAAGAATTGGCAGGGGTGGAGGAAGCCTAAATAGCAGAAATACATAATTTAAGAATTTTGCCTAAAACTATTGTACTGTGCAATTTTATGAAATCTCATTCTCCTTCAAAATAGTAGTCAGAAAGGCAAGCACTGTGTTCAATTTGGCAGATCCTTTTCTCCTGTGTGGTTAGCATGATAATAGATAATCTCAGAGATTGATGGTAGTTTTTTGATTCTCTGATTCTAACCAGAAGGAGCATATGAGCACATCAAATTACATAACCATTTTTCCCAACTGTTGCCCCTGCCTTGAACTTTGACCTTTTCAATAAATAGATGTGGAAGGAGGGTGGGTTATAAAACATGTCCAAATAAATTCTATTTTAAATATAACTTGTGTGATTATGATATATTTTATATAGGTGGATTAGATACAACTTATACTTTTGTAAGCATTAATTTTATTTATATTGCAATATGCTGTATTGATTTACCAAAAAGGTAATTATTATGGTTGTTGTGGCATTTTCAGTGGTACAAACACCTCCCATGTGAGGTTTTTGTTGTTATTTTTAATTGATTTGAGAGAGGAAGTGAGAGAAAGAGAGAGAGAGAGAGAAAGTTCCTGGGGGTGGAACTTACAACCCAGAAATGTGTTCTTGACTGGAATTGGACCTGGGACCCTTCAGTCCACAGGCAGATGCTCTATCCATTGAGCCAAAACAGCTAGGGAAGTTTTTTTGTTGTTGTTGTTTAGTTTTTAATGAATTATTTTGTGAATGATTACATATACAAACTACAAACATATGGATTAAAATACAATAGTCATACTGAGAAAACGTATCTATATGTCCATTAGTCAATTACTAGATATTATAGATGAACATTAAACAATGCTCCACATTCATATTTTTTAGCTTTGTACTTCAAATCTACATATTTAACTCAAGATAGTTTTAGCTTATATATGTGTATATGTGTGTGTGTGTGTGTGTGTGTGTGTACATATATATATATATATGACCATTATGACCAAATGACCAGAATGACCGGACCACCAGGGGGTAGCTATGATGCACACTGCCCTAGACCTTGCTGCTGGGGCCCTGACAGCCCCAACTCTGGTTCACCTGCACCCGGGACCCAGACAGAAGGAAAAAGGGAGCCCAATTCCACATAGAAATGGCTGTTGGTTAGCTTCCTGTTGGGGCCAACCTCCCACAGTCCCTTTCCCTGGTTGAATGAAACCCCCAAATAGGCCCCAGTTGTCGATCAGGCAGAGGGACCCTACATGTGCATGAATTTGTGCACTGGGTCTCTAGTATATAAATAATTCTTTCTTAGGAAAATAGGAAGATAGATACTTTTCATTATTTTTTAAAATTCAAAAAAGTATACATTTATTTCATCTTAAGAATAGCAGACTAGAAAAAAAACTAAATATATTTTCAACCCAAAGAATTTTACATTTATATTAAGTAAATTTTAAACATTATCAGTTAGTAATTAAAAATAAGTAATAAGGAAGGGAGCAAGTTTGTCTCTTAAGACAAACATGGTTTAAAAATTTAAATAAGGAAAATATTATATAACAAACCTTATACCAAATACAGTTTCCCATAATTAATATTTATAATTTCAAATTTAATTAGAAATTTACACAAAATTCTTTATGGAACTATTAAACAAGCCACTAAATAGAAAGTGTTTTGCCCCTACTATATAGATCTGAACAGAAGGTTCACCAGATGATAAGAAAAATCTAGAATACGGATATGGAACTTTTATTTATCTTTCTTATTTGGACAAAGGTTAATGGCTGAATCAGTATATTAGCCTTGTCAAAATCTCTCAACTTCTCTTTCTTTCATGAATTTTAACTATGACACCTCTGTTTTTTTGGATCCATTCACAGATATTCCCAGGATGAAGTTAAAGATGTTGATGATTCATTAAACTCAATTTTAGAGGATTTAACAATAGAAAAGTAAGAATGAAAATGAAGCAGCACAATTTTTTCTTTGGCACATCAGTGATGATGGAAATTCATATTTTGTGCCACACCATACTTGGTTTCTATACCATCATACTTCCTTGGTGTCTCCTACCATAGTCAGTGTACCTTTGCAGGGATTTACAATTTCAAATTACACTGACAATTTTACAAACTACAAGAGCAATTTTCCCTAGTGTGTTCTTGATTCTGGATGTGGCTTAAGGATTAGAATCATCCCAGGTCAAGAGAAAAGAGAAACCAGGAAACTTTTTAGTGGTCACCCTAAGTGCACAGGGGAAAAAATTAGAGACTTGGAGACCTCAGATGATCAGCTGGCTTGATGTAAGCAATTGTGCTATGTCATGGGGAAAAGCTAACAACAACAAAAGAAATAGGTGAGAAAACTCAGGGCATGCTAAAAAGTTTTAAGAAACATCTCTCCTAAAACTGTAGAAAGGGAAGAAAGATGCTAATAAATTTACTTTTGTCCTATTATCTCTGAGGACCTCGTGAGGATCCTTTGAGGATGGAGCTTCCATCTGTGTAGGCATTATACTAATATAAGTAAGTAACGTTATAATATTCTTAACAAAAACTTCCTAAGCAGGAAAACAAAATGCATCTTTATATATTAGAAAGACATCCATCTAGCACAGTGGTTCTCAACCTTCCTAATGCTGTGACCCTTTAAGACAGTTCCTCATGTTGTGGTGACCCCAACATAAAAATATTTTAATTGCTACTTCATAACTGTAATTTTTCTACTGTTATTAACGTAATATAAATATCTCTGTTTTCCATTGGTCTTAGTCTCTACAGCAGTGGTTCTCAGAGAACTGCTAGCAGTGTCGCCTAAAGCCATCGGAAAGCACAGATATTTACATTACTATTCATAACAGTAGCAAAATTACAGTCATGAGATAGCAACGAAAATGATTTTATGGTTGGGGGTCAGCACAACATGAACTGTATTAAAGGGCTGTGGCATTAGAATGGTTGAGAACCATTGACCTAGCAGCTTAAAGATCTGTTTGTCAAATTAATTGGGTCATTGTCAGATTATCTTAGGCTCTAAATCATCTGAGTGTGTTTTCTGAAGACTGTAAAGGAATGAAAAATAGTGAGAAATAAGGAAACATTTTTCTACTGATTGTTTAAGGAAAGTCACCTTGGAAAAGTAAAGGTCATTTTTAATATGAAAAATGGGGTCACTTTGGGGTGATAAATGATGTTGAGTAACCTGGGTAAAGTCAAGAATGCGCAATATTGCCACAAGGCAATCCTCTACTGTATAAATCGTAATCCGGAGGAAAATAAAAAGCTTAGAGAAGGGAAAAAAAGTAAAGTATGTATTTTCACGATCTACTTGGTATTGGTAGCTATAGTTCATAAAATTATATTGCTGCCCATTAAAATTTCAAGCAGTTTTGCTGATGGTGTGATATGATTAGAAATGAGAAACTGCTTTGGTAAATATGGCATCTTCCCTAAATCAAATAATAAATTAATTTCCTTGTGCCGGAAGCCCCTGTAAAACTTAGTAAGAAACTACTAATTCTGCCCTAGCTGGTTTGGCTCAGTGGATAGAGCATCAGCCTGTGGACTGAGGGGTCCCAGGTTCGATTCCCATCAAGGGCATGTACATTGGTTGCAGGCACATCACCAGTAGGGGGCGTGCAGGAGGCGGCTGATCGATGTCTCTCAGCGATGTTTCTAACTCTCTATTCCCGCTCCCTTCCTCTCTGTAAAATATCAATAAAATATATTTAAACAAAAAACACAAAAAAACCTACTAATTCTTCCTACATATATGTCAGCATTCAGAGTCCATAAAAGCATGCGTTTGCTTCAGAGGCACTAATGACTCCAGGAAACAACAATGACAATAAAAATTGTAATCACGATGTCATGCTTTGCACAGGTACTAACATGTTTATGAGAGTCCTTTGACTCATGCTTATCAGTGAGAGCATTTGACAACAAAAGCCATCAAGACGCCGAAGTAAAGATGCTGTATAAACCTGTTTTATGGTGACTGCCAGAGGGACAATTAGGAAATAAAAAACTTAGCATAGAAGTGATTCCAGTTCGATCTATGGCATAGCCCCTGGATCACAGGAAATGGTTGATATAATGTAGAAATGGACAAACAAATGTAACAGTTATATTTGGCATTTGCTGTGAGAGTGCATTTGAATATAGTTTGTAATCATGTCAATGTATAGGTGCATCCTTAGTGTTTACCTCTCAGCCATACAGAATTTTTTATTTAAATTCTTGGTCTTTTCCATTGTGCCTAATAGGAGATGGGAAGGAATTTAGTATTAAAAAATAGGTCTACCAGTGGTCGGCAAACTCATTAGTCAACAGAGCCATATATCAACAGTACAACGACTGAAATTTCTTTGGAGAGTCAAATTTTTTCAACTTAAACTTCTAAATTCTTCAAAAAGACTCACCTAGGCCATGGTATTTTGTGGAAGAGCCACACTCAAGTGGCCAAAGAGCCGCATGTGGCTCGTGAGCCGCAGATTGCCAACCACTGGTAAGCAATCCTAATTGGCAATGCAAGAATAACGGTTGAGTGTTTATTATATAGAGGTTATGAATCACAAGAACACGGTGCTAATACTCACTACAAAACAGTAACCAGGTCGTGCAAAGGGAAAGGGATGTGTATAATGAATCCATCACAGTCAAGAGAGTAGGAAACTTTTCTTAAAGGCATCCACTAAGTCCTTTCGACTCTAATAATTTTTGTTATTTAAGTTCTGTTTAAAAGTTTAAATGGAAAGGAGCATGCTTAAAATTCTAATGGGTTAGCCGAAACCAGTTTGGCTCAGTGGATAGAGTGCCAGCCTACGGACTGAAAGGTCCCAGGTTTGATTCTGGTCAAGGGCATGTACCTTGGTTGTGAGCACATCCTCAGTAGGAGGTGTGCAGGAGGCAGCTGATGGATGTTTCTTTCTCATTGATGTTTCTAACTCTCTATCTCTCTCCCTTTCTCTCTGTAAAAAAAAAAAATCAATAAAATATATTAAAAAAATTCTAATGGGTTAAATAAATCAAAGTTACACTCTTCTAGTTGGGGTCGGGGTTATTTGAAAAGAAAACCACAATAACTCTGAACTGGCAAAAAGAGGAACTAATAAGTAAAATATCCAGTTTTATAAAAGGATTGAATAAGACACCAGTAATGGAGGGAAGAAGTAAGAAAACTCTAAGCCAGCCTGTAAGGTGATTAAGTTGTGACATTTCCTGGATGGCAGTCAAATAATTCCTTGATGTGCCTCAATGCCTTGGGAACCTGTAAAAAATTTAGAACTAAAAGACCTGGATCATATCATTTATTTCTCTACAGAGTTTCAGCAACTCTTTGTATTCTAAAGAACAAACCTCAAGTGTCCCAGAATATGGTGGGCTCCTCCAAAGTCTGTTGGAAAACATTTTCAGCATCATTTCTAACTATATTTTCCCATATGCTTCACATCTGAAATAGAATATCACACTTGCTTTCCTATATCTAACCAAGGTTGGATCATTCAAGTCTCTCCTCTTAATTTACAAAACTCTTATCCAGGCTTACAAATTTAGTGTTGAGCACTCTTTTCTGTAGTCAAATAAAAACTCATATAAACATCATTTCAGAATGTTTTTCTTCAACGAAAACTGATTTGTAGTTTTCAACACTGTTTGTTTCAAGAAACATAAAAGAAGGATCTTAGTCACATTCATTTGCTACTCTTCACAACATATTAATTACCACTGGGATTACCCAGGTAACAGGCATTTGCAAAGGTTGTTAAATCAGCAAATAAATGAAGAGATTATTGCTGATGTTATTTAGTATTGGGGTAAATAGACACTATTGTGCATGTGTTATGTGACTATTCTGTTTCCTGAGTTGCTTTTTTAAATCAGAATTTTGCAAATTTCATGTCTCCAGTGATGTAGAAATAATAAGTACTGTGTGTGGGTGTGAGTGAGAGAGAGAGAGAGAGAGAGATAAATAGCATGTTTAGGTGAGCTCCCTATAGTCAGAACATTGAAATCCCCCTCCATACTATATGCCTTCCCCTGTTATTCTTTTCTTCCACATTTTCTTCTTTATGTAATAAAATTAATTTTACAGATTCACAATAGAAAGTTTTGACAACCAGGTGGCTACCCACTTTAAAAATCTACTCCAGGAGTTTGCGGCCACTTGGTCAACCTAGGACATTTATCATCTTACATTGACCTGTAAAGTCCACACTATGTTCGATGTGTCGAATTTCTGACTTTGGTTGGATCAGAAGAATAGAGATTGATGCTTCTTCCTTGTACTTTTATCTTGAAGACTTTAGAAAGAGGGAGAAAATGTCATAAGTAAACTAGGTTTGGAAAGATAACCAAAGTCATTTTTCTGTCTCCAGAGCGGCAGCTCGTGGAGATAAATGCCCCACCTTTGAAGCACTTATCTAAGCCGAGCAGACACCCCCACTCTTAGTGCACCCAGCACTTTCTGTTTGTAGAAGGATAGAGGAGCTCGGGTATTAGGGGCTGGAGCAGACAGGAAGCGAGATTCTGATCTACATCATTTCATTTAGATCCCCTAGCTTATTCTTCCTTTTTATTCGCTAACATGATGGGTGAGCAAGCCTCATACCTGGACTTTTAGCTGAATTCTTTGAGTTTTTTTTCTCACCAATATTAGGTCATATATTGCATGGTTTTGATGTAATTAATTTTGAAAAAGTAATATAAAGTCTCCGTCACTGAAACAGCTAGTTTAGAATTTGCTCTGAGGGCTCCTGAGATTGTCCAATTTAAATTAGAAGGCTAAAAACTCTAGTATGTATTGTAAGCATTACCTGTGGCAGGCACAGTGATGAATATGTTATATATATATCATCCTATTTAACTTTAACTGGAGAGATGAGGTGAAATACCTGAATTAATTTTGTATTATGGGTGAACATTCTTTATATTATGTAAATTAAGACATATATCCAAAATGAAATACTTAGAAGAGACTCAAGTCGGAATACATATCCATGCCTATCTGGTTTTAATCAGTGACACAAATGTCCATGACTCTTTAATATTAACTTTTCTCCCTGTTATTTTGAAAATTTCAAGACACCTATAAGCACTGCAGAGTAAATATTTAAAGCTTTGCAAAAATACTGATTCCATTTTCCAAATCCATGAAGATATGGTTAAACTATTTTAAGTAAAACTGAGTGATTCAATGACTATCATTGTCTGTTATTATATGAAACTGTATTTAGCAATTAAAAATAAAAGTCATACATACTTTATACTGATAGGAATTCAGGAGAAAAAAAGACAATTAAGGAAGATAATAACAAAGACAAACTCAATATTTTGGTTTCTAATTATAGTCATTATTTATACACATGGATGCATATGGATATACATATATAATATGGTTGTAACAAATTGCTCAGATTCTTTTATAGACTTTTCTTAACAATATTTGGAAGATATTCTCATAATTATAAATAATATGTTACAATAGTTTACAACTTTAACTTATTTTATTTTATAGTTAGTCTAGTACTTCCATAACAACCCAGAATCAGTCAATATTCAGCCAGAACAAAAGTTATGGATGTTTATTAGAAGATTTTGCAAGGCATTGGGTTATAGGATCATGGGAGCTGGTAAGGCAAGTCTGAAAGCCAAGGGCAAATGGTCAGGAAGAGTAGGTTGGAAATCTCAGGCATGAACTAAAGCTGTTGTCAGCAGGTAGAATTTCTTCTACCTCAGAAAAGCTTAAATCCTGCTCTTAACAGCTGTTACTTCATCGAATCAGGTTCAGGATAATCAATTATAGCCCTCACATAATAAAGTAAAGCATTTATAGACTTTGATCACATCTACAAAATATCTTCAAAGTAACACCTTGATTGATGTTTGATTGACTAACTGAATCTGATAGGCTAGCCAACTGCCACAGAAAACCGGCTATGACAAAGCCATGGGATGGTAACTTTTTAGTGTTAATATATATTTTCATATATTTGAACATATGTCTATTGAGCAACTTCTTTTCTTGCGACAAACAATGAAAGATGTTTCCATATTATATTTTAGCACCTATCACTGATTTAGAATATTTGTACCAGTTTCCATTTTCATCAGAAATGTATGAGAATTCCTTTCCTACACAATTTACACAGTGTTACCATTTGCAAATTTTTATGTCCACAATTTCTGACACTGTATTAAGCAACCAATAAGAAAAAAATACATACACTTTAATTTTTTGATAGCTATAGCAAGAATCCCTTTTTCCTAGGATAGAATGTGTCTATACCTATAGCTTATTTAATTCACTGTATAAAATTTCCCTTAATATCATATTCTTATAATTATATGTTATGTTATTTTCCTAATTAAGGCCAAAATACTTATTATCAATTACATAATAACTATGACTGTTTTTTTTGTTTAAAAATTGTGATAATTAATTTATTAGTGCCACCATCCTAGAAGCAAAATATATACTTAGGATCTTGGTTTAGTCACTTTAATAACCCATTTCTAGGATAAGAGTTCTTTGGTAATTCAAAAGAACCAGAATTTCTTACTGGTAAATGGAGACAATGATTTCTTCCTAAGAGGGATTAAAGTAAGGATTCAATGAAATGATACCTGCATGGAACATGGCACAATTTGGGGTACCTAGTAAATTTTCAACTCGTAGTAATTATTCTTGCAACTACCTTATTACATAAGGTCTGAGAGAAAGTATGTGATTGCCCCCCCCACACACACTATTTACCAGGTTTTATTCTTCGTATGCCAATGTTTACACCTGTCCCTTGGAATGGATTACTTAGTCTCGCCAAGTCTTCCTGTCTGACCTACAGTATAGGAACTGAAGCATCATTTATCAGTGTTTTGACAGTTACATAAACGAGGAACGTTGACAGGGGCTTAGGATACGCAAACATCTATAAAGTTATATTAACTCTAAAATGTTGTTTTGATTACTATTCATTCATGTTTCCTTTTATTACTCGAAACAAACTCCTCATTTTGCATCATCTCATAGGGCAATTGCTGCTTCTAAAACATAATCTCTTCTCAACCCAAATGAAATAATATCCATCTACTGACCTACTTTAAATAAGTAGGGGTCAATTCAGCCATTTTATTTGCCTACCTAAAGACCAAAAAAGAAAAAAAAAAGAAAGAAAAAAAAAGAAAAAATAAAAGCAGATAAAGCATTCCCAAGCCCAGGAGAGCTCTGAGCATATGGGTTGGGGGGGAAATGCTTTGCTTGCATTCATGGAGTAACTATGCCCTTCAGTACATCAGCTGTCACACTCCAGAGTAGCCAGGCACAATGGCTTCCAGGCAATTTGGGAACAATTGTCATGCCCTATTAACAAACATAAAGGGAACAGTATGTTTTCCTCTGTCATCCACTGCTATCCTTCCTACCGCTGCCTCTCTAGCCCTTTATGGTCCTCCAACAGCCGGCAGAGGGACAGTGATGGATGGAAGGAGACTGCAAGCTTCACATCGTACTCTAGGGATAACAGCATGTTATACGGAGCTAAGAGATCCGTTCTCCGTGCTCTTGGTTCTCAGTATACTTTGGTGGGAAAACACTGATAACTGGACCCAGAAGCTGTTTGATTTTGTGTTAAAATCTCCTCGGATGAAAAAAAAAATCTAAAAATACACCTTGCAGGCGGGTAACAGTTTGGCAGAGTTATTTATTAGGACACATCCACATTGAACCTCAGCCAAAAGGGAAGGTGGCTCCACATGCCGCATGAGTTTTAATTATTGATATTTTTATGAAGTTGTTCTGAAGAGCTGGAGAGAGTACAGTGTAAATGAATAATGATTAATGACAAGTCAACCCAAGTAATAATTCTCTGCCGAGATGGATAGCCTGTTATCAAAAAGTGAAGAGTCATTCGCCAAGATGTCTGACCAACTTCTGAGAGTAATTAGCAATTTGAGAGAAGGGGAAAATCAGAATCTACACAACTGCCCAAGAAATGTTTAGAAGAAATATGGTAGGATAAAATATCATATCAGATAGTATTACATTAATTCCAGTAAGTAAAGATGAGAAAATCATTCCAAGTTTAAGGATAAAATACTATTAAAGTTATAATTATAATTCACATTGGGTACACTTAAATATGCATGCTAATTCAACTCTTACCTACACTTAAATTATTTCTACATGGTACCTGTTAAGAGAAGTGATGGAACCTTTGATTATAAAATGAGAGAAGTTGGTAAAATTTTAAAAATTTGTCTGTGTGATGTTTGGTTTTACATAAAATAATCTCATATTTTATTTTAATTTCTACCGAGCTATCTTTATTCCTTATTCTTTTTATTAAATATATTTTATTGTTTTTTTTACAGAGAGGAAGGGAGAAGGATAGAGTTAGCAACATCGATGAGAGAGAGAGACATCGATCAGCTGCCTCCTGCACGCCCACACTGGGGAAGTGACCGCAACCAAGATACATGCCCTTGCCAGAATTGAACCCAGGACCTTTCAGTCCACAGGCCAACGCTCTATCTACTGAGCCAAACCAGTTTCGGCTATTCCTTATTCTTTATATTATTGATCTTTCTTATTCTAGTGTTCAATTGTTGTTTCATAGAACTTAGACATGTCCCCACAAATCATAGATATGTGATTTGATTGTGTATGTTTTTAATATATACTTTTATTGATTTCAGAGAAAGGAAGAGAGAAGGAGAGAGAGATTGAAACATCAATAATAGGAGAGAATCACTGATTGGCTGCCTCCTGCATACCGCCTACTGGGGATTGAGCCTGAAACCTTGATGGAATCAAACCCAGGACCCTTCAGTTGGTAAGCCAACACTCTATCCATTGAGCCAAACTGGATACAGCTGATTGTGTTAATCTCCCAAAGGGCTACTGACCACATTCTTCTTCCTGTCCTTTCTCAATACCTGATCCAGTTTAGACTGACAGGAAGCTGGGTCATATATCCTGGATGATGATAATAAATGATAGCTTTCTGGTGGACATTTTGGCATCCTCTGGCCAAACTCATATTTTTATACATGGACATGAGCTCTATCTACATGTACTCTGTTGATTGGTTCTTTTGGCGATATATAACGAAAACAACTTGGCTTCAACCCCTCCATGTTAATATTGAATTTAAGATTTCTATAGGACAAGCCCAAATCAAAACGAATGGAAAACCTGATGCAGTCAAATGCTTTGGTTTTGCTTTGTTTTGTTATTCATTTGGTCACATGACTAGTATAGACTCACAATGAAATTCCAATTCGTGGACTTTCTACTGGGATGATTCTTCACAGTGAGTTTTTCATACATTAATAAAGTACACAGAAAAGTCAGATTGGAAATGTCTACCATGATAAAAACAAGTAACCTTATGATAGCAAAAGACAATTCGTCTATGAGCCATAACATTGTTTTTTCTTTTGTATATGTATAATAAGTTATTAGGAAATATTTTACTAAAATATACACATAATATAGAAGGAAAGGTAATACAGTTAATTTTAGGCTTAGTCAGCTGAAGGGATGTAGCGTTGTACAGTGTATGTGAGAGTCCCCGTATGTTAATATTAGTTCAAGCTCAATCCAACACTCAAATAGCAAACAGGTTTCTTTTTATCTAGTAAGTTTTCTTTAATGGAAAAGCTTACATAGGACTCTTCTGGAAGCAGAGCATGTGAAATAAATGAAGGATGTTGGCTGCTAATTTTTCTGAAAATATTTTTATAGATATTAAAATTAGTTACTGAAACCAACAGAACAGAAAGCAGAATAGTGGTAACCAGGGGCTGTGATTTGGGGGATATAGGGAAATGCTGGTGAAAGGGTACAAGCCTTCACTCATAAGACAAATAAATTCCAGGGGATCTAATGTACAGCTGGTGACTATAGTTAATAATACGGTGGTTTGTACTTGAAATTTGCTAAGAGAATGAACCTTCAGTGATTTTGCCACCACCATCAAAGTATACACGTCAAATCACACATTCTACACTTTGGATATGTTCAACTGTACTTGTTGATTATAGCACAATAAAGTTTAAAAATGTTTAAAAAATAAATGAAGGACTTGGGCAAAAGAAATCTAATATAAAAACCATTTTAAGTCTCATAGAAATGCAGACCTTCCCCCCTTGGACCTGATGATCCACATGCATGTTCCCTGTGCATTTGCCTATCTTGTGCACATGTGTGCAGAACATGCTGATACCTGCACACAGAGAGGGACACTAAGAGAGATCAGGGCAATCTGATTTCTTCTAAATCAGACAAAGGAAAAAAAACAATTTTAAGACCTCTGTTTTATGGTGTACCTGCTCTATCTATGCAGCTGTATACAAATATATGCCCTAGTGTTTACAAAGCAAGTTTGCTTCTTAATTATAGGTCATAACTAATTTATTTGTAGAATTATTATGCATGAAGGTAGTAATAGCACTGTTGTGTATTTTTAAATCAGAAATAACAGCTTGGTTCAGTAGACTTTCTCACAAGGATGCGCACCAGCAAATATTGTGTTAAGAATCATCATCTTGCTGAAACCGGTTTGGCTCAATGGAGCATCGGCCTGTGGACTGAAAAGGTCCCGGGTTCGATTCTGGTCAAGGGCATGTACCTTGGTTGTGGGCACATCCCCAGTGGGGGGCGTGCAGGAGGTGGCTGATCAATGTCTCTCTTTCATCGATGTTTCTAACTCTCTATCCCTCTCCCTTCCTCTCTGTAAAAAGTCAATAAAAAATATTTTTTAAAAAAATAATCATAATCTAATGAACCTCAATAATAACTAGCATTATTTGATTCACATCCCCCCCAAAAAAACCCACAATTTTTGATAATGTCTAAGCTCTTTTTTTTTGTATTTTAACTCATTCGATACTCAACATGATCCCATGTTACAGTGATTATTATTATCTCAGGTTCCAGATGAGAGACTCAGAGCAAAAACAAGATATCTAACCAAATGCTTAAAAAAAATGCATGTATGATTCATACCTGAAAGGGGAAAATAATGTTTGCTAACATCTTCTCTATAAACTCAACTTGAACCCAACTTATAATTCTGAGCACAGAAATCAGATGAAGTGTTCTTTGCCAGCCTGACTTTATCATCATGGCGGAACCAAAGCACTTACCCCAGAGAACCCGAAGCTCTCTCAATTTATATATCAACCAACAGCTATTTTATCGAACAGGTGATTCTATTTTACATACCTACTGAGTGGCAGGCATCAGGTTAGACTCTTTGGACACCATATTAAATAATACAGGGTATCATCTCTCAATGCGTATTTAGTCAAAAATGAAGTGCAGAAAATGTGATGTGATAATGACAGACAACTGAACAACACGCTGTGAGAGGAAATAAAAGGAACATCTGAATCAGACTTTGATCCAAGGGTCAGGGTCAGATTTCTGGAGGCATTTCAAATGGCAGGGTTTTATTCTGTTGGTGGCTGAGTAGTATTCTGTTATCTCTCTACATAAAAGCCTAAGCAACGGAATGACGGGTCAACTGGTCGCTATGATGCGCACTGACCACCAGAGGGCAGACACTCAATGCAGGGCTGCCCCTGGTGGTCAGTGCACTCCTACAGTGGGAGTGCCACTCAGCTGATCAATGAGTGTCAGATGCCAGGCTCACGGGTGGCAAGTGTAGCTTTGGAGGCGTGAGCGTCTCCCACCTCTACAGCAGTGCTACAGAGGGGCAGGGACAGCAGTCATAGCAGAGCTGGCAATAGGCACAGCTTGGCCAGAATGAGTGGGCACAGCGCAGTGCCTGGCCCAGGCTTGGTTTTCTCCCCGGGCACCTGCTGCTTTGAGCATTGCCACATCCCTCCAGGGATGTCAGACTGCCTGGACGGGTTCCGGATTGCAAGAGGGCACAGGCCAGGCTGAGGGACTGTCCTGGCACAGGAATCTGTGCACTGGGCCTCTAGTGTATAAATAATGCTGCAATGAACATAGAGGTGCATATATCTTTGCAAGTTAGTGTTTTCCTTTTCTTCAGATGAATACTCAGAAGTAAAATCGCTGGATCATATAGCAGTTCTCTTTTAAATCAATAATAATAAAAGCATAATATGCTAATTAGACCGGATGTCCTCCTGGGCGACCTTCTCAACAAAGCAGGGCAGTGAGGGAAGCCCAGATCTGGGGTGCCTGCCTACATCCAGAGGGCAGCCTGGGGCCTGGGTGCCAGAGGGAAGCCAGTGACGGCAGCCGGAGGAAGGAAGGCCTACTTTGGCACTAATTTCATGCACCGGGCCTCTAGTTTTTTAATAAATGCCATACTGTTTTCCATAGTGGCCACACAAATTTCCATTCCCACACAAAGGGCACAGAAGCTTCTTTTCCTCCACAGACTAGTCACAAAGAGTTATGAAGCTTTTCTGTAACATATTCATTTACTGAGTGGCAGAATATGCATTTGGTGCTAGATAGTGCTTAGGAAAAAAAAGACAGAAAAAGAAGAAGATAATTGAAGAATGGTGAGTATTTTCCTTTTCCAGACCAGATATAATCTCTCATGTCCAAGTCCGTGGTGCATGTGGGCTCTGAGAATTCTCATTGATTAGTCACAAAGACCTTTCAATATCGAAGTGCTTTTTCAATTGACGAATGACAGAGAATTAAATAGATTGTTATTTTTGCACATAGCTAAGGATATTTTTTAGTAATTATTGACTAAGTAAATTATCCAAACCCACTAAAATTTATTATTCCTAAATTACACATATATTATTGGAGGTCTGGAGGCTCTAGTACAGAAACTTCATAAATTAGCACATATTTACACAGATGGCTGGTGATTATGTGTTACACAAAAATGATTTCTTAGTAATGCATTATTGAGAATATCTTGACATGGCTTTGATTTTGAGTTGCTGACTTTTTAACTTTTAATTATAAATCATTATCTGTTTAATATGTTGAGGATTGTCTGCATAGCCCTACAGCATGTATATATTTGCATATTTGTGGTCTATAATTTTCCAACAGATACGCTTTAAGACATTTATGCGTTATATAGTTAAACCATGAATCATCCATATCTGTTTTGCTAAAGAAAATGGATATATATTTCTCCAAATATTGCTTATAGAGTGTAATTCTTCATTGGTGATCTCTGGTATGTGGACTTGGGCAAAATGCATATGAAGAATTGCAAAACAACCTCAAGATGCTTGAGGTTAAATTACTCTCTTACTTTCAAATTGGCAGGGTATTAGATGATAAATTAAGGAACAGAAGCTCATGACATACTTAAAAAAATAAACCCATATACATTGTTTTCATTATCTATTGTTACATAACAATGTACCTCCAAATTAGTGGCTTAAACAATACTATTTATTACCAGTTGGTATCTGTGGATCGATAATTTGAAGTGCACACAGTGGGGGTGGTTGGTCTCTGCCTTGTGATATCTGGGGTCTCAGCTATAACACTGGAAGTTTGGGGGACAGAAATGATCTAGAGCAGTGGTTCCCAACATGGTGTACATACCCCTCAGGGGGAGCAATTTCATTTTTAAGGGGGAACAATGAGTTATTTACAGTGAATTTTTTGCATTTTTTATGGTTGTAGGGGCCTCATATGCAGTATATAAATATATATTGTGACATATTTATGCATTTCATTCTCTATTATATATTTTGAAACTTTATTTGCTCTTTTTCCATAACACTTCATATTATTATTATTAACAATTTCTTAGTGATTTTTTTTCCTCAGAACTTCAACTGTTCTTTCGTTCTTTTATTTTTCTGTTGCATAGATGCCATGTTCTTTGGAAGCTTGTGTAGACCAAGTTAATGGCCTTTTAGGCTTCCCCCATGTGAATAGGGATTCACTTTTTGAATAATAAGAATTATATGTCACAGGCAGGGGTGGGTATCAGGATCTTAGAGATGCTTAGGTGGGGCATGGCCAAAACAGGTTGGGAAAATGGATATATATTATAGAGTGTAATTCTTCCTTGGTGATCTCTTGTATGTGGACTTGGGTAAAAATGCATATGAAGAATTGCAAAATAACCTCAAGATGCACGAGGTTAAATTACTCTCTTACTTTCAAATTGGCAGGGCATTAGATGATAAGTGGGAACAACTGATGTAGAATCTTGACTAGGACTGGAAAATCCACTTCCAAGTGGACTTCTCACATTCACAAGTTGGTTCCTTCCTACGTGAACATCATATGTGATCTTTCCACAGAGCGACAAAGGCTGGCTCACAACCTAGACTGGTTTCTCGGTTTCTCTTTAAAGTGGGGAACATGAAAGCAGCAATTCCTTTTGTGGCCTCGTCTCTGAGGTGATCTGTGGTCCATTAAGCAAAGTTTTATTTATCAGAAGGAGCCATTATAATGCAATCCATTTTATAGTCCATGGATGGGTAATTACGTTCTGTGATATGGTCATTTATAATACGATAAATATATATTTCATCTTTGTCTCAGTCCCTGGCAGAGCCCCTGACACCCTTGGTGTTTCCTCAGGTGAGAGGACAAAAGGCGTCTTTGGTCATGCCATTTAGGTGACTTTGGACAGAATCTTAAGATGTGGACTGCTTGCCAAAGAAGCCAACCATGGATAGAGAGGCGCAGCGGTCAGTCCTTCCTCACTTGCAGGGACAAAGAGAGCCCAAAGGTTGAATCAATTGCCAATGGCCAACTGGATCCCTTGTTTCCCAGTATTTTCATACTCATAATCTAGCATCTTTTAAAGTCAGTCCTAAAGCTTTAAAAAATTTTTAATTCAGTTAATCCTCATCCAATGATATTTTCTATTGATTTTTAGAGAGAGTAAGAGGGGGGAGACAGAAAAACACACACCAGTACACACACGCACGCACGCGTGCACACTCACGCCCTGACCAAGGCCAGGGATCTAGCCTGCAACCTAGGTAAGAACTCTTGAGCAGAATCAAACCCAGGGCCCTTCAGTCCACAGGCCAACTATCCACTGAGCTGAACCAAATAGGGCACCTCTTCCTTCCAGTATTTGATTTTCCCAAACTTCCAGCTGACAAGTGTCCTAAGGGAATAAGGTAGTGTAAATGTGACTCTCTTCACATTGCACATTCTTTGAGTTGTGCCCGCGTTAAATCCTCTCCAAAGATTTCAGACAATTATCGGATATATTTTGTTTAGATTTCGGGTTGCTTTTGGCAGAAGGATTAACCAGGGCGAAGTATTTTATCATGGTTGTCTTCCTTGTTCACTTTTCTAAACCATTTTTTGTTGAAAATTACTATTATTTCTAACATATATTTGAGAGAATTCACAAATGAAATTATCTGAGCCTTGAGATTTTGCTTGAAAGTTTCATTTTTGATACGTATAGGAATATTTAGCTTTTCTTTTTTTTTAAATATATTTTATTGATTTTTTACAGAGAGGAAGGGAGAGAGATAGAAAGTCAGAAACATCGATGAGAGAGAGACACCGATCAGCCGCCTCCTGCACACCCCACTGTGGAGATGTGCCCGCAAGCAAGGTACATGCCCCCAACCAGAATCGAACCCGGGACCCTTCAGTCCTGAAGCCGACGCTCTATCCACTGAGCCAAACCAGTCTCGGCTGAGCCAAACCGGTCTCGGCTATTTAGCTTTTCTTGTTGTTCTTTTAAGTTGCATTTTGCAAGGAATTGATTAAATTCATATCATTAGCCAAAACCGGTTTGGCTCAGTGGATAGAGCGTCGGCCTGTAGACTGAAATGTCCCAGGTTCGATTCCGGTCAAGGGCATGTATCCTGGTTGTGGGCACATCCCCAGTAGGGGGCGTGCAGGAGGCGACTGGTCGATGTCTCTCTCTCATTGATGTTTCTGACTCTCTATCTCTCTCCCTTCCTCTCTGTAAAAAATCAATTAAAAAAAAATATATATATACATATATATGTATATATTAGAATATATATATATATTAAATTCATGTCATTAAATACTATGGCACAAAAGTCTTCAAAACAGTCTCTTGTCTTTCAGTATCTATAGGTTTGTTAAATTAACTGTCATTTTCACAAATTTAAATAGGAAATGCTATACATTTTTCTAAATTCAAAATATGTCAAATTAGTTTTTCTTTCACTTTTGCCCTTTAATAATCTAGTTATTTATAAAATTGATAGAAAAAATGATAGGACTCTATACATTCTATTGTATACCTTACTTTTGTTAATATTTTGTTGCAAGGATTTCTATATGAGAACACAAAAAAAGTCTCTCATTCTTTCAATTGGGTATGTAGTATAGGTATCTGATAATTAATGTGCACATCCCCTATCAATGAACATCTTAAAGCTTATTATTAATCTGTGCTAAAATGAATAACATTTATTATGTGTAGTTCCACACACATATGAATATTTAGGATTAACTTTTTATTAATATAACTGAATAGTTAAATGTTATATGTAGTAGTAATTTTGAGAATTACCTTGATTTCTTTTTTAGAGATTTATCCTAATTTATACTTCTAACCTTGTATGAGAACACTTTTTCAAATCTTGTCCACATAATATAAATAATAGTTTAAAAATAATTCTTGATTTAATTTTAATTTCTTCTTTATGCTTTGATAAGTATAATTGATTTTTCCTATGTTTAAAACATGCTTGTATTTTCCATTTTTAAATGTCTATAACCTTTTCTATCTTTTATGAACTTTTATTTAATTTTGAAATAATTAGTGGGTATTATTTATATACTAGTGACATTTTCTCTTGGTCTGAGATATAAATTGCAAATATTTCCCTCTGATTTTTAGTATGCATTTGGGTTTGTGTGTGGTGACATTTTGCAATATATAATTTAATTGAATTTATATATAGCAAAAGTTAGTGTTTTTGCATGTATCAACATATGCATTTTAATTGTTCTAAGATATTTATTTGTATGAAATATATCTTTAAAATAATTATACATTTAAGTTTTTAAGAATATTTGAACATTTTTATTTTGAAACTAATATAAATAATGCTACTCGGGGATATTTTGAGGTAGAGAATGGGAAAATGTTGTTTTTTACTTTATAGTCTTCTAAGTGAATGTCCCTGTTTAACTCCATCATTTAAAAAAAAAAAACACATTTTATTGATTTCAGGGAGAAAGGGAGAGGGGAAGAAAGAGAGAAACATCAATGATGAGAGAGAATCATTGATCGGCTGCCTCTTGCACAATCCCTAATTGGGATGGAGCCTGCTACCTGGGCATGTGCCCTGACCAGGAATCAAACTGTGACCTCCTTGTTCACAGATAGATGCTCAACCACTGAGCCACCTTTCTTTATATTTTACTTTTGATCTACTTAGCACTCCACATTACCCTGCAGCATTTCCCTGCTACTTTGCCTTCCACTGTACACTTCTGAAGACACTTTTTTTGGGGGGGTTGTTTAACTCATCTTTATGCTGTGAAGTACTTAGCATAGTTTCTTGTTCACAGAGGCTATAAATATTGGAAGAGGCAATCATTGGTAGTTGAGAAAACAGATGATTTAGTTCTATGAATAAAGAGCTTTGTTTTTAGTTCAGTTTTGGAAAACTCAGAGGAAGAAGATGGATTACAAAACACATAGTCTTAAGTTTCTTATATTATCAGGGTGAAATTTGTAGAGAGAGTATAACTTAGGGTAAAATTAACGAAAGGGAGAAATGAAATGCAAATGAATTGAACTGAATATCGTGTGCTATCTCTGATCTTGTTGAAAAACTGAAATGGAAGTAAAAGAGTCAGGACTGGCCTGACTTCTGATCTGGGTTGAACTGAATTCAATTCAATTTACAAAAAGTATTTCACTCATCAAAATAAATGAGACAAATGTTATTAAATTAAATTGATTAGTTTGTATTATTACCATTGTTATGCGTGGATCCAATTGAATTCCACTCAAAAAGTGGAATAGAAGGGCATGAACTAGGGAAATGGGACCTGGAGTGTTTAGAGTTGAACATTATAAAATGAATGTGATCTCAGGTGATATGGTGGGCTTTGTATTGAATTGAAACAGATTTCATTTGTAGATAGAATTGAATGAAAACCTTTTTTTAAAAAGGGAGAATTATGCTAAAAATTACATCTAAACAAAAATTAAATAAACATTCTTTAAGGAAGGTAACTGTCATTACATTATTTTTACTTTCTATCTTGTCCAATTCAACATATTTGCTTTTATTTTTTTTTTTCCTTTTCTTTTTAAGGTACATTTTCTTATTGACTATTCTGGTATTGTTAACCTTCATGAATGCATAATACTTCTAAAAAGCGAGTTTGCATATTTATAACAGAAACCTACATCTTTATTTCTCATGACCTCTCTCTCTTAAATAGAACATTACAATAATTATGTTAAGAAACTACCACTTTACAATAATCAAAATAATTAACTTAATTTTTCCAAAGCATTCATAGGTAAGATTTATGGACCAGGTGTGGCTGTTTAAAAAAACTTTATTTACCAAAGCAGATGGGGAGTCAGATTTGGCTGGTATCAGAGTTTTCTGACTCCAGTTAGAGTTGATTAAAAATAACTAATTAAACAGAGACGTTGAGAGCATCTTCAGGAAACTACTTCAGAGATCATAAAAGTTGGAATCTTAAGGAAAGATGGTTTTCTGTAAGTTTTCTTTTTCCAGATAGATATTCACCATCACCCACATTAGTGTTTCTTTATATAGTTGTACAGCACTTAAGTATAGAGCATAGAAGAATTTTATAGCCTGAAATATCCTACTTACTGGTAAAGGGAGGAATTTGTAACTTTTCCCATACATCCTCTGCAGCTATTTTAGAATTATTGTTTTTTAAACCTTAACTTCAATCAGAAGAAAAGAAATTAAAGATAAATTGAAGATACAGTAGAATAATTAAGAGAAGGTTTAATGGGCCTTGTTTGTTTTTATTTTCCCCATTAAAATGAAAACATTACCATATTCAATCCTACTCTTCAATTACAGGATACACTTCTCATAAGCACCCCAAACTGCGCGTTACTTATAATACCAAGTGCCTGATTTTCAAATATGTAAAATCCTCCATCCTAATTGATAAAACATCTTCTGGCAATGTCTGTTTAATAACCATAGGGGCAATTTAACAGGCCAGAGCATAATCTATTTGCAAAGAGATCTTACTGATGTATGAATGTTAGGTATGTTTTGTAGAATTTTTTAAAAAATGAACATTTTTATTAATGGGAATAGGCAAGTACTTCAGACCAGTAAGTTTAAAATTTTTATCTTTTTTTTTTAGTCTTATTGTTGAAAGTATTCATATGTCCACCTTTTCTCCCCATTAAATTCATCTAGCCCATGTCTTTTTTTGTAAATATACTTTATTGATTTTTTACAGAGAGGAAGGGAGAAGGATAGAAAGTCAGAAACATCAATGAGAGAGAGGCATCGATCAGCCGCATCCTGCACGCCCCCTACTGTGTCCGCAAGCAAGGTAAATGCCCCCGACCGGAATCGAACCCGGGACCTTTCAGTCCACAGGCCGATGCTCTATCCATTGAGCCAAACCGGCCTTGGCTAGCCCATGTCTTTGCCATCCTATTGTCTATGCTAGTGGTCCACAAACTTAGTCAATAGAGTAGCAAATCGTGGCTTGCGACCCCTGGTGGGTGTCCATGGGTTATGCATATATGCATACAAGTTCTTTAAGTGATCTCTCCCCACCCACCCACCCTCACCTGCCTGTCCTCTGCATTTCCACAGCCTTCTCCACGCTTCTATGTCAGTGAATCTATTTTGCTCATGAGTTTATTTTGTTCAGATTCTGATACAACAAAACCTTTGAAAACCGCTATGAATTTGAAGCTAAGAGACCAGAGTTGCAACCTAAAGTGATGAATTCCACTTTCAAGATGAGTGAGTGGCCTATGCACACAGCTGACCATTTATTTTCTGTGTCTGCTTCCATCCACCTCAAAATTATACCATTTCTGTTTCGTTATGTTTTTGTTTTTTTTTTAAAAAAAACAGTATGCCTTTCCTAGGTTTCGTCCTATATATTTCAAAAAATAAATAACAGGGTGGGATTGTGACTCCTGGGAAAACAGGGTTTCAATCAAACTGTCCAAATCAATGAACAATTTCTTTGCTCAAGAAACTGCCCACACCAGATCAAAGCTCAATTTCGGTGCATTTTGAAAGATAGCATAAGGTGAGGGGTTACTTCAGGATTCTGTTGTAACAAATAGTGGTAGAAATATTAAAGAAATCACTAGAAAGGCATCGCATTGTTTTAGCGATTAACGTTGACTCTTGCAAAATACGTTTTCACTGAGTGATTTTGTCATTCAAATGTTTTGTAGTGAATCAAATTGGCTCTGTTTGGTAGTTGTTTTACACATGCAGTTTTAAGGTGAGTATTTTTATTTAATAAAAGATTCATTGTCTTGCTGAGACCAGTTTGGCCCAGTGGATAGAGCGTTGGCTTGTGGACTGAAGGGTCCCAGGTTCAATTCCAGTCAAGGGCATGTACCTTGCTTGCGGGCACATCTCCAGTGTGGGGCATGCAGGAGGCGACTGATCGATGTCTCTCTCTCATCAATGTTTCTGATTTTCTATCCCTCTCCCTTCCTCTCGGTAAAAATTCAATAAAATATATTTTTTTAAAAAAAGATTCATTGTCTTGCTGTAGTTGGTTTGGCTCAGTGGGTAGAGCCTCAGTCTGCTGATCAAAATGTCCTGGGTTCAATTTCGGTCAAGGGCATGTACTTTGGTTGTAGGTTTCTGCCTGACCCAACCCCTGCTTGGGCTTGTACAGGAGGCAACCAATCGATGTCTCTCACATCGATGTTTCTCTCTGTCTTTCTCTCTCCCTCTTCTACTCTCCCTAAAATTCAATGGAAAAAATACCTTTGGGCAAGGATTAACAACTACCATAACAAAAAGATAAAATGTAGAAAGGTGAATTACAGAATGAGAGTTTGATAAAATGGAGCCAGTTTAGGCTTCTGATCTTTGCAATGACCTCTGTACAATAATTTCTTAGAGGTAGGACAGATCTTAATTGGATTTCCTGAATGTACATTTATTTTTAGAGTTAGAATACTGAAATGGCTTATTTAAACTAAAAAATAAATATGGGTCAAAATGAAGATGAATACCGCGATTTGCAATCATCTGCTACTCTTTTTATCTGACATAGCTGAAAACATGGAGCTAGCTCACAATGCTAAGAGGCATCTTATGTCGCAATGGGGTCGCCACACACCTTTGCCTCCCACACCTGGACAAAGATCATCTTGACCATCAGAATCATGGACTAGCCTGAAAATATACATGGGGTATCACAGCCAGTTAACTGCATGTTAGGCAATGCCATTCACATGTATCTGATAATGAGAGTGAATTCCCTGTGCTGAAGAAACACTGGGATCTTTCCAGGATCAGCTCCATCAGGATTGTGCTTTGTGACTTGTTAACATGTCTCTCTGAGTATCAGTATCAGAGTTTATATTACAATCAAGGCTGGAACTCTATTGGTAACTGACAACCATGAAGCTATTACACCATGAAGTCAAATAATATAGCATTTTAAAGATACCTCTCTTCGTCAAGGGAGTATTTTACATGGTTCTTTGAATGTTATTCAGCCTTTCTGGGGTAAAGCACCACCTAATATACTGGAGTGAAGCTTCTTTCACATTTGTACAATTTCTCTACAAAATTTAGTGGTACTTTACTCTCTTCTCTATCAGACCATATGCTTCTTTAAAAAATATATATATATATATATATTATTGATTTTTTACAGAGAGGAAGAGAGAGGGATAGAGAGTTAGAAACATCAATGAGAGACACTGATCAGCTGCCTCTTGCACGCCCCCTACTGGGGATGTGCCCTCAACCAAGGTACATGCCCTTGACCAGAATCAAACTTGGGACCTTTCAGTCCGCAGACCTACACTCTATCCACTGAGCCAAACCGGTTTGGGCCCCATATGCTTCTTAAGGAATTGTGTCTATTTTCTTTCCTACCACATTAGCCTTCATTAATGCACTAATGGCAATGTAGAAGTCCTCAATAAATTTACTTCGACTGATTAGCAATGCTTACTGTAGAACCATTGCCACCTAAGTCTCACCCACACAATAACAAGACACCAAATCTATCATCAATCATTTACCTACCTAATCTTTCCATCTATGTACATACAACTAGCTTTCCTATGTATTTTAAACTCTATTGAAAAATTTCTAGAGGAAAATGACTGTCCAGAAGTGTGGACTGTCAAAAAGAATAGTGAGGCTCCAGCCTGAGTGGCTCAGTTGGTTGGTGCATAGTTCTGTACACCCAAAAGGTTAGGGCCCATACCTAGGTTGTGAGTTTGATTCCAGGGCACATCCAGGAAGCAACTGTTCTTTTCTTTCTTTCTTTCTTTCTTTCTTTCTTTCTTTCTTTCTTTCTTTCTTTCTTTCCTTCCTTCCTTCCTTCCTTCCTTCCTTCCTTCTTTCCTTCCTTCCTTCCTCCCTTCTTTCCTTCCTTCCTTTTTCTTTCTTTCTCCCTTCCTTCCTTCCTTTCTCTCTCTCTCTCTCTCTCTCTCTCTCTCTCTATATATATATATATATATATATATATATATATATATATGAACATATCCTCAGGTTGGGATTTTTAAAAAAAGAAGAAGAGTGAGTATACACGCTATTACTGTGGTGACAACTCTTACCAAGGGTTTTGCAAACATGTTCTCCATTTCAGCATATGGTTGCTTTTCAGGTGGTATATAGAATTATTGCTATCGATTTCTTCTTTGTTTATGCTCCCTTTAGCCAGATCTCACTCATGCTTCCTTCTCTTTTGTTTTATATTTAACATATTACTGATTATGCACATTATGTGAAAGTGTTCTTTAAATATAACTTACTGAATATATATATGCTGTACCCCAAAATGTATACATACACTTAGAATAATTAGACAGGCAGTATTTATAAAAATACATTTAATTTTCAAAATTGAGCTATCAGCTTTTAAAGTGTATATACATTTTGGGGAACCCCTGTTATATAAGAGACGATGCTGGTAGACAAGGTATCAAATAAGCTGATGGAGGAGGAGAAGGAGGAAAATTAGGAAAAAAAGGAAATGGGTGAAGGAGAAGGAAGAAGAAGAGAAGGAATAAGAGGATCAGGAATAGAAAGTTAAGGGTGGAGGTCCACATTAAAAAATTCGTACATTAGTAAAGTAGAATTTACATCCCTTGGATTTACAGTCAATACATTAATAGTTCTAATAAAAATAGTAAGCTATTTAATCCTGTAAGTAAGTGTAGTTAGTAAAGTTCATATTTTCTTGCATGCATGAAGTTAGCTATTACATACAGCTGGGTCTCGTCCCCCTTTAGTTCTGTATTAAATGAGCAGTACTCATTTTTAGATTAAATTTTACTCATCTGATGTCCAACTTTGTCTTTGGTCACTTACTTTCCCATACCAGAGGGGGGAAAAT
This sequence comes from Lasiurus cinereus, assembly GCA_011751065.1. Classification (NCBI taxonomy): domain Eukaryota; kingdom Metazoa; phylum Chordata; class Mammalia; order Chiroptera; family Vespertilionidae; genus Lasiurus; species Lasiurus cinereus. The sequence continues at coordinate 6,926,702 of JAAGEH010000043.1, read as the reverse complement.
CACAAAATGCATTTAAAAAATGAATTTAGAAAATTCTAAATTAAAGTGTCATGTCATTGAAAATCATTTCACCAGATCTCTGGAAAGTATATGTACAATTAATTCCCTGCTGCCCACCCCTCCACCCCATGATAGACAATTAGAAAAATTAAAGTATTTATTAGTTGAGACTTCTTGAAATAAGAGCTTCCATATATTAGAGATCGGATTTTACTGTTCCATAGTATATTGTGAAGGTGATATTAATACTTAATGGCTTTTAAAGGGCTGTTTAAACCCTCATTGATTTATTTGGGAAGCTCTAAGTTTAATGGTGCCAAAATACGTATTTATAAATTACTTTCTTTCAATGTGTTATTTTCCTTATTTTTCTGACTTTTGAAATTGATAAACAGCTGCTTTATCTGCACATTACATAGTATGGAAGTGAATATTTGATGCTGTGAAGTCATATTATTGCTAATGGAGTCATTTTATCTTTAGATTTTATTGATGATATAAAAAATAAATATGACCATAAAGTATACCATTGTCAGAGAATGGAAGCCTATATTTCTAAATCTCTTATTCCTGAACATTAGCTCTTAAGAGTCCATGCCCTTTAAATCCAATATATTATTTTCTCCCTTGTAAAAGAGACTAGATCGCTCTCTCAACAGTTCATTTCATTCAAGGGACTGGCCACTTTTTTACTTTCTCTTTATCATGGGCTGACGTGGTTGTCGAGTCTTTTATTTAGTTTGAGTTCCCAGAATTAAGAACTGGTTATTCTGGAGACTAATAATAGCACATCAAACTTACCAATAAGATACTTGTATTTACCTAACATAAAGTGTTAACAAAAATTCATATGAAGCCTAGTCACTCTACTGCACAACTGAAATTAACATAAAACACTGTTGAATGTAAAGTGTAGTTTAAAAAAATTAAAGATTTAAATAAATGGCGTTGAGTAAGAAGGCCAGAAGGGGGAGCTCTCGAGCCCTATGTTGATGGCAAAGCCCAAAGGAAAACTGTAATATTGCTCTTTTCAACTTCCTTTCCCCTCTCTGAAAGAGCTTCCTCTTTGCTGGTTTAGCAGACTTGCATGTGTCGCACCGTGGTTGCATACAGCAAATTGCCATTCCTTATTTTTTCCCAAATAAACCCATTTTGCTGGACTGATTTCTGGCTGCTTTTTACCATCAATACTACTTGGAAGGAATTTAAGGGTCAGTCTGATCTCCATAATTATTCACTCTCTTACATTTTATTTATTAGCTAATGGTTACTCCATAAATATTTAGTGAGTTACTAGTATGGGCTGGATGTGTCACTGACCAGAGCTACAGAGATGCCGAAGGAATGGGCACTCCCAATAAGTAATTCCACACCCCCTCATATACGCTTTGCTTTGTGCCCTCATTTTCTAGTACTTTCTACCTGGAAATGTCACTCCATTATAGTCACACTGCTGGCTCTGCCTTTAAATTCAGACTTGTTCCTTCTTCAGGGATTTTGCTCAGCCATTCTCTACTTTGCTTACATTCAAATTCTCTCTCAAGTCCCATTTCTCATGGATGATGAACCCGACTGCCTGTTTAATATTGCAACCCACATCCATCTTGAGCCCAATCTCTAGTACTCTACCCTAAATTTCTTATTTATGGATAGTACTTCTCATCTTTTACTATAAAATAGAATTTGCTAATTTATTATACTTTTTCTATTTTTTTATCCTCACTCGATGATATTTTCCCAGTCATTTTTAGATAGTGGAAAAGAAAGAGAAAGACATCTATGTGAGAGAAACACATCCATTGGTTGCCTCCTGCATAAAACCAGACCAGGGTCCCGGGCTGGAGACCCGGGAGAGGAGCCTGCAACCAAGGTACATGCCCTTGACTGAGAATTGAACCTAGTAACCTTTGGTCCACAGTCAAATGCTCTATTTACTGAGCCAAACTAGCTAGGACTATTGTACTTTTTCTTTACTGCTTATGTTGCTTAGTCTCTCCCTGCTGGGAGGAACAGTCTGAAGGTCAAAGTTTTGTTGTTTTCACTCATGTTCCTGGAGCACCTAGAGTACTTAGCAGATGATCCTATATAATAAAACCCTAATATGCAAATTGACCTATCAACAGAACGACCGGTCTCTATGATGCACACTGACCTTGAGGGGGCAGACGCTCAATGCAGGAACTGCCCCCTGGGGTCAGTGTGCTCCCACAGGGGGAACACTGCCAGCCAGAAGCTGGGCTCATCCCCGGTGAGCCCACCAGAAGTGGTGGGGACCACTTTCACCTTCACTGCAGTGCTAAGGAGCAGAGAGCAGGCAAGCAGTAAGGAGCCAGGGCTCCCAGACTGTGAGAAGGCACAGGCCACGCTGAGGGACCTCTGCCCCCCAGGATTCTATCAGACTAACTCTTCCCTGTGGACTTACAAAAAGATTAAATTAATCTTGATATTAGGATAAATAGCCTCAAGTCCAATATAAGAGAGAAATTGTATCAATGGACTAATAAGAGAACATGTTGAATTGTTCTTGCTAATAACTCATGTTTTTGTTGTTAATAAGCAATGCTTGAGGATCTTTTCAGTACGTGTGGATTGCTTATACTAGTATACTTTGTGTACAAATGTATGTAACTTGTCCTAACTGGTTTGTTGGAAGAGTGGATAGAGCATTGGCCTGCAGACCGAAGGGACCCAGGTTCAATTCTGGTCAAGGGCATGTACCTTGTTTGCAGGCACATCCCCAGTAGTGGTGTGCAGGAGGCAGCTGATCGATGTTTCTCTCTCATTGATGTTTCTAGCTCGCTATTTCTCTCCCTTCCCCTCTGTAAAAAAAATCAATAAAATATATTTAAAAAAAAAGAAAAAAATTGGAAGATAAGATGTGAAGAAGGAAGTTGTTAAGGTTCTAACAAGTTGCTCACAAACATTTCAGTCTAAGGAAAAATGTAAGATTCTTGATCAGCTGCCCATTTTTATGAGGGATAGTCCTGCCAATCTTGGTTTGCTACTTCTTGGGGAGGTGACAATCAAAGGATTACTCATTTTTCTTTCTGGCACCAACTGTAGGCAAGCTTTATTTTGTTATTGCTTCCTGTTGGTGGGTGGAAAGACCTATTGGAAATTTACTTTAGTCATCCACTTAAAAACTTATTTGGGAATGAATGGACTAATTGTTATGATCACAAAAAGGTATCTGTTTGCATACTGAAGACCTGTGTTCTATTCCTGATGCAACTATGCTCTGGCTATATGATTTTAGGCAAGTCTTGCAACCAACATGCTTAATGAATAATTTTAAAAGCACTGTTTCACTGTTAAATATTTTTACTACTATCATATATTAAATTTACTTTAATTTTGTAGAATAATAAAAGAAGAAAGTGATCCAATGTCAGAATAAGTTTAGTCAGCCCAGTCAGCGTGGTTCAGTAGTTGAGCATCAACCTATGAACCAGGAGGTCATGGTAGATTCCATTCAGGGCACATGCCTGCATTGTGAGCTCCATCCCTATTGGTGGGTGTGCATGAAGCAGCCGATCAATGATTCTATCTCATCACTGAGGTTTCTATCTCTCTCTCCCTTTCTCTCTGAAATCAGTAAAAATATTTTTTAAAGGCAAAAAAAACAAGCAAACATAAGATGATATTATATTTAAAACATCCATACTCTTCTGTGATTGATGAACAAATACAAAATGTTCATAATTACTAAAGATCACTGTTATAACTAGCAACATTATTGACATTGGAAGAAAGCTGTAGAGCAGTGGTTCTCAACCTTTCTAATGCCATGACCCTTTAATATAGTTCCTCATGTTGTGGTGACCCCCAACCATAAAATTATTTTTGTTGCTACTTCCTAACTGTAATTTTGCAACTGTTATGAATCGTATCTGTGTTTTCCAGTGGTCTTAGGCAACCCCTGTGAAAGTGTTGTTCAACCCCCAAGGGGTCGCAACCCATAGGTTGAGAACCGCTGCAATAGAGGAATTAAAGATTATTCCAGGGATGGCCATAAACATAAAAGTTTCTCAAGGTGGCAATGAATTTTGGTTAATTCACCATTAAGAGAATAATTGTTCTCCAGTGTAATTTACATATACCCTGCAATTGCCCTGAGCCTATACAAAAGAATTGTAAGTTAGAACTAACTTGATGCTGTGTCATCGCCAATCATGAAGAATAGTGAGACTCTTCCTATCAAAATGTACAGAGTGGCTTTAAAATTATGTATATTTGATACAGCATAACTCAGGATTAGGCTCAAGTTCATATAAATTTAAACTATATCTGTTGCCAATAATGAATGTAACATGATTAGTGAAAGAACCAAACTCTTCTATCTATTAGCCAACACATTCTTCCATTGAGAAGTAGCCTTTAGAAGTAAAAATATAGGCATAGCTTCAGACCTGTGTAGAATTTGAACATGAGTACCTGTGGTATGTAAGTTAAAGACTTAAATAATATTAGGCAATGATACAAGAATATTTTTGCATACATGATGGGGGGTTATGGGGGGATAAGGACACATACGTCGCACCTTAATCAATAAGGAAATTTAAAAAAGCAAAAACAATATTTTTACATCCATTAATGTATGTAAAAATTTACATAAGTCTATTTTAGTGATCCAGAGGATTCTCATTTTCCAATTTCTGGACAGTATTCCACGGACCTGTGATCTTGGGATAGGTGAGATATTGCTACAACAGGACATTATATTTAAAGATATTTGCTTATGCCGAGACCGGTTTGGCTCAGTGGATAGAGCGTCGGCTTGCGGACTGAAAGGTCCCAGGTTCGATCCCGATTGGGGGCATGTACCTTGCTTGTGGGCACATCTCCACTGTGGGGCATGCAGGAGGCGGCTGATCGATGTCTCTCTCTCATTGATGTTTCTGACTTTCTATCTCTCTCCCTTTCTCTCTGTAAAAAAAATCAATAAAATATATTTATAAAGATATTTGCTTACAATTCCAGGAAGTCACGATGGAGAAAACAGTTAACACCTGGCTTGTGAAGAGGACTAGAATATCCCAATACACTTTTCTAAACAGTTTTTCCTCGAAATTGCCAGGAGGAGATTACTGACACAGGTGGATACAATCCGTTGGCAGTGAATTCCCATCCGTTTACTGACACCACCCCTTACACATAACCTCCACTCTCTGGAAGCTAAGCTCATTCCATTCCCTCTCTCATCACCTTTGGATTGTTCTGTAGGCATTGCTTATTCTCTGGACAGCGTTGCCAATACAGCTTAGCTAAGTGTGAGGCCTGCCCGTCAGCTTCCGGCTGTGTGTTGCTAACAGTTTGGCAATTCCTCCCCAGAGGTTAAGCATGCCTTGAGCAGTCTGTGCTGAGCAGTCGGACCAGAAATCCACAGAGATCCGAGCCTGGTCTCATGCCAACTCAAACCTAAAATATTTGAGGTTCCAAAGCCAATCACAGGATGCTTTCCTGTGAGTTTAGATTTTCAAAGCAGCAAGTGCCTTACACCTCATGCTTTACTGTACAAGAGAGAACTGAAAAATATCATTAACTTTTTTTATTTTTTATTTTCCCATGTAATGCAAGCTCCCGGGGACAAGGGATTTCAAGGTGCAGCAATGCTCTGGCATTAAATTAGGATATTATGCTCAATAGGGTACAATTGGTGCAACTTAATATGGCACACCAGATAGGGATGTCTGCCTTCAACTGTCAACATTTAATCTTTGGTAGGATAGAAATAAATAAAATAAATTAGCTGAGACATTTTAAAAACAACAAAATACGCCCAAACCGGTTTGGCTCAGTGGATAGAGCGTCAGCCTGCGGACTGAAAGGTCCCAGGTTCGATTCCGGTCAAGGGCATGTATCCTGGTTGCGGGCACGTCCCCAGTAGGGGGCATACAGGAGGTGGCTGATCAATGTCTCTCTCTCATCTATGTTTCTAACTCTCTATCCCTCTCCCTTCCTCTCTGTAAAAAATCAATAAAATATATTTAAAAAAAATAACAAAATGCATATTTTCACTGAAAATAAATAGCTAAAAAATACAAAATGAGATGAAACTGACTTTGTGGTTGATCTATGTGTGTGATGTTTTTCTAACAATCTTGAAATATTCAATATTTATTTTAAGTATGAAAATGCCACATACATTTGTATCAAGGATATAAAGACTTTATTAAAACATTACAGTTGCTGATGTTAGGTTAGAATTGCCTTGCTTGAAGTTAGATACATAAAACACTTCTTCAAGATGTGCCAACTCTAGGCATTGGATTTGCTTTCTACAAGGCATTTTTTTAAATATATATTTTATTGATTATTTACAGAGAGAAAGGGAGAGGAATAGAGAGTTAGAAACATCGATGGGAGAGAAATACTGATCAGCTGCCTCCTACATGCCGCCTACTGGACATGTGCCCGCAACCAAGTTACATGCCCTTGAATGGAATCGAACCTGGGACCTTTCAGTCCGCAGGCCGAAGCTCTATCCACTGAGCCAAACCGGTTTCAGCTACAATGCATTTTAATAGTCCATCTTTTTAGAAGTAGACCATTTTTTTAGAAAGTTTAGATCATTCTGCAATTGGTCTAGCTATTTGACTGAAGATGTATATAATCATGCCTAATGTAATGGTGAAGTATTAACAAGCCTTCTTAGCCACAGACTAAGTCATCCTCTAATCACTCTATCAGTAATAAATGTAATGTTTGAATGTCTTTCTAAAATCCATATCTCAATGGTCTAAACTAGCATGAGTCAGAGACTCTGAACAATCTCAATACTCTCTAAATTAGTGAAAAAATCATGCCCTCACTGAAATTGGTAAATTTTTTATTCCATATACCTGACATTGTTAAATGTTATGGTAATCAAATGTATAATGTACACTCTCAGGAAACTATAGTCTGGGAAAATTAAGCAGCTTTGCAAATATCTGAATAACATCAGTACTGCATAAGAGTACTAGTGACTCACCAGACTCCCTGATCTTGTGTCATTGGGAAGTCTCTACAACTTAAGAACCTCATAAATAATAGAGCTACACCATCAAATGTCCAGGAATCCAATCCTATGTATTCACCTGTTTGTTGGTAAATTATCTAGGTGATTCTCACTATCGGCATTTTACCAAGTTTATGAATCATTAATTGAATGATCTACCTCTAATGGCTGGTAACAGTACCATCAGGAGATCCATCACAGAACCTTGGGGATTATATAACGCGTTAGTTTAATCTCACAGACTTTTCAACGCACTAAATTATTCCTGCATCCATTGCTTCTGTGTGATTATCATCACAGGATCACACCGCGTAGCCTTAAAATCATAGAACTGCTTTACTGGCCATCCTGTGAATCTATACTGTGTAGTCTTGCTCAGTTCCATTTTGTAAGAGAAGATAGCTTTCATGACTATTATAAAATTAAATAATATAAAAAATAAAATATCATATGATCTCACTCATTTGTGGAATATAGTGAACAACATAAACTGATGAGCAAAAACAGATCCAGAGACAGAGAAGCATGGATCAGACCATCAAACCTCAAAGGGAAGGTAGGGAAGAGTGGGGGTAAGGAGAGATCAACCGAAGGACTGTATGCGTGCATATAAACCCAACCAATGGACACAGACACCAGTGGCATGAGTGCACGAGTGAGGCAGTGGGGGGGGGGACAAAGAGGGGTAAGGACACATATGTAATGCCTTCATCAACAAATACAAATAAAGAAATAATAAACTGTCACTTGGGACGTATGGCATTATGTACAACTGATCATCAACTCTTCACCCTCCTCCTTCCTTTCCCCCCCCAAATGTAAGCTAGGTCTCATCAATTACAAAGTGATGTGTTTCTGGTCCTGACCTTTGTCTCTCCTGATTTTGTTGTCTTGAGCACTGGGAATTTTGAGAATCAAAACGTCTTTACTATTTCAGAAAGCACCCTTGATATTTTTTTTTATTGTACATAACCTCAGGTTAAATGTCCACATTTTTTTAAATATATCTTATTGATTTTTTTATAGAGAGGAAGGAGGATGGATAGAGAGTTAGAAACATCAATGGGAGAGAAACATTAATCAGCCGCCTCCTGCACGCACCGTACTGAGAATATGCCCGCAACAAGGTACATGCCCTTTGACTGGAATCGAACCTGGGACCTTTCAGTCTGCGGGCCGATGCTCTATCCACTGAGCCAAACCAGTTTCGGCAAATGTCCACATTTTTCATATCTATATAATAATTTAGGATAGCTTATCACTTGAACTTCTTAATTACCCCTTTTTTCCATTCTTGTCCATTATAGGCCTAGTTAAAAAAATACATACATATATATATATATATATATATATATATATATATATATCCTCCTTCCCCTTTCCACTGCCACAAAGAAACATATAATGTTACTAGAGGTCCAGCGCACAATTAAACTGTGCGTGTGTAGGGTCCCCTAGGCCTAGCCTGCCATCAGGGCCATTTCTGCCCCCCTGCGATGCCTCGTATGCTCTGTGGATGCTGGTGGCACACCCTCCCCCGCAACTCCTGATAGAGCCACTGCTCTTTTGGTCATGACCCCTGATCCCAGGTCTTTTATGATATAGATAGGAAAGAGTCTCCCTTTTTAGGCTGGGTCCTCATATTTATACATCCCCAGAGAACTGGTTTCCCCCTTCCTTCTCACCCTTTGTCATGTTTTTGAACTTGGGTTTCCCACTTTCCTTGGACACAAGTGCCATTTCCTTGGAAATACAAAGACAAGGTTCATCTACTGATAATGGAGACGTCACTCAAGGGGTCTCACATCCGAGTCCTTGTCCCTAGCTGTAGAGAACAGACTCTGAACATCCTCTGATCCACTGCTACCTTAGCAACGATCTTCAATTACTCTTTGGAGCCATGGTACATACGTATCTTCCCTCTGATCCACGGTGATTTCACTTGCACAAAACTATGGTTCTCGACACTCCCACAGCCCAGACTGAGCCTCTAACATCTCGCACACTCTGAAGCACCATTCATCCACAGAATACACAATGACTTCACATCTCCTAACAAGCTACAGTGGTACCTCGAGATACGAGTTTAATTCGTTCCGTAACCTTGAGGCGTGGGAAACTGTGAGTCGCGGTAAACTGGTGGGTCGTGTGCAGCCGGCTGATCCACACAATTACTCCTATCTCAAATGTTGCTCATATTTCAAAGCAAAAATCGCTCGCTCGATGGCTCATATCTCAAAAATCTCGTATCTTAGGGCACTCGTATCTCGAGGTACCACTGTATTTCTTTTCTCCTTGGCACCTGCCACAGTTCTGGGATCTCAGTAGACTGTTCTAGCCCTATTAATAGTGTCATCCCCGAGGTTGGAGGATCACCCTTCTTTCTGAACTGTTACTATACTTGATGGGCAATACTTTTTCAGTGTTTACCATAAAATATTGGTGCTTTCTTAAGTGATGACACCATTAATTTGGCAGATGGGAGACCCCTGTAATATGTGAGGACTTCGATGATACCAGGTGTAATAGGACTCCAGAAAGAGGCCCGTGTCTTAGGATTTCAGGTTCTGAGCCTGCATCAATATCGGTAAAATGTATATCTTGAGGCAGTTCCCTTTTCAGTGATGTTCCTGAAAGTTTCCAGAAATTCATATTTTCAGCAAGATTTCCTAGAACCCCTGGTGATTTAACTGTCTTACCAAAGATGTTAGCTCTTGAAGTCTTCTTTAGTGATGTTAAACTCAGGCTGCATGTTTATCAAGTAATACATTGGTGTTAGGACTAAATTAGGGAATCCTCTGATGTGGGCACAATGAGATGCTCAGGTTGTATAATACACTGAGGCAGCGTGGTCAGAATCTGTTGATAAAATCTAATGGAATGAAGTCCCTGTATTGATGACCGGGATTATGGCAATTCTGATACCTGACCTTGCATGAGTATGCTTCTCTTCCCTGGAGCCAGAGATGAGACCAAGTTCTTTGTCTTTCCTCTACCACGGATGATGATAATCTTATATCATAGTATCACCATTCATTGTTTGATCAGTAAAAAAAATGATAAGAAGTAGTGAGAAAGAGACACATAGGGCTTTAGGACTTGCCTCTCTCTATGAATGAAGTGAATGTGGTTAATCATACACTTGCTGATGTCATTGATCACCTAATATGTGCTGAACTGATCCTTTACGTGTTTTAACTATATTAACCTCACAACAAATCTGTGAGGTGGTATTATTAGTTTTTCCCCCCTATAATATGTGGATAAGAAACTAAAGTAAACAAAGATTAAGTGATTAAGTGACTTGTCTAAGTTCATATTGCAAGTAAATAATAGAGTTAATATGCTAACCCAGGAACTCTTGTTCCAAAGAGTATGAGTAATGCTCACAAGACTACATAACTAAATGTCTCTCTCTCTCTCTCTCTCTCTCTCTCTCTCTCTCTCTCTCTCTCTTTCTCTCTCTGTGTGTGTGTGTGTGTGTGTGTGTGTGAGAGAGAGAGAGAGAGAGAGAGAGAGAGAGAGAGACTGTTGGCACAAAAACATTATGCAAGAAGTTTCAGTGTATGTACTACTATTACAATATTTATTTATCACCTTTCTTATTCTTTCCTGAATATTTTACTCCTAAAGTGAAAAGAATTCACTGTATTATTCCTTGCATGTTACTTCCTGTTTGACACAATTACAATGCAACTCATAAGAATAATGAATTCCTACTTGGAAAATTTATCATCATATGAGGGCTTGAAAGTGTAAGCCATATAGTTTTAACGCTATGTTGATCCCCTAGGTTGATACAAAAGAGGAAGAGCCAAGCAAATGTAACAAATTAAAATAAATCATTAAATGGAAACAAAGAGTAAAATATAATCTTCTGTTTTTTTCTTAGCGCTTTACACCATAAATTCAATTAGTTTGAACTGAAAAGAGATTAATCAATTTCTATGAGCTTCAGGTGTTGCAACAATGACTGAATTGGAAAAAAAATATATATTCTCAAGAAAACACACCTCCTCTTCAATGATATTCCAAATGAATTGCTTACTGTGTTTGGACTGTCTAATGCTTTTTATTTTATTTTATTTTATTTTGTTATTTTTTATTGTGTTACATATATACATATCTTCCCATTGCCCCCCCACACACACTCCCAGGTATACCCTAATCTCCCCTGTGTCTTGTGTTAACTGGTTATGCTTATATGCACACATACAAGTCCTTTGATTGATCTCTTATCTACCCCACCTCTCCTTCACCTTCCTGCTGTAATTTGACAGTCTGTTTGATGCTTTACTGTCTCTGTATCTAGTCTCAGACATTTCCACAATCATATATGTGTGCATGCACATACACTCACAGCCCCATTTGTCAGATGACGTTACTTAATTAAATATCTATATATGTAAAAGCCTCCGTGACCGAATGACCCAATGACTGGTCTACCAGTCGCTGGGATGAGCACTGACCACCAGGGAGCAGATGTTCAATGCAGAAGCTGCCCCCTGGTGGTCAGTGGGCTCTCACAACAGGAGCAACATTCAGCTGATCCAGAGGTGCCAGACGCCAGGCTTATAGTTGGTAAGCCCACTTGCGGGGACACAAGACTCTTTTGCCTCCAAGGCAGGGCCAGGATGAGTGGGAGTGGCGCAGTGCCCCCCGCCCCTGGCCTCTGGCTTGGGCTCCTGGCTGGCTGCCTGCTGCTTCACGTACTACTACATCTACTACGTCCTCCAGGGGATGTCAGAGTGCCTGACCTGCAGGGATTCGGCCCAAACTGGCAGTCTGCCATCACCCAAGGGGTCCCAGATTGCAAGAGGGTGCAGGCCAGGCTGAGAGACCCCACGTGCACTGAGCCTCTAATTTCATAATAAAACAACATGGTATTTATTATCCACAAATAAGTGAGATCATGTGGTATTTCTCCTTCATTGACTGGCTTATTTCACTTAGCATAAGGCTCTCCTTGTATGCATACATATAAGCATAACCAATGAACACAAGACACTGGGGAGTTAGGGTATGCATGGGAGGGGGGGCAATGGGAAGATATGTATACATGCAAGACATTAATAAAAAAATTAAAAAAAACAACAACATGGTCTATAGGGGAATCTACTCCTATAGAGAACCAAGAAGCAAAAGAAATTAGACTTTACACATGTAGAGAGAAAGAAAGTACAGTTAGTGTAGTTTGGAGGACAGAGTAAGGTTACAGAGTAATGCATATTGAGTATAAAAGTGCTCAGACTCAGTTTCCAAGTATCATGATGGGAAGAACATGTAAATTTAAAGACATAGAAATGAAAGAACTATTTTAATTGTTTGAATAAATTACAAGGAAAACAACTATTTCTGGTGTAGTGGGGAGGATGCAATTTGGAACTTGAGATACATCAAGAGACTGAGAAAGGAAATATTCACTGCGGTCTTGACTAATTCCCTCTTTTGTGCACAGATATTATCCTAATGACCCACTGGTTATCTGAATGCGTTTTGTGACCAAATCTAAATGATATACAGTGGTACCTCAAGATACGAGTTTAATTCGTTCCGTAACCTTGAGGCGTGGGAAACTATGAGATGCTCGAGTCATGGTAAACTGGTGGGTCGTGTGCAGCTGGCTGATCCGCACGATTACTCCTATCTCAAATGTTGCTCGTATTTCAAAGCAAAAATCGCTCGCTTGATGGCTCATATCTCAAAAATCTTGTATGTTAGGGCACTCGTATCTCGAGGTACCACTATACTATGAACCCGAGGTCAATAGCAAAGCTAAACTAATATTTCAATTCAAATCTTATATGTATTACAGAAGGTGTCTAATATTTGCTGTTTGACTGAATTAAGACTTTCCCACAGAACATATCTATCCTTTCTTATATTGGGTAGCTCAACATTTTAAATATAGACAATGTTTTTATCTCCTGGAAATAAGGCTTAGAAAATTTGAATACAGAGTACATCTAAGCTGTGCAGTACATAATCTGTGAGTTAGTCATTGACAGGATGTATTAAATCAAATTATCTTCACAGGATTGTAAAACATGTAGATGGTTTTCCTTCCACATCAGAAAGCTCTTGCTCACTTTCATTTCATTAAATGTTGTCAAACTGTATACAATTTAATTCTGTTATTTTGTTCTTTTTGACTCATTCCAATGTTGATTACACAGTGTTTTTCTTAATGACTGTCTCTGCTTTCTTCATTTTTTGCTGATATAATGTGAATTGGTGCATTCCCACCATTGCCCATTGCTTTACAGAATTTACCCGTGCCGGTTGGGTCTGCCCTCCTCTGAGTCCACAGCATTCTGACTATCTGATAACACTGTGATTTTCTACTCAAGGCTTATTTGCCTGAATCATCTTTACTCCTTTTGAACTTGAGTCCCTCCTGGCCCCCCCATTCTACCTTCTTTAGCCTTGTACTTAGGTTTTGCAAAAGTTAGCGTTGACACTCTCTAATTCAATCTAGTCCTAATGTTGGAATGAGCTGTGCATTGTGTGAAAAATGTAGTGAAGTGTTGGAACACTCTTGCAATTAATTTCTAACAAGCATGATTTTAGTAAACGTGTTTTTTTAAGCACAGATTATACTTAAATAAATGAAACTCCTGCTAACTCTTCCGTGGATGTTGCAGTGTGTTCCCACAGGAAATGGTATTTTATCACCTCACAGGAGATGGCAGCATTCCACACACTGGGCTCTCCTATGTATTCTGTCAAAGAGTGAATTACATACATCCAAATTTTAATGCATGTATTATTCTGATTAACTACTAATGACATTATTCTGATATAACTAACAATGAATACATTTCAAAACACCATATTCAATGTCTATAACTGCTACTAGCAAACTCTGTACAGAACTTTTTAATTTTGGTGTTTCAATGAATTGTGCATGGTGTGAAATCTTTGAGTATTGTTAGAATTAATTAGTAGCAAGTGGGATTTTGGCAAATCATTTTATAGAAGACTACAGTTAGCTAATGAAATTCCTCCTACAAACCCTGTAGTGAATGTTCCTATAGGCTACAGCAATAAAGAACATTTACATTAAAAAAAAAAAAAGTTAGTGCTGAAAGGTTTGTTGACACTAATTTGACCATTACATTTACTACACAGCAAATGGGATCAGGAGAAATTTTCAAGATTTCTCTGTTTTTCAGTCAGTTTCTAGACCCCTGGGAAATGCTCGGGCAATCTTTTCACACAGGGAAATATTTTATAAGTTATGAAAAACTAAAAATCTTTTCAAATCTAAGAAGACTATGGTGTCATTCCAATGTCCTCATTATCAATACTCCTTGAAAAAACATGGTATTCATGTAGAACGCAATATCATAGTTTTGATCTAGTGAGAAAAGAGTAGAGTAAAATGATTACTTTTATTCCGGTTGTACTGTTTCTAGTTTTTGTGGTCAAATATATTATTGAATCATTTTAAAGTAACCACTGGGAAAAAAAAAATTCCTGAATATTTTTCCAAGATCCTTTGTGAAATGTGTAGTCGGTTAAGGGCTCCTAGTAAATGACCTTTTATGCATTCCTGTTCATTGTCACCTATTGGAACAGTCCACTTGGCAAGAAACACAATGTGACCTATTTCCAACATCAAGCAAAGAACACCCTCCATTGTCAGTGAACTGAATTCTGCCAACAACCACATCAGCAGAGCAGCTGACCTTGAAAGTTTAGCTTTCAGATGAATCCTTATCACTTGCTGAGACCTTGATTATAGTCATGTAACAGAACCAAGATATCCAATTAAATTTGAGTTTAGGTAAACAACAAATAATTTCAGAATGAGTATGTTCCATAAAATATTTGAGGAAAGCATACTTTGAATAAATTGTTTATCTGAATTTCAAATTTACCTGATGACTTGTATTTAGCTCTACCCTAAAGCAAAGGATGAAACCAAGCCCTAACAATATACATGACTTAAATTATGCATCTATAATAATAAAAGGGAAATATGTCAATTAGACCGGATGTCTTTCCAGACAAAGCCAGAGTTGGAGGGAAGTCCAAGTCCCGGGTGCCTGCTGGTGGCTGGAGTGAAGACTGCGTCCCAGGGGCCAGAGGGAAGCCAGTGCCAGCAGCCAAGGGAAAAAAAGACCTACTCTTGCATGAATTTCATGCATCGGGCCTCTAGTTTGATAATAAACAGCTATTAGTTTGAACCATTACTCTGTGGGATAAATTGTTATGCAATAATGAAAAGAAAACTAATTTATTATCTTGTTAAATTTGAGCCCATTTTCTAACCAATCAAATTTATTTTTTATCTTGAGTCTACTGTACAATATGCTCTCCCCAATTTCTTGTTCAAAAATCCATTTTCTCTGATCACCTAAATAAATTAAAAAGAATTTTTATTTGGAAATAGTAGATAATAGACTCAATATGTCAGTAGAGAACTCTCTATCTGTTGGCAGACATTAATTAAAGGAGCACATTTGTATTACTGAGATTTAGTCAGTTAAACATGAATTTAATTTACTTTTTATCTCCTCCTAATTTCTATAATTTTCTCAGAGTAAAGTCAAAACAGTCCTTGCATAAATATTGTTGGAGTCCAGTTATATTTTGTCGAGTTTACCTATTTGTCCATTATCAAAGATAATTTGTCTGACTTGTTTTGCTTCACTATTTTCTCCACGAGATGCTAACAAATATGAGATGAATACACAACCAAGTTAGTTAGAATTTGCCTCTTTTGAATATTAAGATCATAATATTAAGTATAGATTGAGAATAAGAGTAGCAGTTATATATAACTGACTCTAGAACACATGGTTAGGGGCACAGACCTTTGCACTTTCAAAAATTGGTGTGTAACTTTTGATTTAACCAAATCTTACCAACTAATGTCTATTATTGACTGAGAGCCTTACTGATAATATAGATAGTTGATTAACATATTACCTATGATCTATGTATTATCTACTATATTCTTACAATAAAGTGAGCTAGAGTAAATATGTTAAGAAGAAAATAAGAAATTATATATTAAAATTCAATATTAACTGATATTTATTTTATTAATAATCAGTGAATTAATTATTATAAGAAAGTATTTATTGAAAAAATCTGCATATAAGTGGATCCACACAATTCAAACCTGTGTTGTTCAATGATTGACTATATTTAAATCTCCCAGATATTTTCAATATTCCATGAACATTATTAATAGTAGTTTAACAATGTTATTTGCAGGTTTATTTTCCTTATCTGTTATTAAATTTTATTTCTCTTAATGAAAACCTACTGTGGGGAAAGCTAGCTCAAAATAGGAAGGAAGGAAGGAAGCGAAGCAAGAAGGAAGGAGAGAAGAATGAAAGAAAAGTAGGTTTCATTTCTTTGACTTCATGAACTTACCAGAAATTTTGTACTATTTATCTAAATAAATTTAGGATTTACTTATGTTATCAATTGGATATTAATTTTCCCATTGATTTTAACAAGTCCCCATTATTGTCTTCTAGTGAGACAGAAAGCTTTCTCACAATTAATTGCTCCATCAGATAGTGTTTGATAATGTATCTTCTACCCTTTTATGAATGGTTCAAAGAAAAGAGAATGATTTCAACCATAAAACCAGACATATTAGAATTGTGATTCATATGCCATAAATCATTTAATTCATGTATCATTAACTTACTAACTGAACTGCATCATGAAATATATTTTCTGCAATGAAGTTAAAAATTTTACTTATGCATTAATCAGATGTTAAATTAAATGTAAAAGAAAACGAATCTCTGATAGTGTTTGAGGAATAAGCCAAGTGATGTCAAAAGGAGCAGATTATTTCAATACATAATTCCATGAATATTTCTAGAAGTGGTTTATGATTCTCATGCAGTGAGATGCATATACGCTTCAAGGGCAAGTTTTAAAATCCAGATTCTAGGACTCAATCTAAAGATTTCTTTTTTATATATAAGAAAAACTGGTCTGAATAATGCATGAGATACATAGATTCTTCATGAAACAACAACCAGTAGATAATCAAATTTTTCCTCACTTTGTGAACAACTTATATGCAAAACAATGCATATTTTTATGAGCGATGAAGCTTTCATTATTTCCTTGTATACCCAGTGAAACGGAAGCCAGAGCATTAGTACTCCTATTTTCTTTGTAACTTAGTAAATGATTCACTTGAATAAACCTGACCTCAAGGCTCAGTCTGACATGCTTTTCGATCTTGTCCCTTTTATTCTTCAATACACTTTGTGAAGTTGAATATAAATAATAATTGTCTTTCTTTTAACTTTTGCATAACCCTTGCCCCTTTGGATTTGGAGGAACACTTGCTCGTTGTCAAGGAATCTCACAAATTGCCAAAGAATACTACTGACAAAGATGGGGAGTCTTTTCCCAGGTTCCTCATGTGCGGGTCAGTAGAGAAATCAGACCCTCTTATTCCATGCCCCAACACCTCACTGCTCTCCTATTCACGGATGCTATCACAACATGTTTTGCATTAACTCTGTTACTTTTCAACAATGATTTGAAAGCATCCTCATTCCACACTGTTCTGAATACTCTGCTCTTCCGAAGCTCATGCTCTCACCCATTTGCCAGAGGGGACCATAGGAACCAGTAATTTTCATTCGCTAAAAGTGTTGCTACTGGACTCTCACTATTCCTATTTGCTCCTCAGTTCTTCCTTTAACTGGGCTGGGTTCCCAGGCTACATGACTAGGTTACCTAGAACCACATCTTGTCACAGCTTTGACTTTCATCCCGTTCCATTCCATACACCCATTTCCTCTCTGAGGTTCTGGCACTGGTCATCACCTGATATGCTATCCTCTTGAAATTCCTATCAAGACAGAAATACTTATTCTGTGATTCCTCTTGATGTTACTTCCTCTAGAGACCAAAATACCTAAAATAATTATAAAATTATAAATACAACAGGTAGAGTTGAGTTTGGCTGCAAGAAGATGAACATATAATGTATAGAAAATAAGAATTCTCAATAATCCCAAATAATAAATACTTCCCATTCAATGCTTTCGGCATCAAATAATATTCTTGCATTATTTTAATCCTTATAAAAATATTAAAGGTTAATTTTATGGAAAAACTTGAAATATGTTACATGCATAGAAAAGAACATTTATTCTTTACTTGTTCACTACAAATGTCTAGTAATTCCAAACCTACTATCATGGACCTTCTCAAAGATAGAATCTCACATCTTGTTAAAATTCTAAGTAAAAGCTCCCCTCCTTAAGGGTTGTCTTTTCAAGTTTGTTTTAAGGCCTATATGGCTAGATTGAAAATCAAGAGCTTTTATGTTCCAAAGCCAGGAGTAAAAAGTCTAGAAGATCATAATTCTTCATAATCAAGGACAGAAATATAAAAGAATAATCTTCAAGTCATATAGTTATAGCACTTCATATTGTTAAGCAGTTATTATCTTCTAAGAGCTATCCTGATTCTTTTATATGCCTAAACTTGATTTTCTCAAACCTCCAATTACCTATTCAATATTTTCACATAAATGTCTCCCTGATGTTTCAAACTTTATACACTTCAACCAAAGTGTTTGAATTATATCACCAAACCTTCCTCCCTCATGCCCTGATTACTATAGCTTTTAATGATACCACAATTCACCAAGTGTTTATGGCATCACTCTAAAAGTCAACAGCCTTCTTTCAGTATATATATTAGAATAAGTAGAAATTTTTGATTTTAATAAGAATACAAATGATTTGAACTTTGGTATCACCAAATGAACTAATTCAGACATTGAACATTCAATTATTTAATGAAACAACAAACATACACTGAGTGGCCAGATTATTATGATCTTTGAATGCATAATAATCTGGCCACTCAGTGTATATCCTATATAATACAAGGCTAATATGCAAATTGTCCCCTTGACCAGAAGTTTGACCAGCAGACAAGCCAGCCAACTGCCCATGTCTCCTCCCCATGGCCAGGCTGGCTGGCCCCCACCCATGCATGGATTCATGCACCGGGCTCTAATACATACACACACACTGAGTGGCCAGATTATTATGCATTCAGAGATCTGATAATAATCTGGCCACTCTGTATATCTCATAGACATTTTGCTGAGCAAATACATCTGTAGACAAAGATTATTTATTCGATGATTAATATTTTCAGAAATTCTGAAACAGAGAAGATTAAGCTACTATGATGGAAATTAGAACAGTGATTTATATTTAAATATCTTATTCTTTCCCTGTACCTAATATCTCTTGTGTAGAACTGGAATTATATTTATTGGATTTACTTAAAGAAAAATAATTGCTAATAATCAGTTTTAAAAACTGTACTTTATTATTTCCTAGCCACTTGAAATTATGATTTATGCATGTCCTGTAGAAATGCGTTGATAGAGACCAAAATAAGCAATTAGACACCCATATATAATATCTTTGCAAGAGAGGAAAAAAAGCTTATTTTCTGAATAATATAATAAGTTATGAGATTTTAATTAAGTGAAATACCAGTTAAGAAAATGGGCAAGGAATAATTTCATATAGCTGTATCCAGTTTTCATAATCTTCTAAATTTTCAAGAAGAAATATCATCTTTAAATAAGGACAATTTCTTCCTGTCTTTATAAAAGCTAAATAATATATTTTAATGTAAGTACAATTCCTCTTAAAGAAATGTTTATATAAGATTGGTGTGTAATTAAATGGAAATATCAAAACTAAGAAAAACCTTGCCAGGTTTTTGAACTGTTTTAGACCCTTTGTCATGTTGACAGAGTAATTTGGCATCTTGCTTGAGCTGAGAACAGCATTGGAATATATGTGTGTAAATTGTGCAGGTGTAGATTGACAACATGCATGATGACATGTCAAGAAATATTTGCAAATATTTCTGGTGTCAGCACAATTCAGATTCAAATAAGGATTTGTCTGGCATAAGGCCATTTAAATGTAAACGAGTAAATAAGATGGAAAAAGAGAAAGTAAGTGTCATGAGCTTTTGCATCTGCTTCTGGATTTCAGAATAACCAGTAAATGCCCTGTACTAAATGATCACTTTCATACAATTAAAAAAACAAAACAAAACAAAATCCCTCACAGAACATTCTGGCTGGCTGGCCAGGCTAAAGTAGGCAAAAAGACATTTCAACCCCATGGTTCCTAAAAGTATGTATTTTTGTAACATGGGTTATATTCAAGATCATTGGAGTCATTAAGACAGAGTATCAAGAGATATAAATTATTATAAGGGGGGAGAAGAAAAATATCACCACTGCTGAACTTGTTGAAATTCTCTTTGTAAAAAAGGGTATAAGCCCAGCAGGTGTGGCTCAGTGGTTGAGTGTCAATTCATGAACCAAGGAGGTCACAGATTTCTGGTGAAGGCACATGCCTCTGTTTTGCGCTTGATCCCCAATAGGAGGTGTGCTAGAGGCAATGATCAATGACTCTCATCATTGATGTTTCTGTCTCCCTCTCCCTCTCCCTTCCTCTCTGAAATCAATAAAAATATATTTAAAAGATAAAAATAAATGGATCTGATTGCTTGGTTGTTTCTCCACAGAAGATCCATTACATTCTGAGTCAGTGGGGGCCATTCCACAGATCAGATAAAGGGCATGCTTACATGGATTGGAACATACACTTTCTGAGGAGAGAAAACTAGGCTCACCCCAGACTCAGCTACTTAATTCACCTGCATCTTCCTTTCCTTAATCACAATACACCTACTGTGTAGATTTGTTGTACAATAACAGATAAAAAGGATTATGAATATTTACTGCCATGTTGAAAGTGTTCAATCAGTGGTTGCTGCCTCAGAGGCTGGTTGTCAAAGAGCAAAAGAAGATTAAGGTTTCAAAAGAGGGTTTGAGGCATGGAACTTTTTCAAGTGGTTAATTCTGTAAAACTGGGTAAATCACACAACTCTTTGCTCATGTAATTGAAGAGAATAATGCATGAAATCATTTTTATACTTTATGGGAACCTGTGGTTGTTTATAATATACTACATAATGTATAGAGTATGTAGAAACTCACCATATCTTTCTAGGGACAATATTTCCAGAACAATGAGGCATTTATTTTTATGACAAATGTTTTCATGAATAGGTGTGTGTGTGTGTGTTTCTGTGGTATTAGAACTTTCATTTCTCCTCTGAATGAAGCATATTATGTTTTACCTGTGATAATTTTTCTCCAAAAGGTATAAAACTTTTAAAAGAAAAGTATTCCCAGCCAGTGTAGCTCAGTGGTTGAGCATCTATATATGAATCAGGAGGTGACAGTTCGATTCCCAGTCTGGGCACATGTCCAGGTTGCAGGCTCAATCCCCAGTGCGGGGTATTCAGGAGACAGCCGATCAATGGTTCTCTCTCATCATTGATCTTTCTATCTCTCTCTCCCTCTCCCTTCTCTGAAATTAATAAAAATGTTTTTAAAACAATTAAATAAAAGTATAATTAGCTGAAACTGGTTTGGCTCAGTGGATAGAGCATTGGCCTGAGGATTGAAAGGTCCCAGGTTCGATTCCAGCCAAGGGCATGTACCTTGGTTGCGGGCACATCCCCAGTAGGGGGCGAGCAGGAGGCATCTGATCGATGTTTCTCTCTCATCAATGTTTCTGACTCTATCCCTCTCCCTTCCTCTCTGTAAAAAATATCAATAAAATATATTTTAAAAATGTATAATTATCTTCAAAAATAAGAATCAGCAGTTTCAGTTCCTGTGTATACCTAGGGCAGCCTGGCCTTTAAGGCTCTAGCTAACTCCGATGGCCCAGACACAGAATCTACTGACAAAAAAGCCAAATGGCTAACTCATAGATGCTGACTATGAAAATCCATCTGGCAACCAGGAAGGACACTGCCTGCATAGCCCCTCCCCCTTGTCTCTGTTCTGCTTTCCCTCTCCCACCTCATAAAAACCTCTGCCTGCTCGGAGATGTTAAGATGGGCTTTGGTACAAGTATCCCCCATCTCCTCAGGTGCTTCTCCCCAGCACCTGTCTCATGAGTTTGGCTGTTTGGGGTAAGGACGTAGAACCTGGATCAGTTACACTATCCCTCCATTTCTGTGATGGGAGTCTCACTTCCATAGACACCAAAGCACAAACACAAATGGCCTAATCTCATTGAGCAATCTCCTTTTAGTTTCCTCACTTTTCCACCAGTTCACCTCGCTGCTTAAAATCGCTCCTGCATTTTGTCTAAGTAGAGCTGAGTTCAAAATCCCTCCCCTAGTGCAATAGTACTGAACCCATTGGAATAGTCTTGAGTCAAAATAAAGTTTCTCTTTATACCGTTAGGGCAACTAAAAAACAAATACTCTTTATACAATAGCCCTATGCACTAACTGCCACTTCCTCTCCCTATTGTCCTACTTTATTCTTCTCTACAGCACTTCTGACATATATGTATTTTTAGTATAATTTCTGCTCCCTGCTATCACATATAACAGCCTTTATATTTGTGTGTATTATATTTATAGTTCCTCAGAGAACACCTGGATCTCAGTAAGTAAAATAATGAATAAAAGTGTCACTCAATGGTCTATCTTAATTCCCCTTAGTCTAAAATGTAAGGAAAGAGCCTTTGGACTTGTAACTACATAAGAGATTCTACAGAAAGGATTCCTTTATTACTGATCAAACCTAATATGTTCTATAGAGTGAGGTAACAAAAGGAGTGATTCCTGCTTTGAGGCTTTCGAAATAATACATAAAACACTCCAGTGAACCTGTAGATGGAGAATACATCTTTTTAAAAAGAGCTTAAATTATTCATAGTAGAAAATCATAAAGCAATTATTGTAATCATAAAATCCTTTTCCATCTTAAATTACCATTTTGCAACAAAACAAAACCAAATATAAAATCTATGAAGAAATTAAGCATTTTAGTCCAAATTTTTTTTTTAAATTTTATACACATGTTGATTCCAATCCTTAATTGAGTTCCCCTCTTTATTTTGGCCACCAGAAAACAAGAACAAACAATTAGCCAATTTTATTTTATTTCCGTTTTTTGTTATTGTTCTTTCAATCTCATTTCTCTTTGAAAAATGAGTTAGGTAATCCTATATAATAAAAGGCTAATATGCAATTCAACCGAAAAGTAGAACAACTGGTCGCTATGACGTGCACTGACCATCAGGAGCAGATGCTCAATGCAGGAGCTGTCCCCTGGTGGTCAGTGTGCTTCCACAGAGGGAGTGCCACTCAATCAGAAGCCGGGCTCATGGCTGGCTAGCACAGCAGCAGTGGTGGGAGCCTCTCTTGCCTCCACTGCAGTGCTAAGGATGTCCCTATGAAGAGCGGGCCTAAGCCATCAGTCAGACATCCCCTGAGGTCTTCCAGAATTTGAGAGGGTGCACTCTGGGCTGAAGGAAAACCCACTTTCAATTGCACGAATTTCATGCACTGGCCCCCTAGTATGTAAATAAGCATTAAAAAAACACACTCTTTTGTCTACATAAAACTTACTTGTTCTTAAAATTATTAAATAATATTGTATCAGCTATTTCTTAGTAATATGAACTGGTAATGTTTTGTGATTCTAATCTAATGAGTAGAAAGCTTCATGTATCCTTTCTAGTGTGGCATTCTGTTCTGCTTTCAAACTAAATAATGCAGCAGTGTGCTGGTACTTTATTGAACCAAAGATGGAAATAGTCTATCTGTCCAGAATAAAAAAAAATGTTAATGTATTATCTGGAACAGAAAAGTATATAGTGTGGCTATAATTTTAATTAAAATTAACATATTTTATTGAATAGAATTCAAAAGACATAAAAAGTATTAGTCTAAAACATTATAAAGAGCCCTAGCCCATTTGGCACAGTTGATAGAGCATAGGCCTGTGGACAGAAGAGTCCTAGGCTCAATTCCAGTCAAGGGCACATGCCTGGGTTGTGGGCTTGATCCTCAGTGTGGAATGTTCAGGGGGCAGCCAATCAATTATTCTTGTTCATCATTGATGTTTCTATCTCTCTCTCTCCCTCTCTGATATCAATAAAAATATTTTTAAAAAAGGATATTTAGGTACCTCCTAAGAACTCTGACAATGGGTCCCCTGAACTCTATATGGGGTGGGAGAAGCATGATTGTATTAAATTGTGACAAGTATAGAATATTTGTTCATGGTCTAATGCAATAAAATAAAAGAATAGAAAAAGAAAAAGAAGGATGGCAGGAAGGATTCAATAATGAAGGAATGAAGGGAGGGAGGAAAAAAGAAGGAATGCGAAGATCCAGGGAAGAAGAATTATACTAAGTAAATTCAGAAAAGCACCTGGCAATGTAAATGAAGAAAAGCAGGTGCACCCTTTTCTCCCTAAATGAGGCTGTCAGGGATAAAGGTGTTCTCCTCCTTCATTTTATTGGCAGTGCTATGTCCATAACAATAAGCAGTTGGACAAATTGCCAAATTTATCATTTTTGACATTCAATTTTCTGGATCCCTTTTGCAAAGCCATGCTTAAGTTGTGAAGAGATTTTAGTATGAGAATAAATTGATTATGATGTGTTATAGATATTTATGTTGGCTTATGTTTTTCTGCTTTAAAATATGGTGTTGTGGCCCTAAATTTTCTAGGGAATTTGGATATACTTTAGATGACAGTAATAACAATGATGAAAATAACTGGAGACCATATAAAATTGTACACTTAGATTACTGAGTTAAAGTGAAAACCAATATTCATCTTGGTGAGTGTACTGGATATTTTTAAAAATATTCTTTATTGATCTCAGAGAGGAAGGGAGGAGAAAGGGATAGAAACATCAATGATGAAAGATAATCATTAATCAGCTGCTTTCCTCTATGTTCCCTGATGGGAATAGAGACCACAACCGGCCATATGCCCTGAGAAACAAACCATGATATCACCAAATGTGTAAGTTTAAATGCACAACTACTTCTCAAGCCTTTATTTGTTTCATGTTTGCTAATGTCCAGGTGAACACAGAGATTTGCAAGGAAAACCCAGATTTAAAGGATAGAGACATAAACTCTAATTCTTTTTGGAGAGAGTAAAAAAATGTGTACACATTTATAATTTACTCAAATTCCACCAAAGTGCTCATAACATAGTAAGCAGGTATAACAAACACTGCTATCTCATTCAGACAGATTTGGAGATCATTCAACAGTAACCTGTGTGCTAAATCCTAAACTCTGCATTACATCAGATATGCATTTGTCTCGGTCCCTACCTATATGTCCTATGCCCTGCTCCTTCTAATTTCTCCTTCTACTTCATAACCTTTAAATCAAGAAAAAAAATGTAAAGGAAATCATTCCAATTTCCCGAGCTTGCTTTGCTTTATTTAGCGAAATGAAGAAATTCCCCTTAAATTCATACTTTGCTCCTCCAATCTTCTTACCTGTCCCAGGAATGTCCCATCTTCAAGGACATGCAAAGCATTATTGTAAGGTGGTAGTCTACTAAGCAGCAATCATTTTAATGAGAAGCGGACAATCAAGCTGAGTGATTGTGTGAAGGGAATCACCTTTCAGACCTTGTACATGAATAGGCAGCAGGCACTTGATCAGGGAAGCAGACATTTTAATTTCCTGCTTTCATTTTGGGAACCACTCGGATAGGACTCTTCTTTAGTGAGGGAACATGATAAAGGAACCTAGTGTTAATCGGTCTATGTACAAACAAGGTACTATCTTTTAAAGAATTTTAGCTAATTATTTCTATCAAGTACTATGGTATTACTACGGGATTGACTATTCCTGTGTGACCTTCAAATACATCGTAGATGACACACAGACCCAAAGGAGCTGGGTTTGCCCGTGCTGGCAACGGACAACACCCCGCTGAGCCCAGATCCCAGTGTTTCCCTTCTTCACTCTCTCCCATTCCAGAGCCTGCGGGGCACAAGACGGTGAGCTTCCAAATACATGAGGTACAGGATAAAGAAGGCAGCCTCATTTCACCACTTTGGACAGGATTGTTCCAAAAGCTATTTAAGATGCAATGCCAGTGAATAAAGAGCTGCCAAACCAAATAATAATAATAATAATAATAATAATAATAGTGCTTATTAACTTGGTTTTCTCACACATGTGGATGTCTATGCAGGAAGGAGAAAAATAATTTTCATTTTATTATATGTATAATAAAAATAAAGTGTTAAAAAAGTTAATGACGATATATTATTAAGTCCATATTGCATAGTAAAGAATAAAGCAGAGAAAAGAATCACTCAATTTTTTTAGCCTACCATGAATTAATTTCTAGAGTTTTATTTTTTTGTGTGATTGCAATCATTATACATATACAATGTACTAGCTTATGTTTTTTTGAAATTTAACAAAATAAAAAATATTCCTCACTTATTGGTTTTCAAAATTACCATTTAAATGATTGTGTCATTTATTATTTCTAGAGCCGATTACCAACATTTCTTTAAAATAACATGACTCAGAGAAATGACAGATGTGACACTACCAATTCCGTAAGGATTCATTACAGATGCAGTTTTTCAGGGGAGGAGTTGATATGCAGTGTTAAAAAGTGGAATAAAATTCAGTGAAAATAGTCTCTCAGTTTATTTTGATACACCGGTTCATAAGGGGAGAGAGAGTATTTTTCTAACCATTTCCCTGTTATTGAATGTGAGAATAGATAATAATTTCTGCTCATGTGTACTTCTGAAAATTTACTCTATTAAATTCTTCTGTTGAAGTAAACATGCAAAACTACATACTTTAATACCATACTTAAATTTGGGGTTTAATTTCTGAGAATAAATTCCCAGGCATTAAAATGCTGGGTCAAAAAGAAGGAGTTTTGCTTGTCTTTTTTTTTTCCCCTTCTATTTTTCAGCTTTATTGCCTAAAAGTACTATACAAAGCACAACCACTTGGCTCTAGTTTAATGCATGGAGAAACATCAGGTAGCTATCTGGAAGCATCAACATTAACATTTGTTTTCTTTCTTTCCTAGCATTGTAGGCAAAATTGGTACCTTGAGGCAGTTTCCATTTCTTTAATTACTGTTGCTTGTAGGAGCAGAACACATGATTTAGGCCTAAGTCAAATAGAACAGGGTACTTCTCGTGTACAGAGGTTGGTTGAGAGATGAGAATACAGCGGACCTATCAGCACACGCCAACACTGATCCCGGGATGCTAGGATGAAGGCACTTGCTACTTGTTGTGAGTGACTTTGGCTAAATATAGCCCTCGAAGCTGCTATCAGTCATCTGGAGGCTAAAACGAAAGAGCCAGCCTGAGACCAAAGAAAACGCAAAGCGAGAAGTGATGAAAGAAATTGAACAAGATATTCTCTGTCCATATGGGCTAAATAAAACTGAACAATGTCACATAAAGTAAAAAGAGCTCCTTTGTTTGCACCCTTTTTATTCATCGCATTTCTGTATTTGCTCTTTAAATTCTCAAAAGATATGAGGCGGAATCACTGCCATCCTTTTTGCTGTAAACTTTGGGGTTCATTTGGGGTTTGATTTTCTAATCTTTCACATTTAAAATGGTAGTGTTGAGTAGACTTAAGCGATAAACTTAAAAAAGAAGAATTGATGCATTTGGAGCATAAGTGTTTAAAGATAAGAATCCATAGAGTTGGCCGAGACCAGTTTGGCTCAGTGGATAGAGCATCGGCCTGTAGACTGAAAGGTCCCGGGTTCGATTCTGGTTGGGGGCATGTACCTTACTTGCGGGCACAACTCCAGTAGGGGGTGTGCAGGAGGCAGCTGATCGATGTCTCTCTCTCATCGATGTTTCTGACTTTCTATCCCTCTCCCTTCCTCTCTGTAAAAAACCAATAAAATAAAATAAAAAATAAAAAAAAATAATCCATAGAGTTGGCTTGGTTAAATATTTGTTTTATGTTACCCCCAGCTTTAGTATCAGAGAGTAACACTGTTGTGGAGGCATAGAGAGGACTGGAAATGTATTGAGAGGAACAAATGACATAGTCTCTGTAAATTTGGCAAACATTTCATTTTTTGATGCTGTAGAGACATGGATTTTATAGGAATCATATCATCTCCAAACTTTCAACATGAGCTTAATGACCAGATTTCCACTTCAGCCCCGTGCCTTCCCTTGTGGCATTCAGTTGACTTTACCAGGACTGTGGCCAAAACTGGAAATGTCACATCTCATTTTATGTTAATGATGTACCAAAAGATGTACGTTTTTTGTCTCATGGGTTTTAGAGTCCATCTAGGCCAGTGGTTTCTGCCTGTCCTGTCCTCAATAATCCTGTTGCAAACCCATTGAAGGCAGTGGCACTGCCTGGCACCTCGGGTGGAAGGCTTTAGTAAAAAGGTACTGGCCATCTACCTGCTTCCAAAGCCAACTCAGTTAAATAGTGAACCTAATTAAATATATTTTCCTTCCTGTTATATAGAAACTAGAGTCCTGGTGCATGAAATTTGTGCATTGGGGAGGGATCCCCTTAGCTTAACCTGTAACCGCTCCAATCTAGGACCCCTCATGGGATGTGCCCCCAACTGCCTCCCCCCCGCCAGCCTGGTTGTGCCTAACTGCCCCTCCCTGCCAGCCTAGTTGCCTTTTACTGCCCACCCCCTGCTGGCCTGGTCAACCTTAATTGCCCTCCTCTGCCAGCCTGGTTGCCCCCAAATGTCCTCCCCTGCTGGCCCGGTCACCCCCAACTATCCCCTCCCTCTACCGGCCTAGTCACCCCTCACAGACCCTCTCCTGGCTTGATCACTCCACACAACCTGCTTGTTCAGTCATTTGGTTGTCCCTCACTAACTCCCCTGCTGTCCTGATCACAGACAGCCATCTTGTGAGGGTATGAGGGTTAATTTTCATATTACAGTGGTACCTCAAGATATGAGTGCCCTAACATACGAAATTTTTGAGATACGAGCTGTCGAGCGAGCGATTTTTGCTTTGAAATACGAACAACATTTGAGAGGAGTAATCGCTAGGATCGGCGGGCTGCACACGACCCACCAGTTTACCGTGACTCAAGCATCTCATAGTTTCCCACGCCTCAAGGTTACGGAATGAATTAAACTCGTATCTCGAGGTACCACTGTACCTCTTTATTATATAGAACTCTGTAGCTTCCACTGAATGTAAGTATAGAGACTCTCCTGTAACATGTTTTCACTGATTTTTACATTTAATTACAAGATTTTCATAAACTCTCTTCCACTTGCTCATGTACTCCAAGATAAAAAGGTCAGATCTGTACTGAGGCAGCTAAGGACCAGATGTGTGAAGTGACATGACTAAAATCATAATGGAGCTGCAGAAGTTAATGGAAGATCTAAAATTATTCTCCCATCTCCTCAGTCTCATTCTAATTTTTCTTCAAAGTCTTAGTTATGAGTAAACCTCCAGATATACCTATAGTTTGCATGAACAAAATCCAATCTCTCAACACCTATTAACATGCTATAAAATGGTGATATAATCTATTATAAAAAATGAAAATAATAATCACAATATATATTCTCCCAGGAATTATTTGTCATTATAATTAGAAAATTTCTGACTATTTCATCATTATTTAGCTTTTTAAAGTTATTTTTAACAAAACATAAGTGTTCTTAATTCACTTAGATGTTTGGGGTAAACATTTAAAATAAATATTTGTAATGCTAGATTTAGTTAACAAAATAACATTGATGTTATTTTCTCTATTGGTAAATTTCAAAAAAAATGTATAATCCAGTATTGCCTATTTTCCCTAGAATTAATCAACACAAGAGTCTTAAATATGCCTTTCCATACTTTAAAAAAATTACAAACTTTATTTTTATAGCAATTTTAGGTTCACAGCAAAATATTCAGAGCTTCCATGTTTTCCCTGGCCCCACATGTGCAGAATCCTGACCCCCCCCCATTATCAACAACCCACACCAATGTATGTTTCCTATACTTATAAAATTAAAAAAATCATATATCTCAAGAAAAACAAAAATGTGTATAACATAAATTTGTGAAAGAAAACCAACTCATAACATAGTTCACATATTCAAAGCAACCTTTACCAAGAAATTACCATACAGTATTAAGAAGATTTATCAAAAATTTAAAGCATATGAAAGAGATAGTCACGGGGAAATAAAATGAGTGATTTTTAGAAGAAACAATTTTGAGTTCTCAGAGACACAATCACTCATATTTTTTTTTTTTGTCTTGTGTTGGGAACTTCCATAAATATTCTAACTCTACTACATTGCTAAGTACTTACCTTGTACTTTAGCTTTGTCTTCATTTTTTAAAAATACACTGAATGAATAATTTAAATTGTAATTTATTGCCATATTTATTTAAATATAAAAAGAGCTTTGTGCCTTTTGGACCTGTCACCTTCAGTAAGAGCAAAAGTTGTTTGCGGTGAATGTCACCAACACAACCTTAACCTACTAATATTGTATATTCATTTCTTTAACCTTTTGCCTTCCTGGAACCAACCTATATTCTTCTAGCTTGAGAATATACATACCCAATATTTCATAGTCTTGGTTTAGAAATGACAACAATAACAAAGAATAATGTATCTTCTGAAAATGAATGGATTTGAAATAGAAGAATTGATGCAGGAGTTTATCCTCAAACCTTCATAAAAACTTTGGTCAGGAATCTTCCTTCACACCCCATTCATATGAAATTAGATTCCAATCAACTTCCAAATTATCACTGTTGCATTGCATGTTCATGAATATTAAGGGAATGTATCCATATTAAGCATTTAGAAATATCTATATGACATAGTAAGCATTAAATAAGCATAAACTTTATTGTTAATATTTTTATTAATTATTTTAGCTATTATTTTGATATTGAAGTGTATATATAAGTTCAATAATTTAAGTATTATATAAATATTGTTTTACTACATATTATACCATTTTAGAGATAAATATGAATCTTTCATTTTTTTATTAATCATAAGTATATCGCTACTGCATGGCTATATAAAATTTACTGGAAATTCTGAGATAATGTCTAAAATGGTTGGGTGTAACCTATAAACTGCCTATAATACCATTATCCTATACTTCTAAATTTAAAGTACTGAATTCTGTAATTCTGAGACACAAGAACCCCTATCATTTACAGATAAAAGAACATTTCAACTCTACAAATATTGTGAAGATTGGAACTGAGAATCAGAAAACTTCTCAAGATGTACTTCTCAAGTCAATTCAATTCTCTCTACTTTCCTCAACTGAAATAGGCTTCTGCCTAGATATATCTCTTTCCCCAAGTTCAACTCCTCACAGCGAATTTGTCTCCACGCTGAGTAAATTGTTTTTACTCTAAATCACAGGAGCCACATGATCAGAGCCAAAGCTTTCACTACAGAGGATTTATCTATGTAGAATAAACACTAATCAAATTAACATTAATGAATATATTAGTATTTGCCATGGCTCTATTTCTGTTCCATTCATGAAGGGCTAAAAAATGCCTTGATCAACTGTGTTTTTTAAATGACATCCTTCATCTGCATAATAATCATCTGCTTCCCTCATTTTTTTCTCATCAATGGAAAGTCTCAATTTGGAAATGGAATTTTCTCAAAGAATGGAATTGCTAAAAGAGTTAAAAACCTAACTCCCTAACTCAAAGGCACAAGATCATGTATAAATTAGCCAGAGCCCAAGAGAAAGGCCATGTTCTTCTAGGTGCTTAATTGATTTTGGTTAATGATGATGATACACTTCATGAGTACAAGCACCAATTAGGGAAATAATAACTTGCAATGACTTAGTAAGCAGAATGATCAAGAAAGCAAGGGATTCCGAGAATCCCTTAATAGCCCAAACCCCACATTTTATGTACCAGGAGAAACAAGGATCAGCTTTTTCCAACTCACATACTTGAAACTAGCCTTGAAAATCTTAAGAGTCAATCCTTAAAAGACTTTCTCACAAGACTGAGAAGCACCTGACTAATCATCCAGAGCCAGGTAAAATCAATGTGCAAGGTGATATTTTTTATAACCTGAGTGATATACAGGTGAAGATGTCCATGTTCTATATGTAATTGCAGAATACTATTTTTTCTTTCTACCAACGGCATGTTATTCCAAATATGTTAATCACAGATTAGGCATTGAAGTGAATTAAAATGCTTGTATTGACTGGAATTTCTGCCCTAGGTGCCATCAAAAAATGGCTATCAATATAAGTTGGCTTCATTTTTACAGGATCTCTAGAAACAAAGAGGTTGCCAATAGTGGACTAGTATACTGAATTTGCTCCTTATCATGTTTTGCAGTTAGTTAACATATACATATTAAGTGCTGAATTGTATGCTATGAACGTCGGACCTTCAAGACTTCCTGCAGGATTGGTGGAATTTATTTTGTAATTGCACATCACATAAACTTATCTCTCTTCCCAATATTGTTTCCCTTTCTACTCACAAGATATTGCTTCTCGTATAAATCCCCAATAAAAGTCCTGAATGCAAATTCCAGAGGCTCATAATCTGTCTCATAGGAAACCTGATCAGCTACAAGTTTTTCTAGAAGTGGCCCTAGGAAGCCAATTCAAAAGCGGGATTTCTGAGATTGATAAGCCATCTTCCAGATGGCAATGAAGACCTGGTCACTTGTGGAACCAGCTGCCTGACGGATCTTTTAACTTCATCCCACAAATGCTCAATTGGACTGAGATCTGGGGATTGTGGGGGCCACCTAAGCCAGGTAAAGTCTCCCTCATGTTCTTGAAACCACTCCTGCACAATATGAGCACTGCGGTATGGCGCATTGTCTTGTTGGAAGAATCCATCTCCATTGGGATATGCCATCAACATAATAGGATCAACTTGATCAGCAATGATACTTAGTTATGTTGTGTTATTCAGATGTTGTTCCATACGAATTAAAGGGCTCAAATCATGCCAGGAAAACATGCCCCAAATCATAACACTGCCCATACCAGCTTGAAGGGTTGTATGTGGGGTGCATGCTTCTATACTGTTTCCAACAAATTCTCACTCTGCTATCTGCATGATGCAACTGGAAATGTGATTCATGGACCCCAGGACTTTTTTCCAATGCTCAACCGTCCAATCCTTGTGTTCCTATGCAAATTGGAGACGTTTTATCTTGGTAACTGTAGACAGCAAAGGTGTTCATACGGACCTTCGGCTTCCATATCCCACATGCTACAGTGTATGGCTAATTTGCCTACAAACATCAGGTGGTCATAATAATCTGGCCACTCAGTGTATTCTTCAGTAGATTTTGCCTTAAAATTTAGATACTTCATATAAATAAATTCTTTCATCATCTCTCAGTTATCAAGAAATATTATATTCTTGTTATACCCAGGACAAAATGAGGTACAGGGATACTTAGTTACCAGTCTATGATATAACAATAAATATATGTTAGATCCAGAATTTAAATTTGTGGCCTATTTAATGGGAAGTAATACATCGTGCAAACTACATTGGTAGGAGTGTGAGGTCTGACTCTACTTAGTTCATGGAAAAAAAAGAATTTCAGTTGGGACTTGAATATGCTGTGGAAGAAGAAAGATATCACAAAATTACTAGAATACAGGTGGGCACATTATGGCTTCTAGGAAAATACAATCCACTGCCTCTTTCTGCAGATAAAATTTTACTGGAACACAGTCACATTCATTCATTTACATGCTCTATATGGATGCTTTCATGCTACAAAGCATAATTGGGTAATTGTGAACGATACTTAGTGGCCACAAAGAAAAAATACTTAGCATTTGGCTCTTTACAGTAAAAGTTTGGCGACCTTTGTTCTACATAGTCATGGAATAATGATGAAAGAGTTAAGTGAGAAAAATTTCTAAATATCCTTAGCTTTATTTGTTCACAGTTATTCTTACACACCTAGCACAAGGCTTAACACTTAGTACACATTAAAATACTTTTTGGAACAATGCCAACTAGTAAAAAGAAGAGAGCTCTTTTAGAACATTTTAAATATAGTAATAAGAGAATTATTTAAGGATAATTATGCTGACAGTATTTTACCACCTAAATTAGAGGCGAGTAATTTGGGAGATATGAAATGTGTAAAAAAAAAAATCTTAGGCACTGCCTGGAAAATCTTAGGCTAGTTCAGTTAAAGAATAATACATTAGTTTTAGTTTGGTACCAGTATGAAGTAAAATATAATAATTGATGAAAACAACACGCTGGAGGATTAAAAAAAAAAGTCACTTTCCATTGCTTAGAGGTGAATGATATATTCCTGTACTTTACCTCTAAAGATTTTTAGTAAATCCTGTTTTTAGCTGATAAGATTCTATGGTAGAATTTTAGAGAAAATGGATGATAGTGAAAACTCTCATTGTCTGTCTATCCATGGGTATTGTCTTAAGAAGCCATTCGTTCAGGAACCAGTATTAGTATCAATGCGAAGTTATCTTTCATTGCTGAGATATAAGCTTGCTTCTTCCTGGTTTAGAAGACTTTTTGATTCCATTGTGTTTTGTTTTGTTTTGTTTTGCTGTTGCTGCTTACACCTTACATATAATCTTCCCCTTTATGTTTTTTTTTATCAAATTCAACTTATATTATTTTTCTACAATGTTTTCCCTGATCTTAGACATTCAATTATTCTGTGTTCGAGACCAAATCTTTCTGAAGACACTTTGCAGTTCATCCTGCTTAAGCAAGTGAAATAGGAGGAAAATAATCTTTGTAGTAAATGTGTGACTTGCTGTCTATCTTCCTTTCTGAATTATCTCTCTCCAGGAAAGATGGCTACTCCTAAACAAAATAACAAATAAGACTCAAATTCCTTTAAGGATAAGGCAGGCTTTTTATTTTCCTCAATATGTTCTTTTCTGTAATTGGAAATCACATAGATACCCGCTGTGGCAAATATGTTTTATGGTTGTTCCAAAGCCATTTTCTCAGGGAGAAATACTAAGTCTTAGTTTTTTGTTTGTTTGTTTGTTTTTTTGCATTATTAATGGATTTTTGAGTTTCCAAGGTGTATACCCATCTCAGTGATTTTATTTAAACTAATTAATTCATTTGTTCATCATTTATAAAGTGCAACTCTAAGCACATGTACTCTATAAGATGTAGCTTGTGATCTCATTTCAAGGTTTTTTTAAAAAAGATATTTGTATTGATTTCAGAGATGAAGGGAGTGAGAGAGGAACATAAATGATGAGAGAGAATCATTGATTAGCTGTCTCCTGCACACCCCCTACTGGGGATAGACCCCATAACCCAGGCATGTGCCGTGACCTCCTGACCCATAGGTAAATGCTCAACCACTGAACCACACTGGCAGGGCTCATTTTAAGTTTTAACTTCAGGAAGAAATAATAAGGAACAATTGAGTACATTTTAGATTTGCCAGGTATATAAACTCCTCAGGAGCAAGGACCTTGAATTGAGAGGATGAACAGGGATCACAGAGGGACCAGGTAGAGAAAACACATGCTTCTAAAGTCTCCATGAGAAATTAGTAGTTTGGGAAATTGAACACAAGAACCGGAAGTATAGGAAAGACATGCCTGAGATAAAACTTTTATATCAAAATTTCAGGAATAGTGTGATGATAACAAGTGAGGAGATGGCTAAAATAATCAATGCCTGAGGTAAAGTGGGTGTGAAGAAACGTTGAGTAAACAAGAACAGACTGACTAATACTGCTTTGTGGGAGTTCTGGAGACCAGTCAAGGATCTGCAGCAACTGAAAAACTGTCCAATCAAGAAAAATCCATACTCAAAATGGTAGATCACTGTGGTTCTGTGTGTGTGTGTGTGTGTGTGTGTGTGTGTGTGTATGTGTGTGTGTGTGACTCTTGTCCCATTCTCTCCCCCACATGGTATAGGCAGGTCAGGAGGAAGCAACCCAATTACCTGTCCTTCCTCTGGAAAAGAGAGCAACTTTTTTGCAATGTGCTGATATCTGGGGCCTGCCCAAAAGAATGGCTTCCAGATAGATTGACTCAGAGCCCACACTGGAATGGTAACATGGCTTGGCTGGGAGCTGCAAAAGGCAGGGCCAGGCACTCAGGCTAATGAAAACTTCAGCCTCACAGATGCTGGTGCTCAGAGATTACAGGCAGAGAAATACAATCGGACCCCTGAGGTCTGAGAAGAAATGGGCTGAGACACTGCGGGAAATGTAGACATTTAAATGCAGCCTTGTACAAAGAAACATGGGGAAAGCGTACACATGCACACATGTCCAGGGAGTACACAGGCCCAGAAAATGCCCGAGAAGATCCTATGCCTTTTAATGGGAGGATTAGTGAGGGTTTTTACCAGCAGGGAACCAGTCTGAAACAACTGGCAGGAGTAGCTGTTTTTGAATGCTCCATTTTCAAAAAAAGATCATAAACAAGAAACAAGGAAATTGGCCCATTCAAATGAATGAAATAAATCTTTAGAAAATGGCCTTGTAGAAATGCAGGCTTACTTTCAAGCATATAGAAAATTATTCAGAGTTGATCAAAGACCTAAATATAAGATCTAAAAACAGAAAACTAAACAAACAAACCAAAACAACAGAGAGAAAACATCATGGCATTGAATATGGCAATCATTTCTAAAATATGACATGAAAAGCACAGGCAACAAGAAAAATAGATAAATTTTACTACATCAAATTTAAAACCTTTTGTATCAACAGACACTATTAACTGAGTGCAAAGACAATCCAGGAAATGGGAAAGAAAATCCTTGCTTATCATCTATCTGATTAGGAGTTGAGATATATCACCTTAAAAAGCAATCATAAGGTAGACAACCTGCATATCTTCTAACGCAGGAGTCATTTGGTTTTGCCCTGCCAAAGCATTAGGGATGAGTTAATTAAATGTTTGACCAAATATTAGTATAGCAGGCTAATTTTTCAGTTGATGCTAGTAATTTTGCATGGCCCGCAAATGATGTTATAAATACCCAGATGGCCCATAGCAAAAAAAGAGGTTCCCCATCCCTGTCCTAACGTAACCCAGAGTAAACAAAATGCCAGTGTTACACATTTTGAGTTCATTTGAACATTAACTTCACTCACTGCCCTACACCTGGAAGTTAATGAATATAATTTATTTGATGATTAAAACACCTTAACCAAAAGAAACGTATTTCCGTGGGCCAAAACTCTCATCCCTTAACACTCTGATAAAAGACTGCAATGATAACATAATCTTGAAATCGTTGCATTTGCAAGAAAGTAAAATCTTAGCCCATATCTGTTATGAATGTTAGGAACATTCTCCCACCACCATATGCTATGATCTTCATGCCTATTTTTAAGAAAATATTTGCTTGGAGAGATGTTGAGTTAAGGAATCCAGTAGAGGTGTATATTTAGAACAATGAAGGATAAATGTATAAAAGCTATGAAAGAAATTATATCTATCCAAAAACCTAATATCTGCCTTAAAATTATAAAAATATATGTATTGGATTTAAATTGGGAGTACAACCTTCTCTTTACCTTACCTACAGCCAGCTACTTTTACTGCTATTTATTTGTCAATGAAAGATGCTTTTCTGTTACGTTATTATCTTAGGATGGGTTAGAAGATAATGACTGAGTTTTCTACTCAATCTAATTGAGTTTACTTCTTCAGAAGAGAGAAGCAGCCCTAGCTGGTTTGGTTCAGAAGATATAGTGTTTGCCCCCAGACCAAAGGGTCCCGTGTTTGATTATGGTCAAGGGCACGTACCTAGGCTCCTCCAAGGTCCTGGCCCTGTTTGGGGCTCATGCTGGAGCAAACAATAGATGTTTCTCTCATATCAATATTTATCTCAATCTTTCCATCTCTCTTCCACTCTTTATAAAAATAAATGGAAAAGTATCTTTGGGTAAGGATTAAAGAAGAAGAAGAGGAAGGAGGAAGAGGAGGAGGAGTTAGAGGAGAAGAGAAGCAGACATGCTATAAAATACAGAAGGAGAAGCTTATGTATTAATAATGAGTAATAATTTTCAGGCTCAAAGAATTATTCTGAAGACAATGCTACAAATACAAGTGCATTTTGTTTCTCCTCAAAATAAAAATCAGTAACCAGAATCAACTAGAATGGTGGATTGCTTCAGTGGTTTTCAACCTTCTTAATGCTGTGACCCTTTAAGACAGCTCCTCATGTGGTGGTGACCCCCAACCATAAAATTATTTTTTGTTGCTACTTCATAACTGTAATTTTGCTACTGTTGATGAATCGTAATGTAAATATCTGCCTTTTCCAGTGGTCTTAGGCGACCCTACTAGCGGTTTTCAACCTGTGGGCTGCAGAGGGATATATTGAGTCAAGGGCAATTGAATCTCTCATCATTGATGTTTTTTCTCTCCAAACCCTTTCCTCTCTGAAATCAACAAAAATACATTTTAAAAACATTATCCAATGCACTCCCAAAAATCTTTATCCTTGTCCCCGCATCAAAAAAAGTTAGACAAAAAAAAAACAACAACAACAACAAAAAAAAAAAACCTCTCTGTCTTATGCTTCCTGGCACTTAGAATGGCCATTGCTCAATTATAGCCAATGAGAGGTGAGTGAAAGGCTTCTGTGAATACATTCATTTCTCTCTGGTGAAAGAGGGAACATATAAAGGAGTCATACTCCTCCCTCTTTTTCTCTTCCTCTCCCTGCACCTTTGCCCTGAGTTTCTCACTGTGTTCTGCTTTTGTATTCAATTATATAAGTATATGTGATTTCTACTCATCCAGTGGCCTCTAGCTAGATCAACTATGTAAGCAATACTGAAATGTTCATAGAAAGAATGGCCAAGTAATCTGACATTTCAGACTCTTTATTAGATGATAATGAATTGTATAGTTAGATTGGATAACACATTATATACTAGTAATTAGATTACATAATGAATTGTCTGAATTGATAAAGCATTCATTGTACTTTAGATATTCTGTTAATGACAGCTAAATCATTTCTAATTTACACAGGATTAAAAAATATTCAATGTCCATTTGACATTTATTTAAATACAGATTTTATTGATTTCAGAGATGAAGGGAGAGGGAAAAAGGAATAGACACATCAATGTTGAGGGAAAATCATTAATCAGCTACCTCCTGTACAACCCCATACTGAGGATCAAGCCTGCAACCCGGGCATGTGCCCTGAGTAGGAATCGAACCGTGACCTCCTGGTTCATAGGTTGACACATAACCACTGAGCCACATCCACTGGCTGACATTTTTGTTTCTAATTAAAAATATAATTTTCAGTGTCTTAAGGAACAGATATTACATTCAGAACTCCCCCCAAAATTAGAAAATTACTATATCAATATCTGTGTATCTATATCTATATATCTATGTATATATGCTGAAGAGTTGGCACTCAAGTTGAAAAGTTATTATTTTCTATAAGCTGAGCCTCTGTAAAAATAGGCAATGCATTCATGTCTTCCTAAATTAAAATCTCTCTAAATTATTTATTTTCAGGGAGTGGCAGATTGCCATATTTAGCAATTTTTTAAATACTTCAAAAATTCCAGAGAAAAACATAATCT
This sequence comes from Lasiurus cinereus, assembly GCA_011751065.1. Classification (NCBI taxonomy): domain Eukaryota; kingdom Metazoa; phylum Chordata; class Mammalia; order Chiroptera; family Vespertilionidae; genus Lasiurus; species Lasiurus cinereus. The sequence continues at coordinate 6,887,232 of JAAGEH010000043.1, read as the reverse complement.
GAAAACTATAGTAAGTAGATAAAGAACTTTTTAAATTTACCTCATATTAAAATGTAGACAGTCTCATACATTATAAGACTAGAACACAGAAGAATGTTCTCCTGTGGTGGTTAAAGATACTAGTCAAGTGAATGTCTCAGTTTATGCAAGTTATCTAATATTCTTGTATCTGTGAATCTTATAGAAAACAATTTCACTACGTTTCCCTAAACCTCATTCAATTTTACTTTATTATTCCAAAGACAAACCAAACTGATAATTATTTCTATTTTGTGAAAACTTTGATTTTTAAATTCTGAACTCTGCTGACTTACCAGAAGTTTATAAGAAGAAAAAAGTGCCAAATGTTTTCTGTTTATCCCTCCAAATTTTGGATTTAATTGAATTTTACATTCATTCATAGAGTAGTATTAGCTTATACTTGTGTGTGTGCAGATAACTTCTTTTTTTTTTAATATATTTATTGATTTTTTACAGAGAGAAAGGGAGAGGGATAGAAAGCCAGAAACATCAATGAGAGAGAGAGATCGATCAGCCGCTTTCTGCACACTCCCCACTGGGGATGTGCCTGCAACCAGGATACATGACCTTGACTGCAATTTAATCTGGGACCCCCCCAGTCCACAGGCTGACGATCTATCCACTGAGCCACACCGGTTTCGGCTTGCAGGTAACTTCTGGTAAAAGTACTTGTTTCAAGGGTGTCACTTGTACACACCTCTACACAGAACACCACTATCTATAAATAACAACCTGAGGTTGTGAAGGAATACCATTTTTGAACACCTAAAATATACAGAGACCTCATATGGAGTTATTATTTGATTTATTCTCCCTACCTAATAGAGATTTCATACAAAAAGAGTAATGTAATATTAACTGGTGATGAAAACGCCTGCGTGCAGACAAAGCCCAGCTGTATGTATGCAGACGCCAATTTCAGCTGTCAGGTGCTCACTTTGTAATGTGATTAGGTTTGAACAAAGAGAGATATGAGAAGCCCCACATATTCCCCTTTCAGAATATTGTATATTTTTTTATTAGGAAACAGGACAAGTGTGTTGTCCCGGATGCCTCAGGTTTTATGAGAAACTTACTTAAGGTTTTATATCTAAACAAGCCCGATTTATTTTAAAGCTCTCTCTTTTCTCGGGAAAATATGTGATCAAGATAGAAATAGAATTCTGAAGTAATTTCATTTCTTGGTAACTTTTAGGCCTAGAATATGTTATTTTTTAAAAATATATTTCACTGATTTTTTACAGAGAGGAAGGGAGAGGGATAGAGAGTTAGAAACATCGATGAGAAAGAGACATTGATCAGCCGCCTCCTGAACACCTCCTACTGGGGATGTCCCCGCAACCAGGATACATGCCCTTGACCAGAATCAAACCTGGGACCCCCCAAGTCCGCAGACCGATGCTGTATCCACTGAGCCAAACCGGTTTTGGCGAGAACATGTTATCTTGATGTTTCCAGTAAGTACACCAAACCAACATATTATTCAAAATTAGGATGCAAACAGATTTTATAGGTATTCCACAAATTTTAATGTGCACAGCTCCATTAATCACTAATTGACACAAATGCAATAAATAAGCAATGCCTGGTGGAAAATCCAAAGAAAAAAGGCGATACATCATTGGCTACGTGTCCTTATACCATCATGTAGAGAAAAATCTCATCTTTCGGGGAATTAGCGAATATTAATCTCAAAGGAAGTTTCCTGTTCCAGGTTTATCCCAAAATAGCTGTGTGAAATTAATCAGGTAGTTGATCTCTTTTTACCTTATTTTTTCTGCTATTTTATTTACTTTTTAAATATATTTTATTGATTTCAGAGAGGAAGGGAGAAGGAAAGATAGGAACATCAATGATAAGAGAATCAATCATCTGTCCCCTTCTTATAAGTCCCTTAGAGGGGATCAAACCCTTAACCTGGTCATGTCTCCTGACTGGCAATTGAACTGTGACCTCCTAGTTCATAGGTGGACACTCAATCACTGTGCCATGCCAGCCAGGTTTCTTCTGCTGTTTTAATGAGATTGAATAAGAGGCTACTCTCTCCAGAAATATGAGTGACCAATGTACATTCCAATAATCAGCTAGAAAGCAGCTTGTGGGAAATCTTAAATATATCTTACAAATTTTCAGCACAAACTCTGTTGAATATGGGTCAGTAGATAGAGCATCAGCCTGTGAACTCAAGGGTCTTGGATCGATTCCCATCAAGGGCACATGCCCAGGTTTCAGGTTCAATCCCCAGTAGGGGATGTGCAGGAGGCAGCCAATCAATGATTCTCTCTCATTATTAATGTTTCTATCTCTCCCTCTCCCTTCCTCTCTGAAATCAATAAAAATATGTTTAAAAAAAAAAAACAAAACAAAAACCCAGTAATATGACCCATTATTTTCACAAGGAAGAATACCTGGGAGAAATATTGGTTTTATGCTAACCGCATCCACAATTGAACTAAACACAATGATTATTTTCATTTTTCTTTAAATAATACTCTGAGGAAAAATAGTCCAATATTTAAAATGACTCTGTTTCAATGACAATATCTAGTAATATTTGAATCTTTTTCAAAGTCCTCTTTAAGAAATTTTCTTAAAATGTCAGTAGTTTTGTTAAAGTCAGAAAATATAGTATGATAAATATCTGAGGTCTCAAATTAATTTTTATAGATTAAAAATATACAGGTTATTTTTCAACCTTGTAGATGTTGAAAACCTCACTTTGGAATTTGGAAAAAAAATAAAGTATAAACTGTATGATTTTTAACACTTGCTATAACTGAAACATATATAATTTTGTTATCTAGTGTCAGCCCAACAAATTAAATAAAAAAGAAAAAAAACTTTAAAATAAATAAATAAAAATGAAACACTAGTTAAAAAAAATTTAACGAGGAATTGGAATTTGTAATTTAGCTTACCATTTACGTGGTCTGGAGGCAGGATAGACTTCTGCTCAGTTTGTTTTGGAAGTTTTAATCCTGTAATGATACCAAGCATAGTTTGTTATGGAAAGAAGCAGAAGAGATTGGCAAACAGGGGTAACTAATAAGATGAATGACAAGGTAGCATCTTACATGTGATGTTAACTTTTCTGTTCACATTGCATGTCCTGTTCCTTTATTGGATCTTTTAATTTTAGAGATAAAATGGTAAAATATGCTGATAAAGATATATCTGTATGTATATTGGCACACATGTAAGTGATATAATATGAAATAATATTTTATTTCAATTTATATATTATATATATTATCTTTTTATATGTTTATGATGACTTACAATTAATGCTAATGGAAAAGAGTAGGCTTGTGATTGGCACATGGATAGTTCATGACCAGTACTCAAATGGCATAGGGGACAGAGCATCCATGCTAGGGGGTCCAATGACAAATGACACAGAACAAAGAAACTCTGTATGGTGAAGGAATATTGAAAATAAGTCAAGTAAAAGCATTCTATTAAATCTTCCTGTTCATCTTGGACTCTCAGTAAACTAAGGGGTTTGGAAAAACTGTAGATGGATGACATTTCAGGAGAAGGCTGAGCAAGATATGAGGATCTCAGGCAAAAATGTAAAAAATAAATACATAAATGATGGGGGTTAGGGCAGAATGTCCACCTCCAGAATGGACAATGGAATAAAACAGGGAGACAGGGCTAGAGCTGAGTTCAGTTTCTTGCCACACATCAACTCAACAAAGGGGCTGCTGAGTTGTCCTGAGCTTCAGGGGACATGTAAGGACATCCTGGCATAAGGGACATCAAGTTAAAAACAAGGCCAAAGTAAGGACAAGTGATATGTCCATACATTCTCACTCTGTTGTCTGAGATGGCACAGAAACTTGCCATGTGGCTCAGTGTGGAGATGAAAGATGTCAGTAAATGCAGGTGAGAAGGACTGAGCTACTTGCTCATCCCAGAGACACATTTGAGTAAGTAAAACATTTCTAATTCCACTAATTTTCAATATAATTCCACATTACTCATTAGTATTTTTTCTTCCTTTCTGGGTTCACAAACAAATACACAACATCGTTAACCATTTTCTTCGTGCTCCCTCCCTGCTTTAAAGACCTTCTAATTTCTCCTCTGATTTGTCCCCACCAGGAAGGGCGGAGTGTGTAAACATAGAAAGAAAACAGACATTAGTGTAAGACAAATTTTGGCTTTGACTTTCAGCAATTGTACTCACCAGTTGAGAGACCCTAAGGCAGTGGTTCTCAACCTTCCTAATGCCCTGTCCCTTTAATGCAGTTCCTCATGTTGTGGTGATCCCCAACCATAAAATTACTTTTGTTGCGAAAATAATTTTATGGTTGGGGGTCACCACAATATGAGAGACTGCATTAAAGGGACATGACATTAGGAAGGTTGAGAACGACTGCCCTAAGGAGACTTTAAAGGGAGAAGGTCACATTTGTTATACCTTAATCAATAAAGAAAAAAAAATGGGGGAAAGCCAAGATGAATGGAAACTAATGCCTGGCACTGTCTCAAGTTAATATAAACTAAATCAGTTTATGGAAACCAAATTAACACCAACAATGTTAAAAAGTAGGTGCTCTCACCTGTGAGACAAGGTGGTCATAGAAACATGAAGTAAGTTGTACTAAGTTACATAACTAAAATGGGACAAGGCCATCATGAAACCCATCACCTAAACCTAGAGCACCCTTTGTTATCATTCTAGCTACCGCTTTAAGACATAAGCAATCTGTGTCTCAGGATCTCCTATCTAGGATGAAAGCAATGATGACTACCTCATCAAAATGTTAATGAATGAAATAAGATAATGTATATAAAAACTACGGGCATGTAAAGGACACTCTGACTAGTATATCTTTCCTTAAGACCTTCTGCCAACAAAAATATCTCTAAACAAAAATGTAAAATTCATTAAGTAATCTGCTATTCAATGGTACTCTTTTTTTGCGTGTTTTTTTAAAATATATTTTATTGATTTTTTACAGAGAGGAAGGGAGAAGGATAGAGAGTTAGAAACATCGATGAGAGAGAACATCGATCAGCTGCCTCCTACATACCTCCTATTGGGGATGCGCCCACAACCGAAGTACATGCCCTTGACTGGAATCGAACCTGGGACCTTTCAGTCCGCAGCCCGAGGCTCTATCCACTGAGCCAAACCAGTTTCGGCTCAACGGTACTCTTGAATACCTTTAAGAGATGTTCTTTTGTGAAGAAGGCTATGCTAGCTTAGCATTCATAAATGCAGACTATTGTATATTGTCTTCTCCTAGAATTAGAGTAAGATTCGCATTTAAACTCTGAAAGTGTTCTTAAAAATAAAAAAGAAATGGCCTTCAAAACACCATGAAATTTTATGTGAGCTGCCCCTACTATCTGTGTCTCATTGAAAATTACATACTTGGGAACGTTATCTTATTTATCCTCTTTTCTACTCTAAGAAAATGCTATCTTTCCTGTTCTCATTTGCCAAAAACTGTTAAAATGTTGAAACAATTATATCATTTATACTGTAATCATGAAATTGCTCCTTTGCATTTTTCTTAAATGTTGATAGTTATTGAAGGTGCACTACTGTGCATCCCGAATGCACTTGAATTTCACTTCACGAAGATCTAGAATTATTTTACCCTTCTGCTTCTAGCTACTGCATAGCTTACATTGCTCTTGATAATGTCAGATTTGGGTGCATATCTTGTACTTGTTTGCAATCTGTTAGATTCATAGCTGTGCCTTTGGTTGCTACTTGCAATGATTTCCTAAGTGCCCACTTTGTATACATTATTTTGACATTGAAATTCCTTTTGTTTGTTCTGGACCACACTTCTGATGTCTCTGTAGGTCAGAATATTCACCTTTCATCCTGTCGGGTCTATGTCTCATCTCAAAGTCGCTCTTAACCACCCTGGCCAAATGGCTCAGTTGATTGGCGCATCATCCCATCCCCCAAAAGGTTGCAGGTTTCATTCCCAGTCAGGGTCATTACCACCATTGCAAGTTCTGATAATTAAAAAAAAATATCGCTAACTTTGCCAATTTTTAGCCTTCGCTTTTGAGTCTGTTGTGACATGTCGTTTCTGAGATCTTAGTTGCAAATAAGCAGGGAATGTACAAAACAATCTACGGATTTCTCCCATTTACAACTCAGCCTTCTGAGCCGTTATTTGCAATATCACAAAGTCCCAAGCAGGTAGTCAGCACATTACAATGTTGCCGTCTCCATGAATCTTCCTCACGTGATAAATTATTCGCCTCGTATCATCATAAAGGAACACATCTAAGGCCCTGTGCTATCCAGTCGTTTTATGAAAAGTGCACTCCATCTGCAGAAAGTATTTACAATAGAAACGCACCACCTCCTCTAATGGAGTCAGACTATTTGTTTAGCTTCTCTCTGAGAAGTGTCAATCTCCTTTTGTCTTTGGAACAAGTCCTCATCCACATTCTGCCATCAGGTACATTAGTCCCGGAAGACTGTCAGGTGGGTAATGAGAATTCAGCGATGTGAGAAGGCCTGTCATCTTTCTGGAAATGATGGACCGTCATGTGCCACCCTTTAGCAGGGCGGATGTCTTATTTCCCCGCCAATCTCCCAGCCTCGTATTAGTCACACATTGCTTGATCTGGTCCGATTCATCAAAGAAACGATTTTGGTAAATTATGTGACAGTTTCATATTGCCCAAACTTGTCATGAGCCCCGGTGGCTTTTCAGCATCTTCCCACAGATATATTGCAGGCCCACAATCCACCGTTGTAATTCAAGGAGAGACGCGGGAGGTTTGATGGGAGACGCTGATGGCTAGAAAAACCGTCTCCCACATTGTTCCATTAGAATAACTGCTGTTCATTCTTCAGATTTTAACTTCACCCGGGGATCAGACCATTCCCAGAGTCGCCCTCTCTGTCTAGCCATTGCCACCCACACGCTCTCACTGCGGAGAATTATTTTTCATTTCTGCCCCTCAAGCACTCTGTGTACACACCTAGCAGAGCACTCCGCACAGTTGGATAACTTGTCTACCTCCCAAACTGATGGCGACCTCAGTGCAGTGCTTTACTGCGAGAAGCATTTGGGGGTACAAAGGATGATCTTTTACATGCACAGAGAGCTAAAGTTGCTCGCAGAGTTTTCAGCATTTCAAGCTTTATTTTATTAAAATCAGGGCTTCCTCACATTCATTCTCTTGGTTTCTGGGGCTGCCGACATGCAGTGGTAAACCAGAAAGTTGTTTAACACAAGATCTAAGGGAGGTGCTCCTTAATGACTTAGTTTTTTTTAAAAATCATCATCCGAAGATTATGTTTTTATTGATTTTAAAAAGGAGGAGAGGAGGGAGGGAAAGAAAGAGAGAGAGAATGAGAGAAACATTGATGTGGGAGAGAAATTGATCAGTTATCTCCCATATAATTGATACATGTTTTTTTTTTAATCTTACCTTTTCTCTTTTAATTGACTTATATTACGATTACATTTATTGGGGTGACATTGATTAATAAGATTATATGTTTTTTTAATTAAATCTTTATTACTCAGATTATTACATTTGTTTCTCTTTTTTCCCCTCCATAGCTCCCCTCCACCCAGCTCCCAACCCTCCCTCTACCCTTACCTCCCTCCCGTTGACCTCATCCATAGGTGTATGATTTTTGTCCAGTCTCTCCCTGTACACTCCTCACCCCTTTACCCTGAGAATTATCAGTCTACTCCCTTTCTGTGCTCCTGATTCTATTATATTCATCAGTTTATTCTGTTGATCAAATTTTTAATTCACTTAATTTTTAGATCCCTTATTAATAGATATGTATTTGTTGTTCATAATTTTTTTATCTTTTACCAAGATTATATGTTTAAAGTATAGATTTCTATGAAGTATGACCTGTATATTGCATTGTGTCCCGCCACCCAAAGTCAGATAATCTTCCATCACCATATAATCGGCTCCCTTTACTTTTTCCTGCCTCACACTCCTCTTTCCTCTGGCAACCACCATACTGTTGTCTGTATCTCTGAGTTTCAGCTTTATATCCCTCAGGAGTGAAATCATACAGTTCCTAACTCCCTTCAACTTTCTTTTATCCTGACATTCATTATACCTCTTCAGGTGAGGCAGACACAAGCAATTGAACCCACATCTATCCTCCAAGGTAATACATGATATTTGCAAAGAAATCAGTGTATTTTATGCCATCCCATTTTTGTGTCATTTGTCTATGGCAAGTTGAAATGTGCAATTTATACAGCAAAGAAAGTGTTTTTGGTTCAAAGACACATCTTATAAATAGTTATTTTTAGTAGAATAAGAAGGAAGAGATGGGGAGAAATAGGAGGTTAAGGAAAAAGAAACAGACAAGAGGCAAAGAAGTTTTAAAAAAGAAATCAAGGCAATATTTTGGTTACAAATTACACATATATTAAGAGAAAATGGCCCTAGCTGGTTTGGCTCAGCTGATAGGTCTTCAGCCTTGTAAACTGAAGGGTCCTGGGTTCAATTCCGGTCAAGGACACATGCCTGGGTTGCAGGTTTGATCCCCAGTAGGGGGGGAGCATGGGGCCAGTGGATCAATGATTCTGTCTCATCCTTGATGTTTCTCTCTTTCTCCCTCTCCCTTCTTCTCTGAAATCAATTATATATATAAAGAGAAAACGGGTCTTACTAGATTGTATTCTCAAAAGTGGGTTTAGTGTTGTCTTTGTAAGTCCTTAGTTGTTTGTTTAGATATTTGTTTTGATTTTGGATAAAGTCCTTCCACAATACATCCGTCTCCCTTTCACTGGTATGTTTCTTAACTTTCCTCCCACTCCTCTTCCGGCTCCCTCACGTCTCCTCTCATTTCCTTCCTCTGTATCTTCTTCTCCTCCCCATTCTCTTCCCTAGTTTCTCCTTCCTTTGCACCTGCACGGCTTCCACCAGACCAGTGGTTCTCAACCTTCCTAATGCCGCGACCCTTTAAGACAGCTCCTCATGTGGTGGTGACCCCCAACCATAAAATTATTTCCGTGGCTACTTCATAACTGTAAATTTGCTACTGTTATGAACTGTAATGTAAATATCTGATAGGCAGGATGTATTTCCGTTGTTACAAATTGAACATCATTAAAGCATAGTGCTTAATCACAAAGACAATATGTAATTATATCTTGTGAAATATTTCTTTCTAATTCCAAATAAATGAAATTTTGTCTTGAATCGTGGTGTAGCATGGTCAACAGTCCTCATATGACAACAGTAAACTACAATGCTACACTTTGCTACACCGAGGAGCGGTCTGTTGGTTCCTAAGACCATGGGAAATAGGTGTTTTCCAATAGTCTTAGGCGACCCCTATGAAAGGGTCATTCAACCCCCAAAGGGGTCGCGACCCACTGGTTGAGAACCACTGCACCAGACGGTGGCGCTTCCAGACATTGAACTAACAGGGGCACCAGGCCTTTGCCAGCTGCTAAATTACAAGTCTGCAAGAGAGCTTCCTCCGGAGGGCTGCTGCGAGACAGTCCAGCCACATGTGACATACCTGCCACGCTCCTTAGACTAAGTGAAAAAAACACGGCTGGCGTTGACAGCCTGTTGATAAGCATTCCCAGGTCTGAGCTGCAGCTCAGATTCTCATTAACCTGATTAAGCCTGCTGTGCATGACTCACCTCTTTTTCTTCCTTTGACCCGGTTGTCACTATCTATTTGAATATTCCTCTTTTCCCCCCGTTAGTTAGGCTGCTCTCATCTTTCCTGGTGCCTTCCTTTCACCCATCAAAAAGCAATAGCGCCGTCGACAAGTTTGAGATCTATGAGCATAACGATGACTTACTAGTGTCTGCAATCGTTTGTGCAGAGATTCATGGTGTGCACACAGCCAGGATGAAGAGCAGAGCCTTGACTGATAAAATAAAAATGCGCTTTGCTCTCAGGGGAAGTCTCAGCCATGCTGTGGTAAAATGTTCCATAAAAGGGAAGACCTAAAAGGAAGTGTGAGCTCAGTCTGGCAGCCCACACTGACTCAGAGATGAGCTGCTAGAAACTTCGTATGCATCATCCCAAGGATGCTAGACACGCCTGTCATTCCCAGTTCACCATGCATGTTTCAGTCATGAAGATCTGGGAATATAATCCAAAGATTAGAATCTGGCTTTCACACTCATGGAAGCTACCACCTTTATATTTGCCTCATCCCTATTGAGATTTTTTTGTAGAGGGTTTCTATACACAGAACTCAATGAATTATTATCCCTGGATCATAACTCACCATCATAATTAAATCACAGATGCACCTTTATAATTGATGTGTATATTTAATCAAATATATATTTACTGATACAGCCATTTTACATAATAAAAGAAGGATTGGTGAGATGATCGTGCTTCCAGTTAAAACATTACTGATAACTTGCTTCTAGATTTGTATGTCTCCCTTTTCTTACCCACCTGCTGCCACCAAATGGTCATATGTGTCTTTAATTTGTTTCACATTTACTTGCTCTTTAATGTACGTTTGTCACACATATATTTCTTGGTTTTGCTTTTTTCTTAAGTTTGTGTAGCCTTATGCAACTTGTTTTTTTCTTTTTTATATTACATTATGATGCTAAAATACATTAATGTTTTGCCTGGAGCATTAATTCAATAATATTCACTGCTGTATATCTATTGAAAATATATCACAGATTATTGATTATTTCTGTCAATAGCCATCTGTGCCACTTCCATATATAGTGCTATTATAAACAATGTGCTATAGATATTTATATTCATCTTATAGTACACAAATGCCAGAATTTAAGTATGTGCTTGAAAGTGGAATAACAGGGTCAAAAGATATTTAAATATTCAAATGTAAAATATAATGTCAACTTGCTTCTACCAACCATCAGCTTTTAAGAAATCCATATTTTCACTAAGATTTTGCATTTTTTCACTTACTTCCCAATTGAATGAATATAAAATGGTTATTAATAGTTAAACACTTTTTTATATGTTCAATAGCCATGAATATCTTCTCTTCTGTGAATAGCTTGCTATTATCTGTGTGCATTTTTATTGACTTGTTTATATGAGTCTTATTAGTTTGTGGAAGCATTACTCTATGTATATCCATCTCTATATTGGTCATATGATCCACAATTAATGCCTTCTCCAATTAAGGGTTCATCTTTGAGTTGTTTTTTTTTTAATGTGCTTTTGATTAATGGAAGTTTTGAATTCATTTTTTAAAACATATTAACATTTTCTTTCTGTCATTAGCTATTTTTGTATTTTGATTAAGAAATCCTACTTAAAGCAATATAATAATACTAGAGACCTGGTGCACGAAATTCGTGCATGAGGGGGTATCCCTCAGCCCAGCCTATACCTTCTCCAATCTGTGACCCCTCAAGAGATGTCCAACTGCCTGTTTAGGTCTTATCCTGGTGGGAGGGCAGTCAGACATCCCTCTCACAATCCAGGACTGCTGGCTCCCAACTACTTGCCCCTAACCACTTCTGCTTGCCAACCTAATCACCTCCTAACCACTCTCTTGCCAGCCTAATTGATGCCTGACTGTTTCCCTGCCAGCCTATCTACCCCTAACTGTCATCCTCTGCAGGCCTGGTTACCCTCAACTACTTTCTGCTGCAGGCCTGGTCACCCCTAACTGCCCTCCCCTGCATAGTTGATTGCCCCCAACTATCCTCTCTTGCAGGTCTAGTCCCTACCAAGTACCTTCCTCTGCTGGCCTGGAACAGAGCCAAGCCATTTCTGTTAGAATTTATTTATCTTCTATAATTGAAACTTTGTAGCCTTGAGTGGAGATCTGGGCCTGGCAGGTATGTGGAAAGCTTGACTCCCTCCTGCTCTCTCCATGGCCATAGCCATCTTGGTTGGGGTTAATTTGCATACTCACTCCTGATTGGCTTGTGGGTGTGGCTTGTGGGTGTAGTGGAGTGATGGTTAATTTGCATGTTACTATTTTATTATGTAGGATAGTCTTTTAAAAATAGCTGCTGCTTAGTCTTCATCAAGGTCATTAAAATAGTTCAATGAGAAAAGGAAGTCTTTTCAATCAACAGTGTTGAGACAATGTCATATTAGAAAACCTAACTTTGACTCCTATTTCATATTGTAGGATGTAATAAATTTGAGATGTCTCATAGATCTAAACATAAAAGCTAAAGCTATAAGTCTTCAGGAAGAAAACAGAATAATATTCCCACAATGTGGTGGTAAGCATGAATTTCTTAGAACACAGAAAACACTAAATCTACAGGGAAAATAATGTTAAAATGTTAATGATAAAATAATGATTATGAAAATAAGTTATTTAAATAAAGACATAAATAACAGTCTTCCCCCGCCCGCCCCCCCCCTGCCAATTTGCCAGTCTACAGTTTTCCAATTAGCAAACCAAACAACTAAGCAATTGGCAACTGCCCAAGATTCAGTAAAAATATAGCAGGACCATAGCTATGAATTTGAATTCTGCCCATTGAGCAGAACTACCTTGTCCATGTTAGTTCTGCATAACTGGTGCTGAGTTTGAACAGGTATGACATCCCCATGGATTTCAGTGTAGATGAATTACCTGTGAAATGGGTTCATGCACCCACATGAACCTCTCTGAACCCAGGACCCCACTGAGCCAGCAGACAGGCTTTGGGTACTAGGAAGAAAGACAAAGTTTCCCAAAGAGCAATTGCTGTGACATTTTCGTGTAAAGCCAAGATGCATAAGGGGCAAGACCAGGCAGGCTCATGAATATGCCAACTCCACTGTACAAGTGCATTTTGATGGTTGCTTCCCATCTTGAGTTAAGCCACACCAAAACGGGACTATGAGCTAAAGAGGCATAAGAATCTCCTGGTTCAGGCATTCATTTCAATAGAACACAGTTACCATCAAATAGATGTTTTCCCAAAGGGACGTGCCTCATAGCAGACTGAGAGGTGGTAAGTCAAAAGCCAAAAGGAGAACTCAGGTTGATACCCTTGGCTAGAGACTCTGCCCAGTAAAATCAAAGGAGGTCAAAGACAACTGCCCAGATGTTGCTCAAAATGATTCAAGGGGCAGTGGAGTTCCAAATATAGTGCTACCTCGAGATACGAGTTTAATTCGTTCCGTAATCTTGAGGCCTGGGAAACTATGAGAGGCTCGAGTTGCGGTAAACTGGTGGGTCGTGTGCAGCCGGCCGATCCGCTAGATTACTCCTATCTCATATGTTGCTCATATTTCAAAGCAAAAATTGCTTACTGGATGGCTCGTATCTCAAAAATCTCGTATGTTAGGGCACTCGTATCTCGAGGTGCCACTGTATAAAGAGCATACCACAGCTTGATGAACAGTTTCCAGTGAAACCTTTGGTCTCCACTCAGAGAATGCTTATTTGCAATTAGGCAATATAAGAGACCAAGCAGAATGCCCAAAGAGATACTGTCTTCAAGTAAAATTCTGAATGTCCTTTATGGTAATGCCATTGGATGAAGAGAAAACAATTTCCCATGAATGCCAGAGGAACTGAGTGCTGTGAGTCCACCCACACAGTCCCCAAGAATTTTACTTGATAACCAGGTCCCTGAGTTTTGTCAGGGTTTAATCAACTACAGTGGTACCTCGAGATACGAGTTTAATTCGTTCTGTAACCTTGAGGCGTGGGAAACTGGTGGGTCGTGTGCAGCCGGCCGATCCATGCAATTACTCCTATCTCAAATGTTGCTCGTATTTCAAAGCAAAATCGCTCGCTCGATGGCTCATATCTCAAAAATCTCGTATGTTACAGCACTCCTATCTCAAGGTACCACTGTACTCCTACTGATGAAGATATGACAACCTTGTAGTCAGGACTTTGGTAATTGAGACTCTGACTTGCCAACCCAGAGAGTATCATCTACATACTGAAATCTACAAAGAGATTGTTGAAGCATTCACACTAAATCCTGACAACTTAATGTTGATTTTCAAAGTCTAGGTTCTAAGACAATTTGTATGTATATTCCAAATTATATACAGATAAGAAAAAGCTACTGCTGATTTCCCCACGAGTCCACGAGAGACAATTTAAAATGCTTGTGTTATTGTGTGTGCTGGTGCTGAGGAAAGAAACAAAAATAACTTCAGCAAGCACCTGGAGCTGGTCAGGAATGGGCTGTGGAATTTTTCCCTGTTCAGTGCTGTCAGCAAATCCCAAACTGCCTACTTGCAATGTGCATTTCACTGAAGGTATTTCTGATGCCAGAACTCCACAATCACGGACAACAGAGCTCTACCTTGGCCTAGAGATTATTCCCAGCATGAATTATATGATCTAAATGTGAAACTGGGTTTAGTCTATAAACTCTTTTTGGAACTGAATGGGCTTTGCAGCATCCCTGATGTAATGCTTATAGATTAATGGATCCACTCAACAGGTATCTATTGAACTCCTTCTATGTTCACGGTAGGGTGCTGAGCTCTCAAGGTGTAAAAATGAATAAGAAAAATAGATCCTTTTATCATATTGAGACTGATGGGATTTAGATGGAAATTCAAACAAACAAAAAGCCCAACAAAGCAAACATTTAGGAGCAGATCTTTCTAGACATTAAGTCATTTCCTAGTTCTTATCTAGGTGGATCCATAGCATCATCTGAAAAAACTGATCACCACTTTGGACTTGGTATTCCTTCTTTTCTTGGCATGTGGGTAAGCATTCTCTTTGTATTTCCCTCTTACTTACTGACCCGTATCTCAGCACCCTGTGTTCCTTTCCCCAGAGCTTAATGCTTGCATCTTATTCATCTTTACTCACACTTCTGTTGACATAATTCATTACCGCATATTAAAATACCATTAGTGTGCTGAAAACTCCTTAACTACATATCTCAGCTCTCTCCTAAAATGCAAAGTTATATATGAAAGCTATATAAGTGTCTGCTTGATATTTTTTGGCTGAGATATCAAACAGGCATTGCAAACTTAACTCATTGAGATGTTAGCTCTTAATTTTTTTTCCCTTTGAAAACCTGCTCTACCCTTCCTCTTGCCATTTCATCCATTGGGCACTCAACCTTATACATATTTGCTCCCATCAAAAACCTTGGGACCATCTTTCTCTTATATCCCACAGCTAATGTAGGAGAAGCTTTTGTGGGATCTCTCTTTGAAATAAATTTTGATTTTGACCTTTTCTCACTAGTTCCTTAGCTAGTTTCCCAGCTTTCACTATTATTGCCCACAATCATACACACACACACACACACACACAGCATCCAGAATGACCTGTTTAAAGTGTATGTCAAGCATTGTCATTCCACTCCTCAAAATACTGCAATTACTTTTCATTTTAAGGTTAAAAGATCATAATAACCACACAATCTTATATCATCAATCTTGTATTATTGTTTTCCTAAATGGCTACTATGATGTTCTATGAATATCTATGTCCTATTTTGGTACCTTGTGTCGGTTGCCTATTTATAATATACATTTCTCTGATCATCTCTTGGCAAAATCTCCCACGTATTTCAAGTTTGTATTCGAATACCACCTTATTAATGAGGACTTTCTGTCTTTCCACCCTCCTACTCCCACCTCCCCCAAATCAATACATATGCATCCTAATTCTATTTTTCCTGCTACATTTTGCCTATGTCAGTTTTTCCTACATTTATTATGTTACTAGTCCCTGGTGCATAAATTTGTGCACAATGAAAGGAAATTAATGAGAAAGTGGCTGGCAGAGTTGGACTGGGTGAGATGGGCCAGACATGCCTGGAGCCAACCTCCCATGATCCCTCCCAAGCTGGCTGCACCTGAAGTGGTGCTGAAGCTGGAAGGTCATCTGTGGAGTGAGCGGGGTTCATCCAGCAGGTGGTCTGGCCTGTGGGAATCGGGGTGAAACTGGCTCTCAAATATCCCCTGAGGGGTCCTGAATTGTGAGAGGGTAGTTCTAGGGTGATGCACCCAGAATCGAACTCCCTCGTCTCTGGTTTCAGGTGTGTCACCTGAGAACTGCCACTGCCAAGTCACTGCAGCTTGGCAGCTCCTGCATTGATCATCTGACCCCGGGTGGTCAGTACATCATAACTATTGGTCTGATGGTTGCTTAGCTTTTTTATATATATACTAGAGGCCCAATGTATAAAAATTCATGCACTGAAATGGGGGAGCTCCTCAGCCTGGTCTGCCTCTCTCACAGCCTGGGAGCCCTCAGCGATCAGCGGAAGGTGATGCCCCATCACACCTCTGCTGCTGCCACTGCCAGCAGTGCAAGCCTCAGCCGGCACAGGTTACCTGAGCCTCGATCAGCCCTGGGTGGCTGGGCAGCTGCCATCTGAAGCTTGCCTGCACATCAGGCCAGCTCTGGGTGGCTGGGGTGCTGAGGGTACTGGGGTACTTCAGAGGCAGATGCATGGAGCAGTCACTGGCCTGCCACCCTGGCGGTGCTGAGGGAACTGGGCGCCGCCATCTTGTGGCTGTGGGAGGCACCATTTTGAGGGTAGGGCAGTCAATTAGCATATTCTCTCCTTATTGGCTGTGGGCACTGCAATCTTTGTGATGGTGTGAGGGTCAATTAGCATATTCCCTCTTTATTAGATAGAATAGATTATTTATTATCCATCTCAGCTCTGTAATTCTAGTATAATAACAGTTTTTGCTTCTTCTATTTAGAATTGTCTGGTGGGTCCTAGAACACTGCCCAGCATAGAGCTATTCAAATATAATTTTTGCCCAAATTAATGTAGAGAGGACCTATGATCATAATGCAGATCACATTTTGATATTTTCTTTTCCAGATGTCAAAAGGTATCTATTAATATACCAAACATTTGTATTTGTTTATGTTTGTAACTGGAAAAATAAGGAAGGTTAGATATTGAAGGAGTGATAAAAAAGATGGTATTAATTCAATTTTATACTCATTTTGGGAGTTATGAAGGAATGGGTTTGGCTCTCACTACTTCCATAAAAAGCACTGCTCCTTTTGCATTCATTTCCATTCTAGCTTTCTCTTGCCCTTGTCATAGTTTATCAAAACCATATCTTTGATTTTGTATATTTAACAGCTTGGAAATTGATTATGTTAATAGAAATTTACAAAAAGTTAGGAGTGTCATCGAGTTTCTATTAATAAATGTCATCCATTTAATAAGACACATCTTTATTCATGTCATCGGTTGGCACTCAACCATGGCTCTTTGTCAGAACTCCCACAAGTATGATCTCTTACTTTTCTCTTTCTCTCAAATTGGAAATGGCAGATTAAGTATGCTCTTACACCCAGGTACCTCAATATTTTTCAGAATATGCAAAGAGGCAAGTTAAGTTCAGAAGTATAATGCTATTTGTGTGTTTGTTAGCCAGCCTCTCTGTGCCACTTGAGAATGTGGTTCAGCAAAGTTTCTTGATATATTGGTATGTCCAGGCTCACAGCTAATGGCTTTGGACTTCTGCTCTCACTTGATATGTATGTAATAAGTCCCAGTTTACCAACTGATGAGTGACTTAATAGAAAGCAGGAGTACAAGTGCCAACTTAACAAAATCAAAGAGTTACCCACAGAGAAAAGAAGCACTTTCTTTTTTAAGTCTCATTTGGTTTCTATATAAAAGAATTAAGTGAAAATCATTTCTCACTGCTCTCAGCTCCAAAAAAGAAACAAATGCCAAGTAGCAGCAATCCCCCTTAATTTTTCTTTTTCTTTTTTACATTGAAGAGGTGAAAATTACCCAATTTGTGCATCTATTGCGAGTTGCTTTAGTGATTCTCAGAGAAGTAAGCTTTATTCCTCTTTCCCTACACTGCTGTATGCTATCTCAAAGCAATATGGATGGGTCCAGGGAAGATCCCAAGGAAAGCACCTGTTTATAGAGGAAGTGTTAAACTGCTTAAAAGCATATCTTTGGAATGCACTACTACAGACTACTTAGAGCTAGTTGGCTGAAGAAAAAGTAGCCAAGAAAGAAAATATTACTTCTTTGTCCAACTCATCATTTCACAGAGAACAAAAGTGACCTATAGATAGTCCCATATATATGGAATGATCAGTATACAAACTTTGCAGATATACACAAATAGTATATTATTACCCCTTTCCTAATATCAAAGGAGATGGTTATCCCTGTAAAGGTTGCATACATTTTGGGATTAGAATGAGATTTACATCACTGTTCTTCAATTTATTCCTATGGGGCATTGAGTAGGATATTGACAATCTCTGAGTATTATCAATAAAATTAAAGTAACGACTCCTATTTCTTATAATATGGCACAATAAAAACAACACAAATAATTAAATAATAATATATTCCAGGCACTCTATAAGTGTTTTCCATATATGAATGTGTAGGCATATATGGGTGCTTCAACAACTCTATGACTACAGTGTTATTATTTTTATTTCACAGAATACTAGCTCTGTGACATTAAACACATGCAAACCAGTAGATAAAGTTCCTGATACATATTGCACAATGAGTATAAATTACCATTTTATCATTTTACACATAATTATTACTCATATGTTATTTATTATATCCTAGATAATTTTCTCTCACTCAAATCTGACCCTGAGCACTAGAGCTGGAAAAGTGCATGTGTGGAAAGGAATTCTTTGTTTAAATCAAATTTTCTACTGTTACAAGGACTATTCTTCTTATTAAGTAAGCCTCAGTTTTAGAATAGAAAGCTCCTTTTATGATGTGTGAATATGTAGGGCTTATTTTATAAATATGGTATGAATCAAGGTGTTTTCTAATGTTTAATTTTGTACACAAGCATTCTCATACACACATAGTTGTTTTGCTTTGTATTTCAAATTAAAGTCATCATTTGATATGGGTGGTGGTTCTATGTGAAAATTCATACAGTTCCACTTGTATGATGTGTACATTTTTCTTGTGGCTTCAGGAAAAGAGTTATATAAAATCACTGGATGCCTGGTGCATGAAATTCGTGCATGTGTGTGTGTGTGTGTGTGTTTGTGTGTGTGGGTGAGTGTATGTGTGTGTGTCCCTCAGCCCAATTTGCACCCTCTCCAGTCTGGGACCACTCAAGGGATGTCCAACTGCCCATTAGTATTGGGTCTAAACAGGCAGTCAGGCATTTCTCTCACAATCCAGGACTGCTAGTTTCCAACTGCTCACCTGCCTGCCAGCCTGATCACCCCCTAACTGCCCTCTCTTACTGGCCTGATCACCCCTAACTGCCCTCTCCTGCCAGCCTGCTCACCCCTACCTGTCTTTCACTGCAGGCCTGGTTGCCCCGAACTACCTTCCCCTGCAGGCCTCAATCCTCCCAACTGCCCTCCCCGGCCGGCCATCTTGTGATGGCCATCTTGTGTCCACATGGGGGTGGCCATCTTGTGTATTAGAGTGATGGTCAATTTGCACATTACTCTTTTATTAGACAGGATGTATAAGAAACTAATGAAATTGAGTTCTCAATCATACAAGGCCTGAGAAAATATCAATTGAATGATCCTCTTTTCAATAATTACTAGGATATTTCCTAGAGCAGGAAGAAACAATGCAGGAGAGAGGATTATGAAATTAGAAGACAAGATGAAGAAGCCAATTGGTGAGATTTACCAAAAATATAAAAGAAGGAAATATGGCATCCATCCCAAAGTGATTTTACAAGTAAAGGCTTTATGTCTATAATACAATGGGACAGGCCATGATTTCAGTGTTTTTATTAGGTGATCAGGATTTTATTTAGTCAATCACAGAAACAATGTGTCTCATGAACTGGTGGATGCTAAAAGTATATTAATGTATTTTTATAATATAGACCACTGTCAGTTTAATTTACAGAAGAGGAATCAGGCAGACTAATTTCTTTTATGAAAGTTTCATAATTCCCTGTCCCAGTCTGGCTATCACTGACTGGTCTTTTAAAGTTTTGTTGGTCTTTCTTGGGTCTATGCTGGGCTTGTTAGTCACCTCAGTGCACATGACTGGGATGACCCTCAGGGATTTTACTGCAGTCTAGTTTGTGTTTCTATTATTTTTTATATCGCTTCTCTCGAACTATGAGGACAGACAACTTTGATTTACAAAAGCTCATTGTCTTTCCTGAGCCCCAAGCAAATATTCAAGAGCTGTTTAATTTTGTGTTTTCTGTAATCAATTCTTAAATTCTGTCTGTTTCCCTCAAGGCATCTGTAATAAAATTTTCCAGCTATTTAATAGTGACTGAAGTACCTTGTACAGCTTTCTCTATTCATTCATTCTAGTCATAGTATTAGAATTCTAAAGGCCCTTTAAAACTCAAATTGCTATTTTTGAGTGCTAGTAAGTCATTATTTATGCTATGATAAAGCTGGTTAGGTAATACTAAGTAGAACAGATGAAGTCCTAAGAAAATCTTCAGCCTCTCATTTCCTTAGATAACCTTTATATATTATCATCAATAAAAGCAATGCATTGTTACACACTCTTAAGACTAATATTTATACTTTTTCTTCATCCATATAACACCATTTATTGATATTATCATTTTAGAAGTTTCATTATACTTAATATAAGTATTTAAAATGAAAAATAATTCTTGGACCTCTATTAAAACGATGCCCTAACCGGTTTGGCTCAGTGGATAGAGCATTGGCCTACGGACTGAAGGGCCGCAGGTTCAATTCTTGTCAAGGGCATATACCTTGGTTGTGGGCACATACCCATTAGGGAGTGTGCAAGAGGCAGCTGATCAATGTTTCTCTCTCATCAATATTTCTAACTCTCTATACCTCTCCTTTCCTCTCTGTAAAATTCAATAAAAAAATTTATATTTTTTAAAAAAGATAATACTGTTTTGGATGTATGCTCATATAACTAATTTACTATTTATTAACTTGTGGATGGCCTCAATGCTGGAGTTGAATGAACTTCATAAGTTAAAAAGAATAAATAATATGTCCACAATTAGAAGAAACACAAAAATAGAAAGCTCTTACAGAGATCCGATTTCATAATTATTTTCCAGCAGACAACTTTGGATTTCATGCTGTTAAATAGGTTAAAGAAAGAAATTGGGTGGCAGAATGCTGAGATATCATCGAAAACAAACGTCGGCCAAACATCTCAGGCTGTGAATTCATCAGTTTGGAGCCAGCTAAGCAAGACTGGGATAACTGAATGGAACTCTCCAAAGACTGCCTTCTGGCAATGGTGACTGCCTGTTTTCCCTTTTTCTAGTTCACGTATCAACACCGCATGAATATTAGAGCTACAGGAAATTTGTTTTATCCTCTTGATGAGAAGTTAATTAATTTTAGGATTTTGGAGGATTGAAGGGGATTAAGCCAGGTGATCTCTTACATTTGAAGTTAAAAATGGAAGCTTCATGGATGTCTACGAGTAGCATCTTGGATGCTGAAAGTGTGAGGGCTACAAATCCAGTTTAGACTTAAGGTCAGGTATTAGAGGTAAGGACTACTACAAGCTGGTTTAGGTATCATTTGTAATAGACAGACTTCTGGGTTTTGTCTATGTCTGTGGCATACTGTTCAAGGGAATAACTAAAGTTTCCTTAAGTATCCAATCAGAGTGATAGGATGATAGAATTATAGAAACTGACTGAGTTGCCCTGTTTTGCTCAGTGGCCATCAGACTGAAGGGTCCCAGGTTTGATTCTGGTCAAGACATGTACCTTGGTTCCAGGCTCGACCCCTGGTCCCAGTCTGGGCTCCTGTGGGAGGCCCCAATCAGTATCTCTCTCTCTTATCAATGTTTCTCTCTCTGTGTGTCTCTCCCCCTCCCTTCCACTGTCTCTAAAAAGCAACAGGAAAATAAATCATTGTATGAGGATTCATAACAACAATAAATTTTTTTTTAAAAACTGAGTTAATCAAATCTTCAAAAATTAGTTAAGGAATTTAAGGAATAATACATGCCTAAGAAACATATGATGGATTTTTCACTGAAGGTGCAGTCACAAAGGCGGTGCCCTTCTGGTAAGATGGTAATATTTTTTATATTCAATAATGCAAAAGCCATCAGAAGAGAGGACAATCAAGGAGGGATGGTGTTTTGGGGGAATATTTTGAGAAATACTGTGGGCAAAAGGAAATTAGTAATAGAGAAAAAGAGGCCATGCAAAGTAAATATTTTTAACTCAAGTGCTTTTATCAAACTGCCTGGGAAAACAATGATTTATAATCTAATTTACAATCATCCACGTAGTCAACATGAGATTGACTCTGAGGTGAGTATTCCAAAAAATAGTATAACTCAGAGGCATCTGTTTATATAGAAACAGATTAGATAATTATCATCTTTAATCAGAACTATATAACATTCATTTTTTTAAGTCCAGTATAATTGTGTATACATCAGTGCAGAAATTAAAGTTAATATGGTAAGCCTGAAATTGCTTTCCTTAAACAAGCTTCCTTTCAAGGTTGGCTTGTGGATAGTAACTAAGAACATGAATGGTAAAAAGTTTCCTACACTGATAATTTTTATCTTAATTGATAAGGGTAGCTCACTGTGCCTAGACTAGACAGATCATGTGGTCATGCGTGAACAGCTGCTTTTCTTCTGGGCATCTGGATTTGGGTACATGCTAGCCTGAGGGTGCCTATGTGACGAGTTCCCAATACAAACCCTGCACCCTACCTAGTCTCTAATGAGCTTCCCTGTTAGGCACCATTTCACATTTATGTCACATTTGGATGCTGGAGGAATTAGGCACATCTGTGTGACTCAAGAAGAGAAGACCCTTGGAAGTCTGTACTCAGTATCTTCTGGAATTCATTCTATCTTTTCCCTTTGCTAATTTTGCTTTGCATCTTTTGCTGGTATGAATCATAGTGAAGAATATAACGATATGCCGAGGCCTCCATTCTTTCTAATAAAACACAAAACACCAGGATAGTCTTAGGGATTCCCGCCATCATGAAATCCCTAATGCCAAGGAAATAATAAAGAAACACACACACACAAAAAAAAAATCAACAATAAAATATTTCATAGAAATGTCTCAAAAAATCAAAGCTTAGAATTCAAATGCTGGAGAATGACATAACAGATAATCTTTCATAAGACAGATCAAAGTTTCCTCTTCCCCGTAATGTATCTAGACAGGTGATGATATTAGCAATTTCTCTCTCCTCTCAGACCGTGAAAATGGGTCCAGGTATGCTCAAATATCCCAAATCTGCCAGCATCCTTCCTACAACTTGAAAGGAAAGATGATTATAATTCTAGACATGGGACTTCAGGCATAGGAGTCCATAGCTATTGGTGAAATCTGGAGCTTATAAAGAATCAGTTTTCAGATCCATCTTATTCTCGTCATTCTTTTTAATATATATATTTGTTCTTGATTCTCTTGAGAGGAAGAGAGAGATGGAGAGAGAGAGAGAGAAAGAGAGAGAGAGAGAGAAATATCAATGATGAGAGAGAATCACTGGTTGGCTGTCTCCTGCATGATCCCTACTGGGATTGAGCCTACAACATGGGCATGTGTCCTGACCTGGAATTGAACCTTGATCTCCTGGTTCATAGGTTTACACTCAAACGCAGTCACACCAGCTGCCTTTATAGCCATTCTTTAATAAAAATGAAGACAAGTGACCAAATGAATCTTGACTGATCAAGGTTCAGGATCACTTGACAAATCAAGTAAGCAAATAAAATTAAAATTTTAGAGGAGAAGACTTAAAAATTGAAGAAATGCAAAGCAATAATAGTACAATTTCAGGTTTCATCAACTTCTAAAAATAAACAACCAATCATGCAAGGAGAGAATGCTGCATGTATGAGTTGATTCAAACTAAAATTTACTTTTAAAAAATAACTTTCCGCAGAGTGTACAAGGTGAGCTTAGGAATAGGAGTGTGATGGAATGGAATGTTTTGAGGAGTTTCCTTTTGTAATGTCTAATTTTTAAATATATCAGGGTAGACAAATGGCATTTACATTAAAACATGTCAAAATGGCATCTAGCTCTATAATAGTAATTTCTCCTCTGGCAAAGAAGCCACTATTGACAAGAAATGGCATTTCACAGATACCTAGTGCAGTCTAGTGATGAGCTGGGCATATTAAGTAAACAAAAATGGGACTTTTAGAGTAAAGATGCCATGTATTAGACACATACAATTTCACTCAAAGAGTTTAAATTCTTTGTCTATGCTTTAAACAGTGACAGGTTGAACAAGACAATTTTAAGCTTAAAAGATTAAATATTATACTCATTGCATCCCAACGAGATCATATTGAGGGGAGGAAAGCTTACAAACTTTTTTTTCTATTTTTAGAGTGTAACCCCCAAAATGTGAAATAATAGGGATATTAGTTTAGCATGGAATGGGAAGATAGTAGTAAATCTCTCTCTTTTTCTCCATATAATGTATATGTATGTGCATTTAGAAAAAATCTTAATTTAAGCAGGAACATGAGACATTTGCATATTCCATTCCATAGTTAATAATTTTCTTTTCTTATATTTTCATTGATTTCAGAGGAGAGACAGATAGAAACAGCAATGATGAGATAGAATAATTGGTTGGCTGTCTCCTGCATGATGATATTCATATCAAACCTGAATATGTGCCCTGACTGGTAATCTAACCTTGACCTACTGGTTCAGAAGTCAATGCTCAACACTGGGCCACCATGATTGGGCAACCAAAATAGTTTTACAGTGTTCCCTCCTTGACACATAAGAGCAGATTCAGAAAAATGTAAGCAACCGATGTTGAAAAACTCAAAAGATATGGACACACAAAACTTTCCCATAAAAGGAAATGTTGAATTCTTTAGACTGTTGTGTTTAAATAAATCTCAGCTATAGATTACTAAGGAGATCCTTAGGAAAACATTAAATAGTAAACCAAAGTGTACAGTTCCTAAGGATTCATGAAGATTGTAAAGTTCTTTTAGGTATCATTGTGAATGAAAAAAACAAAGTGTGTGTATTGACGGTTATATCCAATATTAATTTCTATAATTATTAGAAATTAATAATTATAATTTCTATAATTTATTATTAGAAAATTAAAATCTGAGTTATAAATATTAGTATTAGCAGTTGCTATTAATGCAACCTGTAATGTATCCATATATGTTTTATAAGTATTGAAGTTTAAAGGGATTAAAATTCTTGTCTAAGTTCACATGTGTAAAAAGTGATAAGAAATATACCAAGAAAAGTAGGAGAAGAAAATTCTACTAATTGACTTCATCCTGAAAATTCCAGCATAAGATCTAAGTTTTTCCTAGACTCTTTCTACTAAATATCCTTAAGGAGAGTAAAGAAGATATGCACAAAGATACATGAGATATGACATACATTTGATATTAAATGTATAAAGAACAAAGGCATCTTTGAGATTTAGGCTTTCAATAAGTTTAGTTTTAATATATATAAGTGTGAGAATGTACAGTCAGATTTAAACTCTTAAAAGTCAATTTATTCAGGTATACAAGACTGCTTCAGTATTTGAAAATCAATTATTGTAACCCAGCATATTGAGAAGATAAATAGAAAAATGATACTATCACATCAGTTAATGCAGAAAATTAATGTAACAAAATACAAATCCAATTAATGATAAAACAAAATAAACTTGAAAATCAACTTTCTCAACTTTATAAAATATCTTTAAGAGCCTAGCTAACATAATATTTAAAAATGAGAGACTGGACAGTTTTCCCCTTTAAACTTCAAGGATATTTTCTCTCTCACCAATGGTTTTTTTTTTCAATATTGTACTGGAGGCCCTATTTTCTTCAATAATATAAGAAAGAAAAAAATATATGCATATTTGGAATATAAATAATAAATGTTTTTCTTCACAGATGGCCTAATTGTCTAAGTAATAAGCTACTTAATTGTCCATAAATATAATGTACAAAAACAACAAAAAGTAAAGTTTTGGGATATAACAAAATATGTTTTATAAGATCTCTAAGCAGAAAACTACAAAATATAGATGTAAGTCATCAGAAATCTAAAAAAACAAAGAGATACTCTGTGTTTGTAGACTAAAATTGTAAATATTGTTAAAACTCCAGTACTTCCTAACTTAACCTGTAGATCTAAACATAACCCTTACACAGTCCATATCAAAATACTAGCAAGCTATTTTGTTGTTGTTGATAAGAGGATTCTAAATTTTACATGAAAATGCAAAAAACTTAAAATAGTCAACAAAACAGTAAGTATCAGTATTGAAGGACTCACACTATCAATTTCAAGACTTAATATAAAGCTATGGTAGTTGAGAGGACTTCTATTTGATCTGTGGCACTGTACTTAAAGACATGCATCCTGGGGAGGAGAAGCAATGCCCAATGGGTCTGCTATGTTGAAAGCAAGGCACCAAGGCGATCCTTGAAGGGGAGTGCAAGAGAAATGAAAATAAGAATATCGATGTTGTATTTAATCCGACATCAATTGAGCACTACTGTATGCTAGGTTTTGCTTATGTAACATTACTTGATAAATGCCTAATTACCTTTTAAAAGAAATGGAAATACTTTGTTTATAGATTTGGTGGGTACTTTCTTTGTAACACACTATATTCCAATGATTTCATCCAGCTAAGAAATTCAGATTTGGTAAGAATTCCTTTTTTTTTTTTTTACCATAGCATAGTATTCCATTGTGTAGATGTACCACAGGTTGTTTTTCATCTACTCATCTGCTGATGGGCACTTAGGCTGTTTCCAAATCTTAGCTATGGTAAATAGTGCCACTATGCCATTTGCAACAGCATGAATGGAACTGGAGGGCATTATGCTAAGCAAAATAAGGCCGTCAGAGAAAAATAAATATCACATGATAAATATCACAAGTTGGAATATCGTGTTAGCTGTCAAGCATCCATCAGACTGTCAAACCCCAGAGGGAAGGTAGAGGAGGGGAGGGGGTAAGAGGGAGAGATCAATCAAAGCACTTGTATGCATGCATATAAGTCAAATCAATGGAACCAGACACCAGGGGGGTGAGGGAATGAATGAGGGGGATGCGGGGGAAATGGGGAAATAAGGACACATACGTAATACCTTAATTAATAAAGAAAGAAAAGAAAAAAACAATAAAGGCAAGATTAAAAAAAAGAAAAAGAAAAGAAATTCAGTTCTGACTAACTAGCTTCAAAGCTTTTTCTAAATGTCTTTAGCATTTTCCCTTAGTACTTGAAATATCTTAAAAGCTGTTTATTGCAATTCTTGAAAGCCAATTAAAAGCTCTCCTGTTGGCTCACATAAAGACCTCACATGTACCTCTAAAAAGTTCCTGGCTGAAGGATAATTTAATGAGATAAAGCTGTGGCTTTGTAACTCGCTGAAAAGTCACAAGCGCTGGGGCAGCAAGGGACAGGGAGGAAGGGTGAGTGCTGGAATGAGGAAATGAACGAAATCCACTTCATCTCCTGTAATTTAATATTTGGTTCCTGTCATGGAATGGTGCTGAGCAGATTGGGAAGAAAATTGAAACCACGCGAGTTTTTATAAAGCTACAAATGAAGAGTTTCAGTAAGAGGCACTGTGCCCTCATTTTAGTTCCTTTTATAATATCCTGAAATATTTTCCTGAAAAATCCTGTATAATTTGTTCTTTCTTAAAAAAACAAAATTAAATTAATATTATTGCATTTACGATTGTAAAGTCCAAGTCAGAGAAGGTTTTGTTTTTTCAAAACTAAACAATGATACTATTTTTTAAAAATATGAACCTATAAGTATAGGTTTAATAAATGCTAAAACATTATTCACATTATTTTCCATATGTATATTTTATTATATGCTATATTACTATATGCATACATACTATATACACAGATTTACACATTTTAATTAATCATATTTTGAAATATATATATACTAGAGGCCTGGTGCATGAAATTTGTGCATGGGGGGGTGTCCCTTTGCCCAGTCTGCACCCTCTCCAATCTGGGAACCCTCAAGGGATGTCCAACTGCCCATTTAGGCCTGATTCTACCAGGCAGTTGGGCATTCCTCTCACAATCCAGGACTGCTGGCTCCCAACTGCTCGCCTGCCCACCTTCCTGACTGGCCCTAACCACTTCTGTCTGCCAGCCTGACCACTCCCTTGCCAGGCTAATTGATGCCTAACTGCTCCCCTACCAGCCTGTTTGCCCCTAACTGCCCTCCCTTTCAGGCATGGTCATCCCTAACTGTCCACCCCTGCAGGCCTTGTCCCCCGCCACCCACCGCTCTCCCTTGAAGGCCGGGATCCCTCCCAACTGCACTTCCCTGGAGGCCTGGTCACCCAACTTCTTTCCTCTGCTGGCCTGGTCACCCCTAACTGCCCTCCCCTGCAGGCTTGAATGCCTCCAACTACCCTCCCCTGCTGGTCATCTAGTGGTGGTCTTCTTGTGTCTACATGGGGGCAGCCATATTGTGTGTTGGAGTGATGGTCAATTTGCATATTACTCTTTTATTAAATAGAATTAGTCCAATAAATGGAATCAATTATGAGTTTTGTAAATACAAGGTGGGCAAAAATAGGTTTACAGTCGTGAGTATGCAAAACACAGTTTATTTTTTGTATTTTATTAATTTATTATTTCCCAGAGGAACAACTATAAAACTACTTTTCCCCACCCAATGATATCTTTCACTTAGTTATTTGAAATGAATTTTAAATTAAACCTATTCAAAAATAAGAGCATCTGTACAAATTTCGAAAGCAAAGCATGTACCCCCTGACACAGGTAGAATTAAGGGTGAATATATAATAATTCAGCATGTGGACCTTTTAAGCTCATGTCTTTGCTTGGGTTTCTGCATGTCTTTAATCTGGGGAAGTGATTCCAGCACAGTTGAACCTTATCCCCCATTTGCCAAGTACAGAATTTTCAAATTACAGAGGCATGGATGTCAGCCCTCTCCAGAAGATGCCAGAAACCTCAGGAAAAAGCTGAGGCAGAAAAAGGAGGTCACAGCTGAGGCTGAATAAAGCTGGTTGCCACAAAAATGTCCAGAGAAGAAAAAAAACAAATGCTGTAGAATTCATGGGGGTGCAGGGCGCATAAGGTGAGTGTGATGCACCTGTAAATATGTAAATCACCGCTTAGCAATTCGTAGTACCTCTTACAGGAAGAGAGTTGATGTACATTCTTTACTCTAAATGAACAAGCATTGATTAACAAAATTAAACACTGAGATTACGATTAAACTTAAATTTCCACTTTCACGTTTTCCAGTTTAAGGAAATCTCAAGTATGCATTTGCAACGTTGGCATTTTCTCTTCTTTGAAAGAGTTTATTGTGTTTGTTTGTTTGTTTTTTAATCCTTAAAGAACAGAACATAGCTGAGTATTAAAAATATAAACATCCTTATAATATCATTGTGTGTTTGAGAAAAGAAAATAAGACAAAAAAATCTAGAAGGTGCCACTAACTATCTGCGTGGCCATGGTGAGTTATTTAACTTCAGTGTCCTTTTCTATACACGTAGGCTTCTCAGTTCAAATGGCACACACTGTCTTGATAGCATACCCCCGTGGGAAACTTGTTTGAAAGCTGTAATGGGATTACACTTCCTATTAAATGTGTGATCCTGGTTATGTTATTTAGGTTTTCTATGCCTCACTCACCCCGTTTAAAAATAGAGAAAATAATAGTACCAATTAAATGTGTGGAATGCCTTTAGGACACTCTTTAAAAATGCTACTGAAAAAGTACGTAATCAGAAAGATGAACTGATTTGCCCAAAGCCAGAGTTTCTGATGAAATCTCCAGGCTAGCGGCTAGGCTTCAAAGCTCCATCACATTCTATTCCATGCTGTTCCCATACTGCCTCCCACAATAGTCGTTGTGATGATTTTTTCTCTCTAAAATTCATTGACTCTCTTTTTTACAAGAAAGAAAATTAGTATTTTTAATTATATAAAGAGCTTCTCAATAATCACTAAAAGTTTAGCTAATCATATATAGATATATAGATATATATTTTTTTTACTGCTTAGAAGTGATTTAAAGTGTTTGGTTAAATGCCTTTCTTTTTACTTACTTTTATTTGGAAAGTATCTGGGACTGTCTGCTCTTAGGATTTGTTCTGATTCTTTTAGGAGAATTGCTACATTTGAGAATCTCAAGCCTTATCCTATTAGAGAAATAGAGAAGACTGACAAACTGATTCTACAAATAGATTCCCTGATATCTTTTAGTGCTTATTAGCTAAAAATGGGTTTATGATGCAGAATAAGACCACAAATCAACAATCCTAAACCAAACACGAAGTAGAAGAGAAATTAGCTGAAGGCATCGCTATGGAAACCAAAAAAGCTCCAGTTAGCAATGATAAGAGGAAGGGAGAGCCATGCACAGAAACCCAAAGAAATTAGACCAGACCTTGTGATTGTGGCTGAAGCGCACCTCTGGTCCTTCATAGTGCATGCCTTTATTTCAAAATAGAGGCCAGGTGCACGAATTCGTGCATGGGTAGGATTCTTCAACCTGGCAAGCGATCAAGGGACAATCAGGGCCGATTGGGGCCATCTCACCCAGACCGGGAGGAGGGATCATGGGAGGTTGGCTGTGGGAGCACACTGACCATCAGGGGGTAGCTCCTGCAGTGGGTGTGTGCCCCTTGGTGGTCAGTGTGTGTCCTAGTGAACGGCCATTTGGTCAACCAGTTGTAACCGTCACATAAGCTTTTATATATATATATATATTCCCTTTTACAGGATGCCGCAGGACTGCAAACATCCTTCTAAGGCAAGACTAGGCATTCCAACACAGAATCACTACTTTGTAACAAAATTTATTTCAAGCTACATTAGGCTTCTCTAGCTGAGCTAAACAGGACTGTAACAAAATGCTTGTTTCTAAAAAATAAAAACAGGAGCTTCCCATTCAGTAGCCAGTGAGCTGAGACTACGCTATCTGGAAATCTTCAGTGAACTTCAGAGTTTTACATTAGACTCTGATTTCCCTCCAGTTTAAGGGAATTCAGGAGAAAAGACACAATGCATTTAATGTGGTCTTAAGGAATGCCCACCCCTTGAGAGATGTTTGGGCAAAGAATGGAAATGCAGTGATTCTATACAGTGATAACTAAAGGATTCGGTTGCTGGCTTTGGATTTAAATAATCCCCTGTTAGGTTCACCTGGATATCTTACACAGCACTGTCAGCAAGGGCTGTGCCTCCTGTGTCCTAAAATCATGTGTGTTGTGTGACTCTGTTAGTTTCAAGCAGGGATGCCAACACATGCTGAATACAGCAGCTCAGATGCTAAAGTAAGCACAGACACTGTAGAATCTGCTAACACATATTTATTACTGGTAATGTAAGAATTAACTAAGGAGTATCTTTTTGTCTGACTACAGCTACCTGCCAACAGAATTTTTGTTTTGCCTCCTAATTAGACTAATTGGTTCTTTTCGTTTATTTATCACTCTGATGTCTCATGCTTGGTCTGTTATGAAATTAATGCTGGTCTACATTTCTTTATGATATTATAATATTAGATGCCTTGAAAATTTCAAAATTAGGTTGTTGATTTGAGTTTCGGAAAGCTGGAGATAATCAGAACATCAAGTACCGTTTGCTAAGCATGTTGAGGGAACATGGCCAGCCAGAAACCACGGACAGGAAGTGCTCCCACTTGCCTGCAGAAAGGGGCGTGCCCTGTGAGCCATACAAATCTTACAGGGCTTCCCTTTCCAGGAGAGAAGTCATCATAGTCCACACTGCATCGTGCTTGGCAAAACCTTCAATGTGGAGTCCATAAATCTGAGTTTCCAGCACCATTTTGAAGCTAATGATTTATGTGATTTGAGGAATGACCGCAGAATTGTTTGGGGGCACTGGCTTTTCCTGTGGCACTGTCTCTATACTATGTATTTATTGGATGAGAATGCATAAGCTTAAGTTTTATAAACATGATCCATTCCTCGGATGATTTCCATGTAAAATAAATCACATGCAAGGCTTTTGAGCCATTTTTCAGAATCCTGTGAGATGGTATTGAGTTTCTGTAGCCCATCTATCCATTGGAAGCAGCACTGGTTTTAGAATTTTCAGGGGATTAAAAAGAAAATATGTGGTAACTTCACCAAAGTTGTAGATGCAGCAGTTGCTTAGATTCATGCTTTGGTCTGTTTACATCCCTGGAAGATCATATGATTTCCCCACATATGTGTGACTAGATACATATCAGTTATAGAAGGATAATATCTATATGAAAAATACACAAAATAGGCACTTTTTTATATAATGTTGAATTTTAATATACTCTGGACAGTTGTGTATAAATATAGAAAATACTTATATAATGGCTGATGTTTTATTTAAATCTTTGTAATGTGCTGAGATTTTGTATTATATGCTTAAAATATGCACTAGACAATAGCATTGATTTTAAGAAATATTATCTTGTGCCCTAAGTCGATCTTGAAGCTTTCCATTAATCTGTCCCCTCAACCACTCCACCTACCACCCAGCCAGTGGTCTTTGGCACGCTGAACTTGCTTTCTACAGATGCCTCAATATGACAGTAATGTGTGGAAGCAGTGAGATCTGAGAAAATCTGGATGTGGGTACTTGTCAGGAAGAGGGGAGGGATGCAAGGTAAAGTGCTACAATATTGATGGAAATTTGATTATTTACATTATCCACAGAATAAAAAAATATGTGAGACTTGGTCAGAACCACACATCTAATAAAGAATGATGTAAAGATTTAAGCCCACATACTTTGGTTCTAAATACAATGCCTCTCCTACCCCTTTTTTATTTTCAAAATCACTTAAGTAATCCATTAAATTATTCTCCTGTAATTTGGGGGTATTAAGGATAGCATTAAGATTTTATTTTAATCAAACCCTTAATTCCCAATCTTCTATAAAAATAGCTGTATTATATGTTTTTTTAAATCCTTTCATAATAGTTCCTTCCACATACACAGGCACACAAACAAGTCCATGTGCACAGAAATACATGCATGTAGAGCTGTTCAACAGAAAATTTAAGGATTGATTTTATAACAAACCTGAGCATATTATATATTTCAATCTGTTTTTAAAACATGCCAGAGCATAGTATATATTTTCCTTTTTTAAAAACAAAATTGTTACTTTAGAATCTTTGTAAATTTACAAAAAAAATTGCAAAGATAGGATGGAGAGGGTTTCTGCACATCCCACACCCAGTTTTCTAGACTAACATCTTACATTACTGTGATACATTTTTTACAGCTCATGAGCCAATATTGATCCACTATCCTATGTAATAAAAGAGTAATATGCAAATTGACCATCACTCAAACACACAAGAAGGCTGCTCCCATGTGGACACAAGATGGTTGAAACAAGATGGCCAGCAGGGGAGGGCAGGTGGGGATGATCAAGTCTGCAAGGGAGGGCAGTTAGGGGTGACCAGGCCACCAGAGAAGGGAAGTTGGGGGAGACCGGGCCTGCAGGGAAGGGCAGTTGAGCAGGGACCTGGGCCTGTAGGGAAGGGCAGTTATGGGTGACCAGATCTGCAGGAGAAGGCAGTTTAGAGGCACCAGGCCTGTAAGAGAGGGCAGTTAGGGGCAATCAGGCTGGCAGAAAAACAGTTAAGCATCAATCAGCCTGGCATGGGAGTGATTAAGGGGTGATCAGGCTGGCAAGCAGAAGTGGTTAGGGGCAATCAGGAAGGCAGGCAGGCGAGCAGTTGTGTGCCAGCAGTCCTGGATTGTGAGGGCTGTCAGACATCTTTTGAGGGGTCCCAGATTGGAGAAGGTGCAGGTTGGGCTGAGGGCCACACACCCCCATGCACAAATTTTGTGCACCAGGCCTCTAGTCCTATATAATTAAAGGCTAATATTCAAATCAACCAAACGGGGAAATGTCCGGTCACTATGACACACACTGATCACCAGGGGGCAGACACTCAATGCAGTCATGGCCCACTGGTAGTCAGTGTGCTCCCACGGAGGGAATGCCGCTCAGCCAGAAGCCAGGCTCACTGCTGGTGAGGGCAGTGGTGGTGGCAGGAGACTCTCCCACCTCTGTGGCAGCCCTAAGGATATCAGTCAGATATCCCCCGAGGGCTCCCAAACTATAAGAGGGTGTAGGCCGGGTTGAAGAACTTCCCCCACCACCAATGCATGCTTTTGTGCACCAGGCCTCTAGTTATTAACTAAAATACATACATAGATATTGCTAGTTCCTTAGATTTTAACCCAATGTTCTTTATTCTACTTTAAAATCCATTCTAGAATAATATACTGTATTTATTTGTCATGTCTCCTTTAGCTTTTCTTAGCTGGGATGGTTTCTAAGACTTTGTTTTGTATGATTTTGACAGTTTTTGATAACCTGTAACTCTATGGGAAACAACTTCATCAACTAAAGAATAGTAAAAATATACAGTCCTTTCTGTCTTTCATCTCATTTCCAATGTTACTTAGGTCAGCAACTTCCCCCCCCAACCAACCCCTTCAGTGAGACTGTGTCACATATTTCTAATATGTATAGTCAGATTTTTGTTTTGTGAAAGTTTCTGATCTATCCCAAATTTCCCCAGCTTCTAACATCATTTTTTAAATGTGCATACTTTAATGTTAATTCTTTGTTCTGTCAATTTCTGTGGATCTTGGCATATGCACAGCCTTATCTATACATTGTAAATTATTATACAAAACTTGAGGCCCAGTGCAGGAAATTTGTGCATCGGGGGAAGGTTGTCCCTCAGCTCAGCCTGCACCCTCTCTAATCTGGGACATTTTAGGGGATGTCTGACTACCAGTTCACAAGTCTATTTTTCTCCCTCTTTCAGTCTCTAATTATACTTTTTAAAAATACTTTTATTGATTTCAGAGGGGGAGAGAGTCAGAAACATCAATGATGAGCAAGAACTATTGATGGGCTGTCTCCTACATACCTCATACTGAAGGAAGATCAAGCCTACAAACCAGGCATATGCCTTAACCAGGAATCGAACCATAGGTCGATGCTCAACCACTGAGTTATGCCAGCTGGGCTGCAATTATATTTAAGTTAGACTATTATTTTTTCAAGAAACTGACACTGTATTTAATTATTTTAAATCCTTTTTTCTATGTTTTTCAGGTAAAATAACTTTTATTATTAGTTTTCACTGATACTTTCTCATCTACTTGATCTTAATATTATTTGGTAAAATTTAGCTATTATAATTTTTATTCTCTAAATTTAATTTGATATATTTTTATAATCATCACATTCTGATTCTTTATGTCCTTGGACATATTTATAATAGCTAAGTACTTGTCTACTGACTGTCAGCTGTGACATGTTACATTCAGTTTCCATTGAATATTTCTCCCCTTTGATTTTTAGTGCAAATCAAATGTTTTATTTAGTTTTA
Organism: Lasiurus cinereus; assembly: GCA_011751065.1. Lineage (NCBI taxonomy): Eukaryota > Metazoa > Chordata > Mammalia > Chiroptera > Vespertilionidae > Lasiurus > Lasiurus cinereus. Next base: position 6,851,973 of record JAAGEH010000043.1, on the reverse strand, counting down.
GTGTTAGTAAATGCTGGATATTGTAGAAGACAAGATATAAGGAGATTAAACTGCGTTATCTTCTTTAAGGAGGGTTGAGTTTTAGCCTGGCAGACATACAAGTTACTAGAGGCAAATTTTCTAGATCTTGTCAAACTTGGCTTCACACTGCGTTAAGTAAAATTTATTCTGATATTGAACTTACTCTAGGGTATAATCTTTATTTACTTTGAAGTTATGTTATTTCCGGATTGTCAGTTGAATACTAACAGACCACAGTGAGATCTTCACAATCTTTTTAGGGTAGATCACCAAAGCTCCTAAGCTTTAATGAGTCCTGATATTTCTCTTGAGCTGTTAGCCTCACAACACCTGTTCCCTACATTGCCTTGCAGTCTTTCTCTGTTCATGTGTGACTACATTCTTGGACAAGTTCTTCCAGGCAAATCCACCCAGATCTCTAGTCCTCCCCCGATTCTATTGCTCACATTCTTTGCTGCTAAACTACCTCATAAATATCCACTGCAGCAGCTCAGACTCCAGTATGACCATTTAGTTCGACAAGACCATTCTCTCTCCTAGGACTCTCCTTCCTTAAGTTGTCATGGAGAACTTTCCTTCAGGCAGAAATCCAGGGTCAGTGTGAAGTTCCTTTTGCTCAAGTATCTCATTTCATTGGTAACATTGGTCCCATTTCTGAAAACAATTGCCTCATATCTGTTGATAGTTTTATAGTTGTTAGAAGGATATGTATAATTCCTGTCGCTCCAGGAATATCATGTAAAATACAAGAAGGGACTAGTGTTGGGGGCAAGAAGTAAAAAATGAGCCAGACAGTAGTATCCTGTGGAAGCTTAGCAACTTTCCCTTTCTACAATTTTTTTTGTCATGACAAAGAATACAAAACACAAATTGGGTAAGGATGAAGGCCATCTAGAAAATGCCAAACAATATCAGAATAAAAATGAATTTGGAAAAGGTACATGGGCTTTGATATTGTTCTTGCTTTCAAGAAAGCCTTTAAATATTGCTTTAGTCAAGTCAAAAAAAGAGAATAAGAAAATATTGTATATCAGACACCTTCAATTCCCAAAGTCAAAACTAGGAATATTACATTGGCGGATAGCATAAACCAAAGAAAGAGAAAAACATTTTGTTGTTGTTCCCACTTGGGTATTCCTCTTCAATGAATTGTGTCTGAGAGGAAGAACATATTATAAATGTCCACTAACACGTCCCAGAAAGAGAATTAAACTCATTTATCTCAATCACTCAATAAGCCAGAGAAATTTTAGGCAGAAATTATAAACTAATGGGATTTTTGTCTATCTGATATGAATAATATCAGAATAATAAAATGAAAATACTAGAGGCCAGGTCTGCATATAGAAAGATAACTACATTTGGCTATTGAAAAGATAGACTTTGATATGACAACAGACTTTTAAACCAAGATTTAAGAAAACATGACTGTTATCTGTTAAATAAAATAATTACTACTATTATAGGTAAATATTTTTTGAAGCTAGTGGTGATTTCACTATATGAAAGGGTAAATAAAATAGTTGTTTTAATGATGGTAGGCTGCATAAATATAGCTTTTGACTAGGTTGTTATGAGTTCAGACTTAAAGTATTATATAAATTTTATAAGTCCTTCAAATGTAAGTTCTAATCACACATCACACCTAAGATAGCAATAGCAATCTCTTTTTAAAATAATGTTTCTCACCAAGCTGGCAAGGATCAGTGGTTAAATGTTGACCTATGAACCAGGAGGTCCTGGTTCAATTCCTAGTCAGGGCATATGCCTGGGTTGCGAGCTCAATTCCGGGTGTCGGATGTGCAGGAAGCTACCCATCAATGATACTTTCTCATCATTGATGTTTCTATTTCTCTCTCCCATTCACTTCCTTTCTGAAATAAATACAATATATTTTTAAAAAATAAAAGGATGTTTCTCTATAAGGTGAGGGGAAAAGCATTTGTTTAGAGGTGAAGAATTACCATCTTCTTTTAGAAACACCAGTCTATTAATCTAATCATTCATTTGTTTAGAAGAAGAAGAAGATGAAGAAGAAGAAGAAGAAGAAGAAGAAGAAGAAGAAGATCATCATCATCATCATCATCCAGGGAATAACATTCTGATAGATATTTTTTTTTAAATAAAGAAAATAGCATCATGGTCAAATACTTTCAGAAAAGACTGTATTCTGTACTCCCCAATTAAAGAATCACAAAGTTTGGTCACATATTGTATGCTCCAATCTAAGGTATTTTATAGTAAATATATCTTCTTAAGAGGTTGTATATTAACCCAAAGAACATCGTTTATAAAATATTTTTATTGTGTTCTCTTCATAGCATAACTTCAGCACAACCCCTTTTATTACAAAAAGCATGTTTAGATAGAACAAAAAAGAATGCCTACATAAACTCAACAGATTTGAGCATAAAATTTCTGTTTTGCCCCACTTACCAAAAGACTCATTAATATGACCCACTCAACAAGAACCTCCTACTCTGGGTCTCATCATCTATACTAATAAAAGGGTAATATGCTAATTATACCAGGTCGAGCCATCTTCCACACATCCGACTTCCTTCCAGACAAAGCTATGGTGGTAGGAGCCAAGGCAGAGGCAGGTAGGGGCAATCAGACTGGCAGGGGAGGGCATTCGGAAGCAATATCAGGCTGGCAGGGGAGGACAGTTTGAGGTGACCAGGCCAGCAGGGGAGGGCAATTGGGGGCAAGATTTGGTCAGCAGAGGAGGGAAGTTAGGGGCGATCAGGCAGGCAGGCAGAGATTAGGGTGATCGAGAAGGTGGGAGGGTTGGAGGAGAGAGGCAAGGTAGGGGCGATTAGGCTGGCAGGCAGAAGGGTTAGGGGCAATCAGGCAGGCAAGTGGTTAGGAGCCAGTCGTTCTGGATTGTGAGGCCTAATCCCAGTCAGACAGGCCCTGATGGGGTCCCAGATTAGAGAGGGTTCAGGCCAGGCTTAGGAAACCCACTCCATGCACGAATTTCGCGCACCACACCTCTAGTATAACATAGGCTTTAAAATTCCAGTCTTTTGCCTTCAGCTTCTATAAGAAGAAGGAAACAGAATAGAGATTTATTTTTCCGCTATAAATTATTCAAACTAAAAACACTAGATTTGTTTTATTTTAAGAGAATATATACTAAAAAGCATAGCAACTTCCTTTCTTCATCTCTTCTTTCTATAAAAAACAAAACAAAACAAACAAACAAACAAAAAAACAGAAGAGGAACAAAAATTAAACAAACAAAACATAAACTCTAGGAAGTAGAAATCACTGCAATCAGTTTTTCTTGTTAATAATTTTCATCTCCATGAATTATACATGACTCTTGAACTCATGCTTTCTTAGGTATTTTAGACTAATATTGCTATCATCAAAATTAGCTATTTTATTAACATTAATATAGGAAGAGAGCAAAAGGGAGGTTAGACATAAGCATGGTCATCTTGGCAGTTTCTCCAAGAAACTCGGCTTCATTCTCCACAGGGAACCACCAGTCCATGTCCTGCAGATCACTAACAAAAGAAAGATGGGCACATGCGCAGTGAGGTCAAGTGATATAGGAAAGGTCCTGGTCTCTCTTCTTTCTTAAAGCTACAACAGTGAGTAAAGAACTGACACATATATGCTATGATGATAAAAGATACAGAAGATCAAAATAAGGCGCTGAAATGCTCATGTGTTCTATTCATTTGGGTAATCTTTTTATTATAGCTAGTAAAATTTACATTTTTGGATTATAGCACTTTATTTAGAAGAACCATCCCTGTCTCTCAAAAGGAAGATTGGGATTAGGTGTATAAGAAAAAGTTTCTTTTTACAAAATAGGCAAACTATATTATTAGGGTTGCAAAATGAATTAAAATTTATATTTTTAAAGTCAGTAATTAAATCTGAATTTATTTTGCTATATAAACTTGCCAAAACTTTATGGTTGGGGAATAAAACATCAAAAAACAGAATATTTTTATGAACAGAGTTTATAGCTTTTGAAGAGTCACAGAAAATTTCAATAAATAAGATAAATAAAAAGTGTATAATGAATAGCTATTCATTCCATGTATTTAGTGGTTGAATAATAATAGGTAGTTGAAAAAAAAGACTTTTGAAAAAAATGATAGCTTTAAACATTGAAGGCACTTACAGGGTGAAAGTTACAGTCCATTAAACTGCAAGGTCTTTTAAAATTAAACAATATTCTTATGCAGGTAACAGCACAGATTAAAATTAAGAACTAAATATGGCTTAGATGAGTTCTTCATATTTATTTAGTGTCCATAACAAGCAATTCTAGTTGAATCTATCTATACATGATAGGAAGACACAGGGTCCTTCCATCATCACTTAAAAGGAGCAGGTACATTTGTTTTATGACATATTTTGCAGAATATTGCCATCAAACTTTTTCATAATTTTGCACAACTATAAATTAGAAACTTAAAAAACTGAAACCACTGCTCCCATAACTAAGGCTCCGCTACCTCGGAAAGAACAGTGAATTTTTCTTTCTTAACAGATTCACATGTTTATATTCACACATTTTCTAATATACTGCTAGTCAATGTTGCATGTCTAATCACATTACAAGAGGAAAAAGAGATAAGGAAACACACTTTTTCTTATTGAAATGATATTTCTTGACCATTTTATGAAGCAATTGAACAAATTAATATTCATTATAAACAGGTTTATCTCAAAAGCTATCACTTGTGAGGTAACTCTGGCTATTGGATTCAAATACTATGCTATAAGGCTCCATTGTAATTAGTAAATGAACCTCAGCTCTTTCTACTATTTGTATCCTGAGTGTAAAATGTCATGTATCCCGACAGCTTTAGATTAGATTTACCTCTAAATTAAAAATGTGAATTTACCTCTAAATACAAAATGGCAATACTTAAAATAATACTGTAGGACCTGAAAATACATTTACAACCATGATCATGATAAAGAAATTCTTTTTTTGACCATAAGTTTTTTGTTTGTTTCTGTGTTTTTAATTTTTGAGAGATGATATGCTTGTTAATCAGGATTTGTTTCTTATGTGGAATTCAAATATTCAAATATAGTTTCATATTTAATTGTACTTAACATTTCAATTATCCTCAATCTTTTATTTGAACAAATGTTTATTAACGACTACCTATAATAACCAAATTATTATATGGTTGGAATAAAATGACTGAGGATAATATTAATTATAGGTTACTTAATTTGATATCAATATCTCCCTGGCTCTTTCCCTCTCTTTATTTCTGTGCTTTTATGTATAAAATGGAGTATTAAAAAATAAATAAATAAATAAATAAATAAAATGGAGTATTAGTATCTTGTACACAATAACTTAAAGGACTGAAAAATTCCACTTTGAGATATTCATATGTATGTACATACACATGCTTGTGTAAATTTCACACGTATGGGAAAAAGAGTCCTCCTTTTCTCAAAATTTCAGCAGAGTAATTCATAGAAGATCTTTTAAATGTACTCTCCAAATGCATTGTCTATCAAAAACATTTATATTTAATTTTTTTAAATAATTTTATTTTTCAAAGACCCTTAACACGCAATTATAATTTTACCCAAATATAAGTCTAGTAACTTTCTACAGATTTTCTCCATAAAAGTAGATGAAATAAATGTCTTTTAAATTTTTTAAATAATTATGATATAAATTTGAATGGTACTTTTATGTAAAAACCAAATACTTTTATTCTTCTCACACTAAAGATTAGGTATTTATTATTTAAGACCTAAAAGTCTTTTTTTATTTTATTTTTCTGCAGATGTCATGAGAATTCGATTGTTTGTTTGATCTACTGGCTAAAATCAATCATATTTTACTAAGGTCAATAAAATTTTATGTTTTCAGATCTATTGTATTTCTTCATTGCTAACAAAGCCTCTATAAATGTGCACTATTACTGCTTTATAGAATCAAAACTAAGCCAAGGTAAGGACAATGACAAACAACTGCATATCTGGAGGTTTAGAGCAGACTGGCAAAATCACATCTAACTTCTTAGATGAAAGAAATGTGATGTCATACTATTTTTACAAAGATAAGGAAATTTCTTTCTTAGCATTACAACACACACACACACACACACACACACACACACACACACGATTCAGATCACATCTGACCATGAGCATTCCAAACTCTCAGGTTCCAGCCATTAGCTTCTATCAAAAGGATTACTGCAAGAGTCTCATTCTGGACCTTTCAGCATGTCCTGTGTCCAAATTTTCCCTCCTGAAATAATTAACTATAGAGTATTTACAAAGGTCACTTTAAAATATTAAGTGAAGACATCTCACTCCTATGCTCAAAATCTTTCATTTTCTCTCATTTCAGGCAAGGTGAAGTCAAATTCTTAGTGGCCATTCATTTTGTGCACCACCCTTTACCTCTTTTATTTTTACCTACTCAACTCATCCTTCCTCACTGTTTGTGACACACCCCACATACCCACATGCCTCAGCAATATTTCACATGTTTTTTGCTTCAGGCTGGAACCCATGTCCCCAGATATCTACAATCATATCATTTCCATGAAGTCTTTGATCAAGTATCTCCTTAATGAGACCCAGCCCCCCAGATTATCATTAACTTACATTCCCCTTTCTTTATCGTTTTAGTTAATAGTTTTACTGAGATATAATTAAAAGATGTAAAATTCATGTTTTAAGTTTATAATCTGATGATTTTAGCATATTTAGATTTGTGCAACCATAACTACCATGTAATTATAAGGGGTTTTTATAACCCCAAAAAAGAAACTTCATGTCCATGTAAAGTCATTTCTTATTACCAGACCCAGCCCCAGCAAACTGCTAACCACTGTTTGTACAACATGGTCTTTTGGACATTTCATATTAATGAAATCTTAAAATATATGTTATTTCATGTGTGGGTTCTTTTACTGAGCATGTTGTTTTAGTGTTTTATCAGCATTTTACCATATATCTGAATTTATTTCTTTTAAAAATTATTTATTGTTTAAAGTATTATATGTGTCTCTTTTTCCTTCCATTGACCTCTCCCTATTTCCTTTTTATTGCTGAATATTATTCCATTTTATGAATATATTATCAATTATTCATTTACCAGGTGATGGATGTCTGGGTTGCTTCTACTTATTGGCTACTATGAACAATGATGCTATAATTATTTCTGTGCAAGTTTTTGTATAGACATATATGTTCATTTTTCCCCTATTCTAGTTTTACAACATCCACTACCTCTTTACATATCATACATATTCTATTTATTCTGTTATTTGTTGATTTTTTACCAACCACTAGAATCTAAATTGTGCCTGGACTAGCTCTTAGTATATAGTAAGAACAGAAAATATTTGTAGAATGAAAATGCAGTCTACAATAATAAAAGAGAAATATGCAAACTGACCATACCTTCGTGATACCCACCAGCCAATCAGGAGTGAGTATGCAAATTAGCCCAACAAAGATGGCAGATTGATTTGCATACTCAGGTGCCACGCAGCCAGGGTTGGGACACAGGCTTTCTGCAGCATCCCAGCAGCTCCGGGTCTCTGGGCAGTGTGGGAAGGCAGAAAGGTGGCTCGGGGCTGGAGCAAAGGCAGTGCTGGCAGCCAGGGGAAGGAAGGCCCTTTTTTGCATGAATCTTCATGCCTCAGGCCTCTAGTGTTCACATAATAATGTTTCTAGGTAATACATTTCTAACTGGAATATTTTTTAATGCTTTAACTTTTTCATGAAATATGAATAGAAATCATGTTATTATTGATGTTTATAATAATGGGTAGGACAGAACATTATGTTTAAAAGATTCCATAATTAGCCCTAGCTGGTTTGGTTCTGTGGATAGCGTATCAGCCTGTAGACCAAAGGGTCCTAGGTTCAATTCGGGCCAGGAACAGGTAGCTTGGTTACAGGCTCCTCCCTAGTCAGGGGCCTGGTCAGTGATCTGCAGGAGGTAACCAACCAATGTGTTTCTCTACATCAATATTTCTGTATTTCCCTCTCCCTAAAAATCAATGAGAAAATACCCTCAGGTGAGGATTAAAATAAAATTCCACAATCGGATAATGGAACCATGTAAGGAACTAATTGCCAAATGATAAAAGGGAATTATGGTAGATACAGCACCCACCCACCCCAATGGTGTCCATACAATAATTCCCAGAAATTGTGAATATATGATGGTCATGGTAAGGATGCATTAAGGTAACAGATGGATTCAAAATTTCTAATTAGCTCCCTTTAAAATCCGGGGTTATCCAGGCAAGCCCAATGTAATAATGTGTGTCCTTTATAAGTGAGATAGAAGAGCATAAGTGAGAGTAGGAGGTGGAGGATAGAAATATGAAGTAAGAAAAACACACTCTCCCATCGCTAGCTTTGAAGATGGAAGAGTCACGGAATTACACAACCACTCCAAGTCGGTAAAGCAAAAGCCTGGATTGTCCCTTAGAGCTACTAGGAATGCAGTCCTGCCGACCCCTTCATTTTAGTCTAGCAAGGTCCACTTCAGACTCCTGACCTCCAGACCTCTGAGATAATATATTTGCCTTATACAAAGTTTGTAGCACAGCAGCAATAAAAAGCTGATAGAGGAACCATATGAAGTGCCTAGACAAGAGGATAAGAGGCGGGGCCTGATTCCCCATTATGTGTGTTAAGCTCTTGTTTTGTGTGGACTCTATTTAGCACAAAATAAAATCTTCAAAGAAGTATGAGTCATGCTTTCTGCTCTTGAGGAAAAAAAGTTTACAAACTAGTTGGATTTTCTAATGGGAAAACACAACCATATGGCAGAGATCTTAAAAGCACACAACTGTGCCAACAGGATAATCAACCATCATTTACATGGCCAGCCATCCCAGAGAACTGGCAAGCAAGGAGCATCACTGTAGCAGCTGTTGCTATGGCCCCAAATCCTATGATAGTGACGGAAATAGAAACAAAACAAGCAAGCAAATAGAAGCCCTCAGAGATCTTGAACTTGGTAAATTGAGAGGCAGCATAGTGTAATCAAAGGGAGTACAGAGCTACGTGGATACCAATCTGAACTCTACCCCACAGTAGGTTTTTGACCTTGGGCCAGTTCCCTCAGCATCATATTTTTCCTTATCTCTAAAATGAAGTTGAGCCCTTCCGGCTATTCTCTGGGAACTGGCTGACATCACTTCCAAAATAAGCCAAATATACTTTCTTTTTTTTTTTATGTACATAAAAGATATAATCAAGGACAATTTCAGGACAGGAAAAAATGTATGTGTATGATTTACTTAACAATACTGAAATTTATTTATTACTACCTACTTTATGCCAGGTTCTTTTACACTTTCACAAATACATACATTAACACCTCCATATATATATCTATACAGGCAGTCCTTGCATTACATAAAAGATCTGTTCCTATGACACCATACAAGATCATTTTCGCCATATGTCGGAACCAACCTACAATAAGCACCTACATCACTCACATGGAGCACATAGGCAGCAGTAATGAAGTGAAACAGTAAAAAAATAAAAGGTAACAATTCCTGACCTTTACTTGTGGAAATAAATAATAAAAAACATAAAACATATATGTACATACTTTGAAATGACGGAACATTTTTTTATGTAAATACTGTAAATGGGACATGGCAATGTAACCATGAAACGACGTAAGTTGAGCCCAAGGTAACCCGAGGACTGTCTGTATATGTATATTATATATACACACACACACACACACACACACACACACACACACAAGCATATATCTAGAGAATGTGTAAATTTCTATAGAAAATATATATGTATATGTATATATATATATATATATACACACACACACACACACACACACAAGCATATATCTAGAGAATGTGTAAATTTCTATAGAAAATATATATGAAGAAAATATATCTAATAAAGCACCATAAGAGTTTTATAACTAAGTTGGTGTATTTTGGAGATTCTGAAACATAATTGAAAGAATAAAAGAAATTTTGACATGGCCACAGTATTAGTCAGGGCCCCCAGAGAAATATATAAAAGCCTAAGAGACAGTTACAACAGAACGAGTGGAACAACCCGAATGATTGGAACAACTAGAACCATCAGAATGACCAGTTGCTATGACACACACTGAGCAGGCAGGCAGGCAAGTGGTTAGTGGCAAGTGGGCCCGGATTGTGAGAGGATATAGGACAGGCTGAGGGATCCTGCCTCGCTGGCATGCACGAATATCGTGCACTGTGCCTCTAGTATATAAGTAAACACAAAGAGATATAAAGAATGATCTCAAGTGATTTTGGAGACTGAGAAGTCCCATGATTTTCAACCTGCAAGCTGGACAGCCAGGAAAGGTCATGGTATATTTACGGGGGAGCCCCAAAGCCAAGAGACCCATGTCCCAACTCAAGGCAAACAGACAGAAAAATTTCCTACTACTTGGGAGTTCATTATTGACTGAAAGCTATTAATTTCATGGAACTCTCTAGTGGTCTCAGGAATACCCATTTCACAATATTCCTCTTTCACAGTATCCATAGTGATAAAAAACATGTTGCTTTAACAGGTAGGCCAGAGGGTGGGTGGGTTGGGGAAAGGTTAGTTATACAGAGCTTTCAAATGTGGATAAATTCATTACATCAAAAATTGATTCTGTTTAAAAACCCACATTTACTATCACACAATTTTTAAGTACAGTGGTACCTCGAGATATGAGTGGCCTAACATACAAGATTTTTGAGATATGAGCTGTCGAGTGATTTTTGCTTTGAAATATGAGCAACATTTGAGATAGGAGTAATTGTGCAGATCGGCCGGCTGCACATGACCCACCAGTTTACCCCCACCAGTTTACCGCGACTTGAGCGTCTCATAGTTTCCCATGTATCTCGAGGTACCACTGTACTAAGAAGTTGTCATTCTTACATGGCAGACTCGAGCATCTCATAGTTTCCCATGTATCTCGAGGTACCACTGTACTAAGAAGTTGTCATTCTTACATGGCAGATAGAGATCTTTCAAAATTCTAATTCTCACTTGAAATATTAGATTAAATCATAGGTAACAAACTGCCTACTATTTCTTGTTACAGTGAAAAGCTTACATTGTTTCTTTTTTGTGGAAAGTCCACAAAGACCTCCTATCTTAATACTCATAGTTCTTCTGTTAGACACTCTTTCAAGTAAAAACGTTATTGCCTGCAAAACGCAGCAGATTGAGCAAAAGTCAGTCAGCCATACAAGCCTAGATGCAACTATGATTTGCAGCAAAAATACTCCCCATTTTGCAACACAGAATATTAAATAAAAGTATTCTAAAGGATTGACATTTAATAAAGTTCATATGGACATTTTTGTATATAAATAAATGGCATTGTTTTTGCTTATGTGTAGTGGCGAAGAACACAGTAATTACTTAACACAGTCTGATGTCACTCCCTTTATGGCACTATTTCACCACCTTTATAGCATCAGTATAAATGTCAACAGTGTGTAAAAAGGACAACAACGTCTAAATATTATTATAAAAGTAGTTTGACCTCAAATTACCCAAAAAGTATGTTAAGGTTACTAAACCAAAGCTTCCTAGATCCCACTTTGAGAACCATTTTACTGAAAGGTAGTCAACATGTAACTTGCCTAAATGTACAGTATGTTAAGAGCATTGGTCAGGTTTTTACCTTCAAGAACTCCTCTTATCTTTCAACTAAGTTGATTAGAGTTCGGTTAAGAGAGTCGCAGCTATTTATATGAGTAATATAGAAAAAGCATATCATTTCCCTTTAAGTAATTATTCCAAAATTCATTATTCTCTCTAGAATTTCCCCAACATTTTAAAGAGTATTATTAGCCCCATTTTATAGAATAAGAAACTGAGATTACTGTTTGGTGGAAATAATATTAGACTAGGATTTAATTTTAATATCTTAGTATCCCTTGGGAATTAGAATTCAGGAAAAATATTGTTTACGTCTATCTTAAGGGATAAATATATTTATATTTATAAGCTTATTATCTCTTACTGATCAACATGAATGAGAGTAAAATATCCAGGAAATCTCAGTTCAAACAAACAAGTAACTGTGCTTAACTGAAGGTTTTTGTTAATCCTAACCAATAAAGCAGCTAATAGATAATCCTTTTTAAAAGATACCAACTCAAATTCAGTCCTTAAAATTGTATTTTCTACTGAAAATCTATAAAGACCAAAGGAACCTTTTACAAAATAATTTTCTTTACTTTTAAACTTAATGTAATCAATTGTTATTCAGATTTTCTTTAATGTAGTTTTCTTTTCCCCCAGTACAATGCATAACCTCATTAGTCTCATTGCTTGCTCTTCTAAAAACCAATATATTATTATTAGGCTTATTTGTTTACACTGTACCTGCTCTAGGTTGAAAATTCATTTTTGAACAAATTCAATATATTTAGAAAAAATGAAATGTCCTAAATTACCACTGTGTTCTTCTTTTGTTTTTAGTGAACTTGTAAACAAAAAAGCTCCCATTTCAAATAAACAAAAAAATATCTCAAATCTTATATATGTTTACAATGATTACATTTACCTAAGCAACATACATACATGTTCATTTTTAAGATGTTAACTAAATTTCTGTGACAAATTATATATCAAGAGCATTATGAAGTTAAATGCAAAGTCCTAGAGATAATCTAGTAGTCACCAAGTTTTTCTTAAGTTTTCGCTTTAAAGGCTGTTATTTCTAATACAGGTAATCAGGCAGTCTTTCATAAGCCCAAACCCTGGAATCTTTCGTTGCTACCATATAAGCTGGTTTGAAAACAAGAAGCCAACCATTTTAAGAATGTTTTAAGTGAACGACTAGCAAAAGCTAGGGCTGGATAACCCTAAAAATGCACAATAGTGAGCATATACAACCATCACAACTGTGGGTGAACACTGTTTCTCCCATTCTTCTGAAATGAGATCTCAAAGCTGTCTAGTTAAAAATGACATTCACAAAAAAGTTAGCATATGCACAATTTCTCCACCTGTGTGTGTGTATCAACCATTTAGTTCACTTTTCCACTTGAAAACAATGGAATAGAAAACTGGACACCATGTTTCACTATCTCAGTTAATATTTACAATTACAACAATGCTTCCCAGAGCCAGTTTATACTGAAATTAAGTTCTTTCCACCAAAGAAATGGTCGTCCACAACCACTGGCTAGTGTACATATGAACTAAAATGTCTCGTTTCGGGGAGAAACCCAGGCTGCTCCAATCATCAGCTCTACTCCTTCTGTTCCTTGATTTGTGCTTAGAAACCTGTGGGGGTGGGGGCCTGCTGACCCTGCCCGCTGGAAGAGGCTGCCGATTGTGCGGCTTTCTGCTTCAACGTTGTCCAATCAAACGTGTAGTCATACTGGTGGTTCAGGGTCCTGAAAAGAATGCGGAAGAGCTGCCTCAGGTACATGTAATTCGGGGCTTCTTCAAAGCGCAGCCCACGGCAATAGTTTAAGTACATGGCAAATTCTGCAGGAAACCCCTTACATAAGACTTCAACAGGAATGGACATCTTCTTTTCACTAATCTTCTCATATTTCTGGACCTTTGTTGCAGCCTTCAGTCCCTGCCACGGCAGGCTGGTTCTATTAAAATACATCAAAACGTACCCCAAGGATTCCATGTCATCTCGGCGACTCTGTTCCACGCCGAGGTGCGCATTGATGCTCGCATACCGGGCAGTGCCGGTGAGGTTTTTGTCTTCCCTGTAGGGGATGTGTTGCCTCGTCCTGTTGTCTCTGTACTTTTTGGCCAAACCAAAGTCAATGAGGAATAACTTGTTACAGTGCCGCCCGATGCCCATGAGGAAGTTATCTGGTTTAATGTCCCTGTGTATGAAGTTCTTGGTATGCACGTACTCCACGCGGCTGATCATCTGGTCGGCCAGCATGAGTATGGTTTTCATGGTGAAGCTTCTGGAACAGAAGTTGAAGAGGTCTTCCAGGCTGGGCCCCAGAAGATCCATGACCAGCACGTTGTGGTCCTTCTCCTGCCCGTACCACCGGATGTGGGGGATGCCCACGCCGCCCTGCAGGATCTTATAGAGCTTGCTCTCGTACAGCAGCTGGGGGTGCCGGGCCTTCAGCGATTCGAGCTTCACGGCCACCTCCTCGCCGTTGGTGATGTTGATGGCCAGGTAAATGTCCCCGAAGGAGCCCGAGCCGATCTTCCGCACCAGTTTGTACTTCCCGCGGACCGTGAACTCGGCCTGGGAGCTGCTGCAGCTCGCCATCCCGAGACGCACGCCGCGGGGAGGAGGACGGAGGCCCTGAGCGACTCCGCAGCGGTCCGCGGCCGGAAGCGGAAATGGAAAACGGAAACGGCGGCTCCCGGTGTCACAGGGCTCAGAATCCCCCAAGGGGACCCTAATCACCTCCTCCGCGCCGTCGGGCTGCTCCTTTTCGGGCCGCTGTTCCTCAGGGGTTCTCGGGGTTCCCAGGCTGGGCCACTAGGTTTCTGGGCTTCCGTGACGTCATGAGCTGGAAGAGGAGGCGGGTGTTGAGTTAGGACGGGGTTTCCGCTGCCCCTGCTGCCGCCGCCGCCGCCATGGCCTCCCACCCCGAGGCCCCACTGTGGTCGCCCTTACTCTGCGGCTCCGTCCTTTCGTTGCTCACCTGCTGCTGCCATCGTGTCACGCCACCAACGCCGCTGCCATCTTGTGAGTCTGGCTCCACCAACGCAAAATGGCGCCTCCCCGGGCGCCGCTGCTTCCGGGCGCAGGGCACTCTGGGAAAGGGGCAGCAGGCGCTGACCCCGGAAGGCGCCGCAGGGAGGAGGAGGGTGCAACCGCCTGCCCAGAGGAGCGTCACAGCTGCGCATGCGTGTTCCCAGGGAATTACTTCTTACAGGGGTGAACCTCGGACGGGCCCGCGTTTTGAACGTAGGGGGTTGAATGAGAGCTGCTTCCTGCGGAAAGTGATAGATGGTAAGGAAAGTGATGATAGGGAGTTCAGAGGGGGAAGTGCTTCTTCATTGGTTAGAATGTGGGCCTTGTGTGCTGTCCTTCATCCTCTTGACCTAAAAATCACATTTATATATGTGTGCGTGTGTGTGTGTGTGTGTGTGTTTTATTTTTAAAGAAGGAAGGTCTCTTCACTTAAGAGGGAAGAGTAGGCAGCCACGCCCTGCAGGCAGCCAGGACTCCTGAGTCTTATGCTCTCACCAGGGCCCCGTGCAGACCCGTGACCTCAGGGGGGCGAGGCAGGTCACAAAGCAGCAGGCGCCCAGGAGGCCAGGGCAGAGGCCGCCGCTTGATGGGAGCGAGCTCTCCTAACTATCCCTGGTGGCCATGGGGAGACATGGAGCAGCACCAGAGGGACAAGGTACAGTTTGTAGAACCTTGGCTACTGTCCACTTAGGGGTGTTTTTTTTTTTTCATCTGCAATGACACCCTCATCAAAACTCAGTGGTAACCCTTAACCTTTTACCAAGATGAAGTGATTTATTTCAAGAACTCAGAAATGGCAGTGATGCCGCCGAATGCTTCCTACGTCTCTTGGATGCACGCTCCTTTATTATTTGGGGAGTCAAAATACTTTGTTCCTTTTAAAAAAATTGTTCCATCCCACTCACTTGTTACACTAAGAATGTCTCAGACACTAAAACCTGAGGGTATAAGAACTTACGAAAAGAGGCATCTGCCAGCAAAGAATTTTAATCGAATTTGGGTAATCTATACACCTTGTAAAAGCTATATGAAAATGCAGTGGGGCCAGATGACATCTCTTTGGTGATGTTGGTCAGATATAACCTTGGGTACGTCATGTCTGTAAATGTACCTAATTAGCTTGTGGGCGATTCAGAAACGTCGTTTCTAAGCTACTAGGTATTGTCAGTCTGTCCATAGAAGTGGAGTTAGCTCCTTGAAAGTGCCTTCAGTTCTCAAAAACATGCTGAAATGCACCCTTTTAATAAGTTACTCAACCCCTGACCCCACCCCATCTTCACCACCTGAAAAAAACTCAGAGGACACATTATTGAACAAGCTCCTTGACAGCTCCATGTATTTCCAATGAATAGATGCTTCTCAGTCCTCATTGTTTGCCATGTTCACAGGACTCAGTTAATGAAATTGCTAATTAGATTTCTGTAATCCTGTAGTCATTGTGTTTGAGGTGACATTTTGTTGGTATTTCTCTTGTGGCTCTTTCAGTGTGATAGGAAATATTTTCCATTAGCCAACTTGGCTCTTGTTATTTTGCTAGAATGGCAGTTCCCTCTGCTCTGTATAATAAAATCATTGCCCTCCTAAATACAGCTCTGCCACTCAGCATTTAAATAGAAAAGAATAAGAAAATGATCATCTGATTAGTCAAACAGGCCCATGTTCAAAATCCGTTTCCGAAATCAAATAGAATTGGATTGAGTTCAGTGTGGAGAAATGGCTTAGGTATTATTACATACTATTGCACATATTCACTGACTAGCAGAATGTGGAAGGATTTAAAGTTCTAAATTCTTATTCTTATTATCTGTAAGAACCAAATTCTTGGAAAAAGTAGGGGCAAGAAGACTAATTTAGGCTGCCTTTTTAGACTCTTAAAAACTGTATTACATCCAAGAAGTAAAAGATCATGACCAATGCCACAATTCAAGTACTACATACAAATTATTTAAAATACTGGAATGATAAGAGTGCAATTTAGAACTTGATAATTGTTTTGTATAGGAGTAAAAGCAATTTATATATTTGAATTTTAATTAATATAAATTTATTTTTTACAAGTTTTAATAATTTTCATTTCAAACCACCTTTTGATTAGTGCAGAAATACATTTTGAGAGTCACCTCCCACCAATTGGTTTCAGCTCTTCACTTCTGAAAATCAGCAAACCAGCAATGAACTAGCTCTAAACAATACTCCTCTGAATGTCATCTAGTCAACAACAGTTTCATTCTAGTAGCCATGACTCTATAGTTTATGCCTACTTAGCTATACTTTTAGAAGAAAAGTTAGAAAATTCCTAAACACCATGCTTCCCTGAATACTTATACAGTGGAATCTTGAGATACGAGTTTAATTCGTTCATAACCTTGAGGCGTGGGAAACTATGAGATGCTGGAGTCGCGGTAAACTGGTGGGTCGTGTGCAGCCGGCCGATCCACGCAATTATTCCTATCTCAAATGTTGCTGGTATTTCAAAGCAAATATCGCTCACTCGACGGCTCATATCTCAAAAATCTCATATGTTAGGGCACTCGTATCTCGAGGTACCACTGTATAAGATCAATAGTCTGTTATTCTCAGAGAGACTATGCCTGACCAGTATAGCCCTCCATTATTATAGTGAACTATAACATCAGCTTTGTCTTCTTATTTAAGATATTGAGTAGTTATTTCATTATCCTTCAGACCCCACGGCACACTTACATTATATTTCTCTAGAGAAAAAGAGAAAAATATATATCTATATCAATACAGATGAAAATATATATCCTAACATATATCTTGCTTTCAAACTCATCACTTCCACTTCTAGTTTCTAGTTTACTCTCAACAAATTGTCTTTATTTATCCCAAAAGTAGAAAAATATGAGTAGTGCATCTTTAATTACACACAATACCTTCCCTAATATGGCTTGTATCTTCTGTGATGTTTTTCATTCTCCAAAGGATCTCTACTGAGCTCACCCTATGGTGAGCACTGGCATAAGACACAAATATTTACATGATTTTTTATCCATCCAGTGAGCTCTATCCACTTTCATATCTCTTCCCCAAATTTATTTATCATTAATTTTCCAATCTTGTTCCATCCAAGTCCCTGACCACCAGCCTAACAATTGGCTATAGCCTAAATCAGCATGTCATTGCATATCTCGCCTTTTCACATTTCAAGCAGTGAACCATCAGGTGTTCTGTCCACTAGGGGAAGTCCCTTCATCACTGTCCATCTGGGATGTCCCATAGAGGACCTGTAGTACTAGTCCACTTTTAGGTGGTGCCTGCATATCCTACAGAACCATCTGTACACTGGGTCTCCTCTTTCTCTGTCAAGTGATCAGAAGGAATTTCCCATGAAACCATAGGTGCACATTTGGGGAGAGAAGCAGAGTGAGGACCATGAGCATTTGAGTCATTTCCCCATGTAACTAACTTTCTACCTTCAGATTCTGCTCAGGCTGTTCATTATGGATGTCCTGAAGTTCTGTGATCCGCTGTCTGGAAGCTGGAGAACCAGGAAAATCAGGGCTACAATTCATTCTGAGTCCAAAGGGCTGAGGACCATGGAAGCTCAATAATGTAAGTCCAGGTCCAAACTGAAGAAGGCCTAAGTACCAGCAGCACCAATGTCCCAGAGCAGGAGAAGATGCCCCAGCTCAAGCAGAAAGTACTAGTAAATAATGCCCTTCCTCCCCTTGTTTGATTCAGTCTACCAATTCACATGCTAACCTCTTAAAGAAACATCTTCATATACATCCCCAGAAGTAATGTATTACAAAGGTCAGTTAAGTGGACACAAAATTAACCCCCACAAAACATAAAAATATTTCCATAACCCAGCCTTTTTTTTTTCATCTGCACTGGGTAGCCCAAGATAGCTTTACGTTCCCTGGGTTATAGCCTACTTCATTAGTTGCCCATCAATTTTCTATATGTCCTTTTTCACATTTTTAAAATTTTAATTTTATCCACCTATTTTAAGACTTTTTCAAAGACATTCATTTGAAAAAAAAAATCTAGTATACATTTGATTAAGTGGATTCCCACAAAATATTTAGCCATTATTGGCTCTGTATATTGCCACTCACATAAATATGTTCTTGGAATATGGCTTAGAAAATTGTAGAAGCAAACAATGAAGGAAATAATCTATGTAAAGGGGTTTAGTAAAATACAGAAAACAAAGCAATCACCCAATGAATAATAAGTCATAATAAATATTATTTTTAATAAGAATTATTTTATTAAAGGAAACTACTCCAAATTTTGACAAAGAAAATTCATTAGATTATCTTTCACATAATAAGAGAAAGAAGAGGAATAAATCTTAAGAGGGCCATCAAAATAGCTTTAAATTTCAAATGGAACTTTCAGCATAGGCAATGAGGAAAATATGCCCAAATATCTCAAAGGGGAATAAATATAAGGGAGGAGACACTTGAGAAAATTATTTCAAAATTTTGTACAGCATTTTACAATCACTTTTCAAACTACCATCACAGTTAAGGAGAATAAAATGTGAAGAAAGTAAATGACTTCAATTAAGATTCATTAATACTCAAGTCCAGTAGTCAACAATCACTTTTATTTTAATCTACTTTATATTTGATTCACTTAAAATGTTTCTGAATATATTGAAATAGATTTGCAAGTAGCATATAAAGCATATCTGAAGAAGAGGCCCAATTAAATGCCCAATTAAATAATTAAAATTTTTAACTTATCTGTAATCACTAGATTCACATAAGACAAAGTGTGAGTAATAAAGCCACTTTACCATTTGACATTCTTTTTAAGCCATAGACATCATTTTTTCTGTTCAGCTTACTCCAATCACATTAGGGGAAATACTATTTGAAAATAAATAGCATGTCCTTTAAACCTCTATTACTATGCAGTTCAGGATAAGGAAATAAAGAACTTTATCTCAAAAATATTAATGGGTCTCTACTAGATCTGCTTTCAGATAAATTCCCATTATTTAAAAGGAGTTTTCTGATTTATCTTAGTATACTTTTAAAAACATGATTAGCTTTTTACTTAGAGATAGATTCATCTGTCAAACAGTATCCCCAATGACTGTTTGTACACTGAATACCTTAAAAATAGATCAGAAGTAAAAGCACAAGCAATATCTTTTTTTTAACTAACATCTTTCTCCTTTGATGCTTTGGCTTTTAAAGAGCTTTACAAAAGAGCAATTCTTCTTATACTTTTTGAAATTTCTTAAGAGCATTAGCCTCTTTTTTAGTTCAGTTTACCCATAAGAGAGGTGGGAAAATGTGCTAAAGTGAAAAGTTATTCACATAATCTTTGTCCTAAATATGGAGAAATTTTAGTTGTGGCCACTTTAATGATTTAAATATTCAAAGCATGCATTAACATTTTTTAAACCTTCTTTTCCACTGATCCAGACCCTGATAAAGATTTAAAATAAAAGGCACAATAGAATAATAAAGAAAGATCAACTGTACTTGTGTTAAATACCACTAAACTCATTCTAGCCATCCTCTTTTTGTGTGTGCATTATTCCCAAACACTTTCACATAAGTGTTGTATTTGGTTTAGTGGAATGAACAGAAGCTATGGAACTACATGAAATGGATTTAAACATAGTTTAGCTAAATACTGCACAAAGTAATTATCCCCTAATAGTCTAAGTTTTCTCATTTACAAAATTAATGTAATAATGGCTATCTGATATATTTTCTATTAGCATTGCAAGAAATAAGAATAACATCCCTGGATAAAAAATTTAATAGGACAGACTAAAAAGCCCGGATATAAATCCACATAATATAGTCACTTGATCTTTATCAGTGAAGTAAGAGCAATACAGGGTGGGGCAAAAGTAGGATTGCAGTTGTTTGTATGTAAAATAATATAATAATTAATAAACAATACAAGAATAAACTCTGTATTTTTCATACTCATAATTATAGATCTACTTTTGCCTACTGTAGAACTGAGGAAAGATAGTCTTTTCAACAAATCATACTATGACAACTGGACATCCACATATCAATAAATAAATAAGCACCAATAAATCTAGATACAGATCTTTCATAAAATTAACTCAAACTGGATTGTAGACCTTAGTGTAAAATTCAAAACTATAAAACTCCTGGAAGATAACAAAAAAGAAAATATAGATGACCTTGGTTTTGGCAATGGGTTTTTAAATACCACATCAAAGGTACAATCCTTGAAATAAGTAACTGAATAGCTGAACTTCATTAAAATTAACAACTTCTGCTCTGTAAAAGACACTGTCAAGAAAATGAAGAGAAAAAGAAATCTAATAAACAACTGCAATCTAAAATAAAGAACTCTTAACAATAAGGTAACACAATTTAAAAAATAAGTCAAACATTTCGATAGACATCTCACCAAAGATATATTGATGACAAGCAAGCATATAAAAAGATGTTCCACATATCAATAAGAAACTGAAAATTAAAACAACAGTTAAATGTCACTACACACCTAGCAGAATGGCCAAATACAAAACACTGAGAATACCAAACGCAGATGAGGAAGCAACAGGAACTCTGATTCATTGCAGATTGGAATACAAAAATGGCACAACTATTTTGAGACAGTTTGGCAATTTACCACAAAATGGAACATACTCTTACCAAGCAAGCCAGCAATCACACTCCTTGGTATTTACCCAAATGAGATGAAAAATTATGTCCACACAAAAACGTACACAAATGTATATAGCAATTTTATTTATAATTGCCCAAACTCACAGTCTACCAAGATACTCTTTAGTACATGCATAGATAAATAAACTATAGTCCATTGAGCTGATGAAATATTATTCAAAGCTAAAAAGCAATGAGCTATCAAGGCATAAAAAGATGCATATTACTAAGTGAGAAAAGTCAATCAGTAAAGGCTATCTACTGGGTAATTCCAATATCATGATTTTCTAGAAAAGACAACTATGCAGATAGCAAAATGGTCAGGGGTTGCCATGGGTTAAGGGGGAAGGAGGAATGGATAGAGCATAAAGAATTTTTAAGGCAGTGAAACTATTCTGTATGGCTGTAATGGTAGATATATGTTATTATACTTAGTCAAAACTCATAGAATAGCCCAGCCAGTGCGGCTCAGTGGTTGAACATGGACCCATGAACCAGAAGGTCTTGGTTCAATTTGCTGTCAGGGCATATCCCAGGGCTGCGGGCTCCATCCCCAGTGTGGAGCATGCAGAGGCAATAGATCAATGATTCTCTCTCATCATTGATCTTTCTCTCTTCTTCCCTCTCTATGAAATCACTAAAAATATTAAAAAATAAAAACTCAAAGAACATACAACACCAAAAGTGAACCTTATGCAAACTATGAACTTTGAATGATAATGGTAAGTAATTACAAATTCATGGATTGTAACAAAAGTACCATTTGATGCAGGATATTGACAGTGGGGGAGGTAGTGTGTGTGGGCCAGCAACAGGGGGTGTATGTAAGCTCTCTGTCCTTTCCATTCAATTTTATTCTGTACCTAAATCTGCTCTAGAAAATAATTCTGTAAAAAGTTATTTTTTTAAACATCCTGTAAAACAGTAGTTGTAACTAGCTTGGTAAGTTAAGAATGCTAAACTGCTAGAAAAAAAAATATATATATATTTTCATTTTATGTATTAGTAGATACCATTTGGGCATTCATTGGTAGGAAGGAAGATATGGTGATTTTTCTCTGAGAATGACCATATATATAAATCTTTTTTAGGTATGGCCACTTTAGGACGCATTTTCAATCTGTAATCTCAAAATTGGGTTCTATATTTTTTTGCTTATTGTTTCTTAAATGCTGGCATTACTACTCAATTTGCCTTTTGCTGATAAGTCTTTTAAGTGTTACTATAATACAAAAATAAAAGAATGCAATAAATCTTTAATATAAGGAATAATGGTGGTGAGGAGCCAATGGGTACAGTTTCAAAAGACAGTGAAGGGAACCAAAAACAATGGTTTCTAAACAAGAAGATTGCCCAATCTAGCAAATTAAGAATGCTAAAATGTTCTCATCACAGCAATATTTAATAATCCCAAGAAGTAGTCAAATCAGAGTCCTAACTAGCCATCTCTGGAGCATATAAACAAGGCCACTGCTACTGTACCTAGAACTCTCACCCAGTTATCAGTTTCCTTGAGAGTAAGACTCATGTCACACAATTATACTCCTCAACTCTCTGCCAATCCCTGAGTGCCTATGACCTTATATCATCCTGGCAAGGATAAATGAATGGTGTTCATAAATAATAAGGGACAAGGCTGTGCAGGGGATATTCCTGAGAATGTTAAAGCACTTCATACTGTCTGAAGAATACAGATATCAGGCAAAGTAATAACATAGGACCTGGATAAAGATTTTAAAAACATAACCAACTTTATATGGAGCAGAAAATGACTCAAACACTGGTGACATAAATATGGATAAAAACTTGTGGTCTTTGGAAAGGTTCGCGGTACGTGTCTTTCAAGTCTAGCTCCAAAAGTTATTAACTACTGTCTCTAATTATTCACTCAAAAAAGAATGCTCCATTGTTCTACTATATATAACTTTGAGCTGATATTAATAGTTCTAATCTTCACTTTTATAATTTATAAATTAGTAATAATTGCCTATGTAAGTTAGGATAGTTGAACATGTCGATATGTTGTCAATATTTTAAATGTGTGCATTATGCACAGAACAGTTATTCTTCTATACAATAAAGAGCTAATATGCTAAATAGACCAAAGGGCAGAATGACCTTCCTGAATCACCAGTGGGCGGGGCTGCGGGGCTGTGATGACTGAGCCGCTTTCAGGAATTTGGGGCATTGGGCCTCTAGTTAAGTAATAATAACCAAGTCACATTTTACTGACATGATATTCACATCTAATGTTTATCTTTCCAAACTTGCATAATACACATACAAATCACCTCGTTTTCCTAGCCACCGAAGCATATTATTTTATATAATTAACTGGAACTGAAAGAATCTTACTACATTTTTGATACTTAGAGTTTAGCAAAGGTTCTTTAATTTCGTGTGGCTGTGAGGTTGGGTCAGGTGTTCATTTGTGTCCGAGACCACATGCCCTACATTAAAAAAGAGCACAGTTGGAAATTGCAGTTCCATTTCTAGGCTCTAGGGAAATACAAAAGAAAGTGAAATTAAGGATTAAGGGTTCCTGCTACTAAGCTGCAGAACACTCATTGTACTAGAGATGCAATGATTCAGTTCAATTCCATTGGAGAATGATGTGAAAATGAAACTGATGGGAAGAGCAAATGGAAACAGCTGTGTTTTACTGCAACGCAGACAGCCTGCGCATTTTGCTGCTTATTGATAATGAAAATGGAAATTGTAAGTGACAGGCTGAGGGTAGTTTATAAAGCAAACATTTTTGAAGCCTTGGAGGAGCTATTGCTTTTGGAAAGGCAACCAGCTGACCCACCTTTTGAATTATGCATGGTCACTGAATTCTGTTACAATCACGGAGACACACACTTGCACATCAAAAGAAAAATGCCTGAGACATAAAACAAAGTTTAATAGAGGCCCAAATATATTATTACTAGTGTCCCAATGCATGAAATTCTTGCACTTGGGGGAGGTTCCCTCATCCCAGCCTGCCAACTGAGGACTCCTTGGGGGGATGTCCAACTACTGATTTAGACCCTATCCATGTGGGTGATCAAACATCCCTCACTATCTGGGACCACAGGCTTCTAACCACTAACCTGCCTGCCTTCCTGATTATCCTTAACTGCCTTTGCCTGCCTGCCTGATTGCCCCCAACACCTCCGCCTGCCTGCCTAATAACCCTAACCTCTCTGACAGCCTGCCTGATCACCTCTAACTGCTCTCCCCTGCTGGCTTGATCTCACCCCAAACTGCCTCTGCCTGACTGATTACCCCTAACTTCCCTCCCATGCTGGCCTGATCTCAACCCCAACTTCCCTTCCCTGCTGGCCTAATTGCCCCTAACAGCCTCTGCCTTGGCCCCCACCACCATGGTTTTGTCTGGAAGGAAGTTGGACATCCAGAACATGACCAGTTGATCAAGTCTAATTATAATATTATACTTTTAGTAGTATAGATATATTATATAGGATAGGATTGCTTAAATCAAGGGTGGGAGGAGCCTTTTTCATCAGGAAGAGATGCTCTTGGCAGACAAAAATACATAATCCCTATATCTGGACTGATAGCTAGCCATATGCACCATACTGCCAAACTGGTCATTAAAAATTGAACTGCTTTCTTACACTTTATACCAAACAGCTGTTGCCCTTAAAACCCCTCCTCAGCCCCCACCTTAGGATCTGCCTTTGCAGTTCACCCAGATTAGGTTCTGATTGGTTGGTTTCTATGCCATCAGCATCAAAAGCCCCACCTCCGAGGCAGCCATTGGCTCCTTGCACTTCACCCAGATTTGGTTCTGATTGGTCAGTTTCTATGCCAGTCAAAATCTCCGGACCTATCAACAGGCCTGATCGGAGAGGCAAAGATGATCAGCAGTTCCAGTGGAGGCCCAAGAGAATGAGAGGTGTGGTTGCAGGCCAGGCTCTGAGAGAGAGCTGCCATGGAAGCTACAGTCAGACCCTGTTTCTCCCTCTAGGCCTCTCTTCAGTCCTGATCCACAGCCCCCTCAGCAGTAAGTGCTGGGTCACCACAGCAACCCAGCAATGACTTTAGGTCAGTTTAGCTTTCAGTCATTTTGGATGTTATTGACCCTGGGTTTTCATATAGTAGGAATTTTTATATTCTAATTCAGAGCTGATTATTGATCAGAATATATCTGGTATAGCCCTAACCTGTTTTGCTCAATGGATAGAGCATCAGCCAGTGAACTCAAGGGCTCAGGATTCTATTCTGATCAAGGGCATGTACTTTGGTTATGGGCTCAATCCACAGCAGGGGGTGTGCAGGAAGCAACTGATTGGTGGTTCTCTCTCATCTATGCTTCAACTCTATATCCATCTCCCTTCCTCTCTGTAAAAAATTAATAAAAATATCTATATATCTTAACTAATAATAGACTAACATGGAAATTGACTGTACCTCTGCTATGCTCATAGCCAGAGTGAGTGTGCAAATTAATCCAACAAAGATGGCAGTTAATTTGCATATATAGGCACCCAGCACCTGAGTCCTGGGAACATCCTGGCACCGCGTGGGCCCATAGCAGCCTGCAAAGGGCCTGAGCCAGGGGCCTCCTAGGCAAGGCCAAGCCTGCGATCAGAGCTAGGGGGCAGAGCCAGAGCTGGTGATCAGAGGGAGCTGGGGGTCCCCTGCCCAGAGTCTTTCAGCCTGGGCAAGGATGGAGCCTGCGATTGGAGGCTATTGGCAATTGGTGTGCACTATCAAGGAAACACCTCTTCTGACTGCTCACTGGCTAAGCTCCCTGTATGCTACTATTAATATTCTTATTAACTTGGGTAATAAGAATCCAAAAGGTGATCTAGGGGCATCACCTTCCCCTGATCGCTGGGGTCACCTCCTGCCCCCAAGGGCTTCTCGACTATGAGAAGGAGCATAATTCTTATTTTAATGTCTATCTATATATGTAAGAGGCTATCTATATATATAAAAGTGTAAGCAACCATCCAACTTTGACTGGCCAGTAGGTATAATGCACACTGACCACCAGGAGATAGATGCTCAATCCAGGAGCTGCCGAGCTCTAGTGACATGACATCAGTGGTTCCCTGGTGATGCGCCAGAGAGGAGGGAGTCTGATTCCAGGGTGTGACACCCAAGAATTGCCCTCTTGCAATCTGGAACCCTATAGGTGATGTCAGAGAGCTGGTTTCAGCCTGATCCTCACAGGCCAAGCTGAGGGACCACACCTGCCAGAGGGACGCTGCTCACTCCACAGATGCCCTTCAAGCCACTGCACTGCTCCAAGTGTGGCTGGATGGGGAGGGACTGTGGCAGGTTAGCTGCAGGGCATGTCTGGGCTGTCTTGCCCAGTTCCGCTCCACCAGCCACCTTCTAATTAATTTCCTTTTAATGGGCAAAAATCCATGCACAGAGCACTAGTATAACATAAAAAGATGCAATTCTAATTTATACTGTAATAAATATAAGGAGATATAAATCAATAACAAAAAGTGTGATAGAAAAGAAGTAAAAGTGTAATTTTTAATGCAATTAAATTTAAGCTGTTACCATCTTAAAACAGATCGCTATGACATCTGTTATTTAAGCCTCATGGTAACCACAAAGAAAATACCTATAGAAGATAGTCAAAAGAAAAAGAGAAAGGAACAAAAGCCTACCACTATAAAATGTAAACGACAAATAACAAAGGAAAATAGCAGAAGAGGTAAAGAGAGACATGAAAACCATAAAACATACAGAAATTAACAAAATCTCACTTGTAAGTCCTTATCTATCAAAATGTTTTAAATATAAATAGATTAAACTCTACATTCAAGAGAGATAGAGTAGCTGAATAGTTTGAAAAACAACAAACACACACAAGATTCAACTATATAAAATTCACTCTATATTTAAAAACACACCAGCTAAGAGTGAAGGTATGGGGAAAATAGTACATGCAAATAGAAACAAAAAGAGAGCAGTATTAGGTAAAATTGAATCATATAAAATAGACATTAAGTGAAAAACTGTTCAAGAGACAAAGAAGAATATTATATGATAATAATAGGTTCAATTCACCACAAAGATCTATATATATAAAAACCTAAGTACTGTTAAGACCAAATGACCAGAACAACCAGGCGACCAGACAGTAATTATGACAGCCCAAATCTGATTCACCTGCACCTGGAACCCAGACAGGAGGGAGGAGGGAGCCTGATTCCTCACAGAATCAGACATTGGTTAGCTTGCTACTGGGGCCAACCTCCTGTGGTCCCTCCCCCAGGCCAGCCAGACCCCTCATTGGCCCAATTACTGGCCAGGCAAAGGGACCCTATCCGTACACAAATTCATGCACCAGCCCTCTAGTATAACAATAATAAAATATACATGCATTTAACTTCAAAACATTCGGTTCTATAAAACAAACATTCATAAACATTCATGAATCTGGAGGAAGAACTATAATAATAGTAAGAGACTTTAATATTCACTTTTAATAATGGGTAGAACTTCTAGGATCTGCTGAGTTAGTTCAATTGGTTGGAGCATCATCCCAATGCAAGAATCAACCAATAAATAAATATGTGTAACAACAAATCAATGTTTCTCTCTCTCTCTCTCTCTCTCTCTCTCTCTCTCTCTCTCTCTCTCTCTTTCTCTTCCTCCCCCTTTCCTTTCTCCCTCTAAAAAGAGTTAATAAATAAAAAAAATATTAGATAGAGCATCTAGACAGAAAATAAACAAGGAAACAAAATATTTTATGCAAAGAACACATTCATATAATGGATGTATAAAGATCATGTGACACACACACAAGTGCCAAGAAACACTATCTACAGTATATCACATGTTAGGTTGAAAACCATATTATAACAAATGTTAGAAGATTAAAACATGGCAAACAATCTTTTCAACCATAATGGAATAAAACTAGAAAACAATAACAGTAGAAAACTAGAAAATTCACAAATATGTAAAAATTAAATAACACTCTTGAGCAAACACTGAATCAAATTAAGAGGAAATTAAAAAATAATATTTTGAGACAAATGAAAACAAAAATGCAATTTACCAAAAGGAAAGGCAGGCAGAAAAGTCAGTATAAAGAGGAAAGATTATAGCTATAAATGATTACACTCAAAAGAAGATATCAAATAAACAACCTAATTTTATATACTAAGAAACTAGAATATAAAATACAAACTAAGTTCCCATTTAGCAGAAAGAAGAAAATAAAGATTAAAGCAGAAATAAAATAGTGACTAGGAAAACAATAGGGGGAAAAACCCTAAGATTTGGTTTCTGAAAAGATAAATAACACTTATAAAACTTTAGCTAAACTAAGATAGAGCTCAGACTCATAATTACAATCAGAAATGATTTTAGACATTACAATTGATACCACAGAAAGAAATGGTGCCATAAGAGATAATAGGAATAACTTTTCACTAACAAACTAGATAACCTAAAGGAAATGGATAAATTCCCAAAAATATGTAACCTACAAAAAGAATAAATTATAAAGAAGCAGAAAATCTGAAATTAGAAAGAAGAAAATCTAGAGTGGAGACTGGATCAATAATAAAAAAAATCTAACACAGAAAATCCCAGGAATAAATGGCTTTGCTGATTAAATCTTACAAACCTTTAAAGAATTAAGGCCAATCATTTTCAAACTCTTCCAAATATTGGAGAGATGGAAACATTCCCAAATACATTTTATGAGGCCAACATTACCCTAGCATTAAAGCAAGATAAAGCCATCACAAGGAAAGACAGCTATAGTCTATTAACCCTGATGAACTCCCATGCAAAAATCCTCCACAAAACATCAGCAGGACAAATTCAACAGCACATCAAAAGGATCATTCACCAAGACCTGGGATGAAAGAATGATTCCACATGACAATCAAAGTGACATACCATGTGAACAGAATTAAATATTTAAAAATCACATAATCATCTTATTAGATGCAGAAAAGGCATTTAAAAATTCAAAATCCATTCGTGATAAAAACTCGCAATAATTACCTTAATGTAATTAAGATTATATATGGCAAGCCCACACTTCACATCATAGTCAAGGATCAAAACTGAATTTTTTCCTTGAATGTTAAAACAAAACCTGGATGCCCACTCTTGTCACTTCTATTAAATATTAAATATATTCAGTATGTTATATAAAGGAAGCATTTACAGCAAGGAATTTAAAACTTTCATGTGTCCTTTTAATATAGCCTCATGTAGTTAGATATGTAATTCTGTAAAAGTGGTTACTGAAAGGACATTTTTAAAAAAATCTAGTTTCCAATATCTTACCTACACTGAAAAGGATTGGACTGGATATTGATAATACTATCTCTTCCCCTATTCAATGTATAATTATTAAATCAATATTTCTTTGCTAAATAAGCTAGACAGACTTATTAAAACATCTTAGAGTTGTATGTAAGTATATATTGTGGGGTTTTGTTGTTGTAAATTAAATTTTCTTTTTATTTTGATTTTTATATGTCTTTGGGACTATATTTTGAGGATTCAAAATGAAAGGGTATCACTTTCATCAAGAAGAGAAAAGGTCCTCACAACTGACCAATGTTTTCCCTCACGTGATCTGTGTGTGTGTGTGTGTGTGTGTGTGTGTGTGTTTCCCTTCCTCCCTCCCTTCTTCATAAAAAGAAGAGAAAGGTGCACAATGCAGTGGGCAGATAGATGATGTGCTATTGAGCTGAATACTTGGAACCTGGGTGCTTTATATGTTACCACACTAAATTCAGTAACAAAGTATTAAATTTAAAAAAAAGATTTCAAATCAATCAATTTTGTTTCATAACTATAGGGCAAATAATGTTATATCATAAATTAAGTAATATTGTACAAGTAATTAGGGGACCTGAGTTGCCTTGAAAGGACTGTTCCTAACCAACTGTGAGACTTCGTACAACTAATTTACCTGCAATGGAGCTCTGTTTGTCATTTGTAAAATGAGGATTTGGAACTTATGTCCCAAAAGTAGAAGCTCAGCCAAGGTGCAGAATGTTTTCCCTTTGACAGAGATAGTTGTATAAAGTTTCCCAATGCTAAATGCTTTTCCCCAAGTATTCACCACAAATCAAAGTTGGCGATCTAAAACCAAACCAAATAATTTCCTTTCTTATGTGAGATAGAAAGAATCTGAGAAAATTTAGAATGTAAAAATATATAACTGATTGTAGCAAATTTGCTTCATTCTAGGGAACCTTATTGATTTAGTCAACAGACATTTATTTAACACTGATCATTATGCAAAATAGGGCACTAAAATTAAAAAGAAGAAGAAAAAGAAAAAAGAGAAGATGGATTGGTTTCCAAGAACTTACAAATGATGCCAGAAGCAAGGAGAGACACATGGAGTGACCACATGGTTTCCAAAGAGCAATATGTTCTTATAAACATCCATGTTATTTCTTTCCTCCAAGATTTATCTTGTTTTGTTCTACATTAAAGCTATTGCGGGCACCAACTTACCATGCTGCAGTCTTTTTTCCTCCCAACATATGGTTTAATATTTAACAATTATCCAAAGCATGAGATAGAATAAGGCTTACATGACAAATACTAGCATTCACATCAGTTGCCATAATAGCAGGAGTCTGCATGACTTGTCTACTATTGTGAAAATTGTCTCAAATAATGAGCCATCTATCATGTAGACAAATCATTTCCACCAGGTCTAGCAAAACAAAACATGCAGCGGTGAAAAACAAAACAAACAAAAAACAATAGGGGATTGTGGTGTTTGTGGCAGAGAAACCCATTAAATTAAGTATGGTGCACCAGTGCGTTAAATCACTGCCAAAAACTAAATATAAATTAAAACTTGGAGCGAAAGCTGTCTGAGCAACAGGAATTAAAGCTGTTATAAATTAAGAAAATAAATGAGAAATTCTCAATAAAGGGATAATATGAAAATTACCTAGCCAATATTTAAAAAACAACGTATAGCTACAGATGATATGTGTAGAATTGTGCATCTGAAACATCTATAATTTTGATAACCAGTGTCATCTCAATCAACCCAATAGAGGAAAAAAATAGATATTCAAAACAAAATATATGTCTTCATACACTTATGCTTAGAATCAATTGTGATAAACCGTGTTGGATAGGCCAAACTTACACATTAAATTGACAAAGCAATAGAATGAAAATCTTCATAATTATTGTATTTTGCTTAGATCATAATTTATTGGATATTTTGTTTGTATTTCTGGCAATATTTTAAAAATTTATAATCATTTAGACTTACTATGTCTTATCTTTGGAATTATGATACATTTTTCTTAAGGAAATACTGAATATAAATGACATTAAATATGTTGCACATATTGTTGAGCTAATGACTATCTTACTGTCGCAAAAGAGAAGGGAAAGGAATAATAAATGAAATATGTAATAGCATGATATGTAGTAGTCTGACATCAAGTTTTGAAGTTGGATATGTGTAGGTTCTAACTGTTAGAACCTACACATATCCAACTTCAAAACTTGATGTCAGACCCTATACATAATCATCTATTATGTGATTGAACTAGTTACTCAAAGACTACAAACTTTAGTTCTCTCGTTTGTAAATGGAGATGAATACATCAGCCCCATAGATTTTAGAGGGAGGAAGGGGGGAGGGAGAGAGAGAGAGAGAGAGAGAGAAAAAGAAACATCGATCTGTTGCCTCCATCATCCATCCCAATCTGGCATCATACCTTCCACCTGGGAATGTGCCCTGTCAGGAATCAAACCCACTACTTTCGGTACATAGGACGACACACCAACCAACTGATCTACACCAGCCAGGGCAATCCCATAAATTTTTATGAGGTTTAATGATACAATATGTATAAAGTATCAATGTAGTGCATGGTTTCAAAATAGAGGTAATTGTAATTTGCCCTCCAGCGAGGGAAATTTAGATAGAATACAAATAGTATTTGGTTCTCATTGTCTACAATTACTCAAAATGACCATTTCATCATGGTATGTCACTGACAATGCATGGTATGTCACTAAAGTGAATTATAGCACGTGGACACGGTTTCCCTCTGTGCAATGTCCACTGTAGTCAGGAGGTGAAATTCCACTTAGCTGTATCTTGAGCAATGTATTTTTGGACAAAATACCTCATTGCTCTGATATCTTTTCTTCACCTGCAAAATGGGAATAATCACACTTCATAAATCCTGCTGAGCTATACAACAACTGTTGTAATTACTTTTTTACCAGCAACTCCACTTTGGAGAAAATTACTGTAACTTCCCACATCATTTTTCACTGCGCAAAGACTTTCTGTGGATTCTTGTATTTACAACAAAACTAATTAGTCATCTTAGCACTTAGGAAGTATTAACAAGTTAAAAGGACAATATCAGCACTGTACCTCATTTAGCAGCTGGCATCTTGCTGATTATATATATATACATACATTATATATACATATATAAATAAGTTTAGCTTTGGTAAACTTCCCAGATAATTCTGTAGATCCAGTCTCATTTAACTTTTGCTGAATTTTGCTCACCAAACAAATAAAACACCACTCAGTCAAAATATGTGTGGTTTTAATGTGAAGCCTTCACATTAAAAAATAATACAGGTAACATAGACTGAAGCAACTAACGTGGTAAAAAATAAATCCAACTGATTATGAAATTATTCACTCTGTTAGCAATATACATCTTTCAATAATTTAAGGTCAAACATATATTTTGACAGTTTTAGTGCATCTGTATATATTTGCATATTTATTAATGAATTAGTATCCCTCTGTCAGTTTTCTGATTGATGTAATCCACTGAGACCAGACCCATTGTGGATATATCAGGTTGTTCAGAGCAGTTGTGGCAAACCGTTATCTATTTATTTCTCATTTTAAATTTCTTGATTCAGCCAACTGCACTATAATTTAGAAAAGAAAAATACCCTATGATGGGTCTAAGCGTGCTTAACAAACTTCACTGCAATCTTAAAAATGCTTTTACGCTCTGTTTTATGTCAGCTTCTGCAAAGAATACCTGTAGAGCAGGTTTAATAAGTTATTGTATGATCTTAAACCTGGAGATAATGGGAGAAACACTATAGCTTAATAACAAATGAAGTGGTATTGGATTATTTGTGTCTGTTACAATGCACTTTTCAACGATTCACGTCTCATAAGTTTTATTTCATTTGGGGCCGTTTAGAACAAGGAAGCCTGTTTGTTTTCCCTCTTTAGATAAAGACGCATTTTTACCTCTACTCTTTTGGCAGGAAATTCAAAATATTCCTCTAAAGAACTGAAACTTTCAGAGAAAGAAGTAGGAAAGACAAACAAAGGGTAATAATAATTGAGGTTAGGGGCATCCTCACTAAAGAAATAAACACACAAAAATACATTGTATATGTATTAACCAATTTTACTCCTCAACATCATTAGGTGTTGAATTTTTTTTTTACAGATAAAATCATGAATTTAGAAGTTTCACCATCCTTACTAATTGTGGCATTAAGAAAGTAATTTTATTCTGATGTAAATAAAATAAATGTAAAGAGTTACTGCTGACTTACAATATGTATTTGCCTAAATTCCCAAATTTTCATTTTTTTCACTCACTTGTTCATTTAACAGTTCTTATCACAGGCCTATAGCCCTAGGCTAGTAGCTCAGTTGGTTAGAGTGTTTTCTTGATATGGCAAGCTTCTACAGTTGGCCCCACAAATATAACCAACTGATGTTTGGCAAGGAAATAAAAGCAATAAAATACAGAAAGGATAATCTTCTCAGTAAATGGTGATAAAGCAACTAAAAACTAAATCTAGACACTGATCTTACAACCTTCACAAAATTAACTCCCAAGTGGATAATAGATCAAAGGTAACACACAAAATCGTAAAATATTGTATGATGATACAAGAGAAACTCTAGGTGATCTTGAGTTTGGCAATGACTTTTTAGGTACAAAACCAAAGCATGATCCATTAATGAAAAAAGTTGTAAGTTGGACCTTATTATAATTACAAACTTATGCTCTGTGAAAGTGACAGTTAAGAGAATGAAAAGATTACCCACATATTTGGGAGAAAATCTCTATAAAACACATACCTGATAAAGGACCGGTATTCCAAATATGTAAAGTACTCCTAAAATTCAAAAATAAGAAAACAAAAGCTAAATTAAAAATTGAGCAACATTTCTGAACAGACACTTCACTAATGAAAATATACAGAATGTAAGGCATATGAAAAGATGTTCAATATCATATGGAATTAGAGAATAGCCAATATGAGCAATAGCAAGATACCACTACACACCTATTTCAATGGCTAGAGTACAAAATACAACACTCATCCAGTTGTTGGTGGGAATGCAAAATGGTACAGCCACTTTGGAAGACACTTTGGTAGTTTCTTAAAAAACTAAACATACCTTTATTATATAATCCAGTATTCACATTCCTTGATATTTACGCAAATGATATGAAAACATGTCCATACCAAAAGCCCCACACAGATGTGGGTGGTAGGTTTATTCATGATTGTCTAACATTTGAAACAATAGAAGTGTCCTTCAACAGGGAATATTTTAAATTGTCATTTAGCCTGGCCAGTGTGGTTCAGTGGTTGAGCATCTACCCATGCACCAGGAGGTCCCTGGTTGGATTCCTAGTCAGGGCACATGCTCAATGTTGTGGGCTCTATCCCAGTAAGGGGACATGCAGGAGGCAGTTGATCACTATGTCTTCCTCTCCTTTCTTTTCTCTGAAATCAATAAAAATATATATTTAAAAATTTTCATTTGTTTTCCCCCTAAAGAGTAAAAGAGAAAAATCACTTGAATTTTAAAAGATGTGAGAAAATATCTTAAATCTTATTATTGTAATGCAAGTATTAATATGCAAGTGATTTCCTAGAACATGTATGTTCAAACTTGCAATTAAATTGTTAATAAATATTACTTGGCTTAAAACATGTAAAATGTATATAATTTGTCAGGTAAAACTAGAGCTTTTTTAATGTAACAATGTTCTATATATATAAAAGGCTAAGTGATAGCTGATCAGCTGGTAGGTATGATGTACACTGACCTCTAGGGGGCAGATGCTCAATGCAGCAGCTGCCAAGTGACAGCAACTTTGCAGGGTGCCCTCTTGCACTCTAGGACCCCTCTGGGGATGTCAGACTGCCGGTTTTGGCCCTATCCCCAAAGCCTGGCTGAGAGACCCCACCTGCCAGAGATACCCTGCTCACTCCACAGGAGGTTGGCTCTAGGGTGTGCCTGGCCAGTTTCGCCCAGTCCCACCCTGCTGGCTACTTTCTAATTAATGTCCTTTCAATGTACACGAATCCGTGCACCAGGCCTCTAGTCATATAATAATGCCGTTTATCCCTCAGTTTCCCGAGAAGATGATAATACCTAGTTTTTAGGTATTATTTATTTATTGTTTATTATTTATTTCATTCATGAATAAAAGGGAAATAGTGCATTGAAATACAGTGGTACCTCGAGATATGAGTGCCCTAACATATAAGATTTTTGAGATACGAGCCATCGAGTGAGCAATTTTTGCTTTGAAATACGACCAACAGTTGAGACGAGTATCGGGCGGATCGGCTGGCTGCACACGACCCACCAGTTTACCGCGACTAGAGCGTCTCATAGTTTCCCACATCTCAAGGTTACGGAACGAATTAAACTCGTATCTCGAGGTGCCACTGTAGTACT
This sequence comes from Lasiurus cinereus, assembly GCA_011751065.1. Lineage (NCBI taxonomy): Eukaryota > Metazoa > Chordata > Mammalia > Chiroptera > Vespertilionidae > Lasiurus > Lasiurus cinereus. The sequence continues at coordinate 6,815,906 of JAAGEH010000043.1, read as the reverse complement.
AGATAAGTCTTCATTTCTTTCACTTCTATGTATACTCAAATACACGTGCAGAAAATACACCCCGATACAAACTTATAATTCTGACAGTTTGAGAACTGTGGTTAGGGAAAGAAACGCAGCCCTTATCTGAAGTAGGGATCAAAGAAATATAAATGCGTTGGAAGTTAGGCGGAAGGCTCTCAGCTTCTCAGCAGTCCCCTGCAGAGAGAGGCTGCCAACCAAACACTCCGCAAATGTAAAGCACTTCACAGTCCACGCTCAATGTAAACATCTTGAACTGGGCTCCTGACATTCTTCTATTCACTGAGGTTTCGCAGAGTGGAGGTGGTAAGTGCTGAGGACCAGCAGCAAGAGGAGAAATCTCCATGGAGAGTGGTCAAACACTCTCATTTCGTGGGAGGAGGAGAAAAGATTTTGCAATCTAGATAAGCTCTCTGCATAGAGTGGGTCCTCTTCAAAGGGAGTGCAAGCTGTTGATAGCCATCAACGGCTGGAGCCACTTTATTTTCTAAACCCCATGTGTGTCTAATATGCACTTTCATGTGCTACTCTTGGGAGAAATAATGCTGATATCATTCTGCTGTCAGGAGCATCGTGCAAATGGAAACAGAGGAGGGAATTTGTTTTGACACCACGAACAGTAAGTGGTTTCAGTCTGCATCCACTGATGAGGAAGCTGATGTGTCGTCCTCTTTGTCATGTGCCTCTCTCCGCTGTTACTCCCGGCCTCTGATTTTGAAAGCACAGTCTGTGAAGTGTAATAGTGGCTGCTGGCATGTTTCATCGGAGAGGTCAGTGTCTCATTTTACCTGGGTATGGACTCCAGGTTTGCAGACAGCTTGATGCGATTGCAGGCTATCATCTAGCCACTGCCTTCTGGAATATTAAGCAGCAGCCATCCCATGTATAAATCCCAATGTTTATTTTATCTCACACTCCATCTGCTGATAATCCCTTTCTCGCTGTCCTCTACCCCCACATATTTAGATAAAAAAATGCGACAGCAGCTTCACTTCAGGATAAACACTACTCCACAGAATTTGTGAGCTCCATTAATTTATTCCACATTGGACAATTTGATTTTTTTTTTCTGCACTGACACCAGACATTAGGCACAAGGATGAAGAAGATAAAGGCCATCTAACCATATGAACTTTATATTCCAAAGACAAAAGCAGCCAAAACCGGTTTGGCTCAGTGGATAGAGCGTTTGCCTGCGGATTGAAAGGTCCCGGGTTTGATTCCGGTCAAGGGCATGTATTCTGGTTGCGGGCACATCCCCAGTGGGGGGCGTGCAGGAGGCAGCTGATTGATGTCTCTCTCATTGATGTTTCTAGTTCTCTATCCCTCTCCCTTACTTTCTGTAAAAAATCAATAAAATATATTTAAAAAATAAAATAAAGACAAAAGCAGAGGATAAATGAATTGATTGTTGATGCAATGATTATTACATTTTATAAATATTGTAAAGAAGACAACAAAGTGCTAGAGTAGACAATAAGGGCATGAAATGGGCAGGATTTAATTCAGGAAGGGACTCACAAAGTCTGTTCAAGTAATACGCAAGCTGACACTGAAGAGATAATAAACAGACAAATGGAAGAACAAAAACAAAACACCTTCCAAGCACAGGTAACTTCAGGTAAATGATGCTGAGCCAGGAAAGAGCTTGGTCTCCTTAAAAGCTGCAGAAAGACCAGTAAGACTGCAGTCAATTTATGCACCACGAGGTTGAAGAAATAAATATTGGGTCATGTCATGAAGGGCTGGCCAACTTTTAGGTTTAAGATTGAAGTTTCATGCTTATTTGTATTGCACTGGTTGACCATGAAAATATTGAAAGAGGAAGTGATGGACTTAACGGTTGCATTTTTTCAATGTACTTCTTGCTACCAAGTGGGAAATAGACAAGAGTGAGAGTTGGATAAAAGAATTCAAGTATGAGAAACATGATGGAGGAACAGAGAGCAGGACCCATTCAAGACCAAGTTTAAAGGTGGAATTGATAAGATTGGCTGATGGATTGCATGGAAAAATGAGGAAAATAAAATAATGGCAATTGACAAATTAAGACAAATACAGAAATATCAAACTTAAAACAAACAAATCAATAAATAGTATTTAGCAAGGATTTGCTGTGCTTATTAGAAGAATTGACAAACTGGGAGCTTTCAACTTGAAAATGGATTTGAACTTGAGACATGCCATTACAGGATGGCTTATAAAGTGAAAATAAAGCAGTTGTTAAACTTTACAATGGCTGGTTATTGCAAAGGGGTTTTTCAGATGGCAGGGGATTATTTAAAAGTAACTATATTATTTTCTAAGTTTCTTGTATGCATATCAGAGGCATTTTCAAGAAATTAAGTTTCCCTTATATTCATGAAATAAGCAAGATTTGGTTTTACTTATGTGGCTTACATGGTTTTGTCTGCTCAGGGAATTCGCAAGACCAGTCTCCATTTTTTATTTTAACAATGTCTACATTTCTGGCCTCCGCAGTTGGAATAGGATGGTGCCATTTTCTAAGGAGGAAAGCTTAAAGCAGAGGGAGTGGGCATCAGAATCAGGTCATAATCAAGCTAAATCTGAGGCAACTCAGAGACATAAATGAGAATAACCTGAACAGGGGCACACCTTTGTTACTCAGATATAAATCTGAGCAACAGAAAAGAGATTATTATTCTGAAGAGGTTGAGTTTCCCTTGAGAGGAAGTCGAAGAAAAATGGAATTCATCAAATTCCAACACAGGATGACACTCGGAGCAACTCAAAGTTAAGTGTTTGAAAATAGTTGAAGCTCTATGCCTTCTTGATTCATCCAGGAACATAGAGTAGAGGATGCTTTTGCGTATGATAAAGCAGCCTTTAATTTAGCTTATGTTTATATTTTATTGCTACTGAAATGCCATAGACAGATAGCACCTGAATTTTACACCCATATTTCTTTAAGGAAAGAAGAAGAAAAAAAACTCATATATTATAAAATCACGGTGCCTATTTTCCTATTCAGCACTTTCATGTTCACTGAATAATTGCATAATGTTGAGTTTCCTATGGCTAGTGGAGGTAAAAATTGAAATTTTTAAGAGCTGAAACACAAGGGAAGAGAGGTGTGTTTTCTCAAGAAAAATATGCACAAACCTAATTTTGCTTTGCAATGTCTATTCCCCTCTGCCAGAGGCACACTCCTCCGGAATAATGCTGCATATAAATTCCTTTATAAACGCTGGTGCTTGAGGTAAGGATGTTCCAGCTAGATAAGTAGCAGGAGCCAACCTTGTTAGAAGATCATTGTGTCAGAGCAGATTTTGACTGAATTTGTCCGTTGGGTTCAGGGGGAGGGGAATAGCATGTGAGTGTTTTTAAATGTGAAGGAAACTTTCCAGTCCATTTAATCTGAATTCTCCAGAAGAAACTGAAGTTCACGAAGGTGGAGTCGGCTTCTCAAGGTCATGCAGCTACTTAGCGGCAGATGTGGAACTTGAACTCAAGTCTCCAGACTGGGGCCCCTATAATGTAAGACCCCACTTGACCCAGCATGCATACATATCCCAAAGAGAAACCATGACTGAGCCCGGTTGACTTTGGGCAATACAGTTGCTTCACTGGAGTTATAATTCTTGCTACAATCAAAATAGCTCTTAAGGTCTAAGGAAGTCTCTTTGGAGTTTATGACTGTAGAATCATCTTTGGGGAAGGGGCAGATCCAAAAACATGTTTCTTTTCTTTCTTGGCACTACTTGCCATTTCAATCGGGTTTTGAGCAACTGCCTCTTTGACATTGTGTGACTGAGGATAACAATACCAGTGTTTAGAAAGACTTAAAATCCAATCATCTCCAGCTCATGCATTGCTGAAAAATACCTGTTAAAAGTGCTTTTCTGCCGAGACCAGTTTGGCTCAGTGGATAGAGTGTCAGCTTGTGGACTGAAAGGTCCCAGGTTTGATTCTGGCTGGGGGCATGTACCTTGCTTGCGGGCACATCTCCACAGTGGGGTGTGCAGGAGGTGGCTGATCGATGTCTCTCTCTCATTGATGTTTTTGACTTTCTATCTCTCTCCCTTACTCTCTGTAAAAAATCAATAAAATATATTTTTAAAAAAGTGCTTTTTTAATATGCATGCATATTAACATAACCAATGGACACAGACACTGAGGTGGTAGGGCCTTGCCTGGGCTGAGAAGGGATGTGGGAGGGGGTCAATTGGGGGAAAAGGAGATATATGTAAAACTTTAGACAATTTAAAAAAAAGTGCTTTTCAGAGTTGGATTTTGTTCTTTCAAAAAAAAAAAAAAACCCAACAACAAACAAACAAAAAAAAACACCCTAGAATTTTTAATTTCATGAGCATATACATGTATGTAACATTATTTCATTCAACTAATAGTGTGAAGCATAGCCATGTGGTAAACTTAATATAGGAATACAGAGAATACATGACTACAGAAGGGAGCGAACCAGGCCCCGGGAGCTTAGAGTAGAGTAAGAAAGAGACACTCACAATTAAGTGTATAATTATAAGTGCATAGTTACAAATTGTGATGTATTACTTGAAAAAGACTCAAAGGCTATGATGTAGAATTACACTGGAAGTTATATTTAGACTATCGGCCTATTGCATGAAAAGATTCATGCAACAGGCCTTCCTTCCCTTGGCTTCCAGCACTGGTTTTCCTCTGGCACCCAGGACGCAGGCCTTCGCTCCCGTTGGAGTCTGCCATCTTTGTCTTTGCTACAGACCCTGGAGGAGTCTGCAGTCTTCCTCTTTGCTGCGCTGAAGTGCCGCTCCTGTAGACCCCTTCACCCCCGCCCTTCCTCTCATAGCAGGCATTCTGCCCACCCGGCCACTCTACACCTGGAGCAACTGGGCGGCCGCCATCTTTGTCCTTCTAATTTCCATATTTCCTCCTGATTGGCTGATGGGCATAGCAGAGTGATGGTCAATTTGCATGTTTCTCTTTTATTAGTGTAGAAGGCAAGTCAGGAACAGTCTAAAGTATACACGAGGCTATGAAGAACAAACACTATGTATTCAAGCAGTTGATTAAACAACTATTTTTTTTAAAACTGAACATTCATTATTAGAGGGAATCACATTATAGAATGTCATGAACAAATGTAGGTTTTATAATCTGGATAAATTTTTAAATTATTTTATACAAATGCAATTCATTAAATTATAAACTACATATATACACATTATTAGTTTTTCTCTTATCATTTGCACATTTGCCTGAAACATTAGTGAATTATCAATTTCATAGTACAGCACTGTTAGCTGTGGTAAATAGGCATCAGTTTTATTTGTGAAAATTTAGAGATGGTTTTTCTAGAGGGGATTTTTTTTTTGCACTTTCATTTCTTTATTGGTTAAGGTATTACATATTTGTCCTCATCCGCCCCAGTACCTTCCCAAACACCCCCAACTCATGCCCACATATCCTGTTGACTGTGTACTGGTTAGGCTTATATGCATGCTTACAAGTCATTTGGTTGATCTCTCCACCTTACTCTTACCTTCCCCACCCTTCCCTCTGAGGTTTGACAGTCTGATGCTTCCCTGGTTCTGCATCTGTTTTTGATCATTAGTTTATGTTGTTCATTATTTCCCATAGATGAGTGACATCATGTGATATTTATCTTTCTCTGACTGGCTTTTTTCACTTAGCATAATGCTCTCCATTTCCATCCATGTTGTTGCAAATTATAGGCATTCCTTCTTTTTTAGCACAGTGTAGTATTCCATTATGTAGATGTACCATAGTTTTCTGATCCACTCATCTGCTGATGGACACCTAGGCTATTTCTAAATCTTAGCTATGGTAAATTATGCTGCTATGAACATAGGTTTGCATGTATTCTTTCTCATTGGTATTTCTAGATTCTTGGAATATATTCCTAGAAGTGGGATTACTGAGTCAAATGGGAGATCCATTTTTAGTTTTTTGAGGAAACTCCATACTGTTCTCCACAGTGGCTGCACCAGTCTGCATTCCTACCAGCAGTGCACAAGGGTTCCTTTTTCTCCACATCCTCTCTAAAATTTATCCTTTATTGATTTGTTGATGATTGCCGTTCTGACAGGTGTGAGATGGTACTGCATTGTTTTGATGCACCTCTCTGATAATTAGTGAGTTTGAGCATGTTTTCATATGTTCCTTGACCTTCCTTCTGTCTTCTTTCCAAAAGTTTCTATTTAGGTCCTTTGCTAATATCTTTATTAGATTGTTTATCTTCCTTTTTGTTAAATTGTATGAGTTCCCTGTAGATGTTGGAGATTAAATCCTTATCCGTGATAACATTGGCAAATATGTTCTCCCATACAGTGGGCTTTCTTCTTGTTTTATTGATGGTTTCTTTTGCGGTGCAAAAACTTTTTATTTTGATCTAGTCCTATCTGTTTATTTTCTCTTTATTTTCCATTGCCCTAGGAGCAGTATCAGTGAAGAATTTCCTTAAGCATGTGTCTGAGATTTTGCTCCCTATGGATTCTTCTAGTATTTTTGTGATCTCCTGTCTATGTTTAAATCCTTTATCCATTTTGAGTTTATTTTTGTGTATGCTGTAAGTTGGTTTATTTTTGTGTATGCCCTAGTTTCATTAATTTTTTTTTGCCTGGATCTGTCCAATTCTCCCAACACCATTTATTGAAGAGACTGTCTTGATTCCATTGTATGTTCATGCCTCCTTTGTCTAATATTAATTGAGCATAGTGGTTTGGTTCTATTTCTGGGTTCTCTATTCTATTCCATTGATCTGTTCTAGAGGGGATTTTTTTAAATCTGTATATTCTCTGCTTCTTGAGAAATGAATGATTTTCCTAGATACATGGGCTGTTGAATTAAAGAGAAACAAGTGCAAACCATACTTTAACTATGGCTACTTGACAAGATATTTAGCCTCTTTCAGCCTTATATTTATAATGAAAAAAAATGCATTCATTTTATAATGCAATATTTAAAACAAAGGCTAGGACATCATAACCATATAATATATAACAACTAATATTATATTTTCTCCATTAAAGAACTTATCAATTGCATTTAAATGTTTATTTACTTTTATTTTCAATTGGTTTGTGAACTACTGGAGGGTTAGAGCCACTTTTATTTTTTTAAATATATTTTATTGATTTTTACAGAGCTGAAGGGAGAGGGATAGTTAGAAACATGGATGAGAGAGAATCATTGATCAACTGCCTCCTGCACAGCCCCTATTGGGGATGTATGTGCCTGTAACCAAGGTACATACCCTTGACCGGAATCGAACCTGGGATACTTCATTATACAGGCCAACGTTCTATCCACTGAGCCAAACTGGTTACTGCTAGAACTATTTTTACACAGATATTTACATCTTTGAATTCCAGATAAGTAGTATATATTTAAAGATTTTACACATTTTAAAGTTGCTAGATTCTAGCGGTTCTCAACCTGTGGGTCGCGACTCCTTTGGGGGTTCATCGACCCCATCACAGGGGTCGCCTAAGACCATCAGAAAACACAGATATTTACATTATGATTCACAACAGTAGCAAAATTACTTTAGGAAGTAGCAAAGAAAATAATTTTATGGTTGGAGGTCACCACAACATGAGGAACTGTATTAAAGGATCCCGGCATTAGGAAGGTTGAGAACCACTGTGCTAGAAGATATCAAGCATATCATTTTTTTTATAAAGTACATTGGACTAAATGAACCCCATTTTTCTATTCAATATGTTCAGTATTTCAATGCTTGCTGAGCTGTTCCCTTTGCCTCCTTTTTACCCCCACTCCTGTTATTTATTTTTCTCTTGCTATATGGCTATTACTGCTTTTTGTCATACTAATGCATCTGCATATTTCAGTCTTTTCTTCCTGTGATAATTTGTGTAGTCTAATCTGCTCTACACAAAGAAGATTATCAATCTTGAAAATATAGGCTGTATTAGATGAATTATATTCACATATATACTGACAGCAAGAGGTTTATAGTATAATTTTTAGGCATCTAATTTTGCAATTAATGTGATACTGATATTACTTTCCTTATTGTTCTCAATTATTTACTGTCTCTTAGTTTGAAATGTTGGTACAGTAAAGATGAAAGATGTATTACTTTTGCCATAAAGAAATAATAAAATATACATATTTTACTCACTTCTATTCATGGCATGTATTGACCCCAGGAGGTATCCCAAGTATTATTGCATTGAACTTCATTATTTTAGACATGAAGAAACAGATTAGTTAGTTACCTTGTGCAAAATTCTACAACTAGTCAAGAGCAGATGGGAAACCCTAACTAACAAGATTTTAATTAATGCTGGGTAATTTTGGTATTATATATAATAACATTTTCTAGTACCAGCTCTTTATCGCAATGTTTAATTGTATATGATGGTGATTAAAACATATTGCTAAAGACTCAAAAAAAGAAATATAAGTTGACAGTAACATGTAGCATTGATCTAAAAAACTATCAAAATAAGTATGAAAGATGAGTTCTGGAAGCTTATTTAATGTATTTATTTGGTTGGGTTTCCTTTAGGTTCTAAGTTCAGGTCAGCCATATTTTTCTACAGTAAATTGGTCTTCCTCATTGCAAAGTCTATAAATACCTCCCAAGGCCTGGTTGTTCCTAGGCCAGTGAACTACTGGAAATGGAAAAGGAAGAAAGGCTCTTAATGAATCCCTGTATTTTTTTGGACCATGGGCTTAGCTCTTCAGAGCCAAAGTTCCTAAGCACATTTAAAGTAAACTTCTTCCTGAACCCGGTTTGGCTCAGTGGACAGAGTGTCGGCCTGCGGACTGAAAGGTCCCAGGTTCGATTCTGGCAAGGGCATATACCTTGGTTGTGGGCACATCCCCAGTAGGGGGTGTGCAGGAGGCAGCTGATAGATGTTTCTCTCTCTCATCATTGTTTCTAACTCTCTATCCTTCTCACTTCCTCTCTGTAAAAAATCAATAAAATATATTAAAATAAATAAAATAAAATAAACTCCTTTATAGTGTCATTTGTTTTAATTTACTGAGTTGTCAGGTGGCTTCCTTGCGCCTCCCATTTCCCCAGAGGGCTATAGATCATGATCCTCAATGAGGAGGAATCATCACCATCTACTTATGGATATTCATTTCCTGCTCACTTTTCTTCAAAGTACACAGGGTGATATTCCATTCTATGGCATTATTATGTAATCTGTAGTTAATAATGTATTCAATTTACATTAACACTTATCAGTACACCACTTTCCTGTAAGGTGTGATAGGCATGCAAACCTGGATTTTCTAAACCCATCATGGACTAGCAAATCACATTTTCTATAAAGGCAGCCAATCACTACATTGTCAGAGAAGAGAATTTGTGAAGGTAAAGTGCAATAAACCATAATGAGCCTTCAGTAGACAGCTAAGAAAAATTATGCTCTATATTTGGGGTAACTATCTTAGAGAAGTTTTCCAGAAACCAAAGATAATTTGAAAATTATAAGAGACTGACCAAAATGTATTAGCATATATGCAATCATTACTATCCAAAGACAATAGCTCTAAACATCTGTTTTGAACTAGTACTAGATTGTTCTGAAAAAGCTGAAGTAAGTAAGAAGCGTTGAGAGAAACTTCAATGTGAGAGAGATCCATCCATTGAATGCCTCATGACCTTCCCCCCGAACCCCTAGTATTGAGCTGATAATCTGGGCATGTGTCCAGACCTGGAATCACATCAACAGCCTTTTGGTGAATGGGACAACGCCCAATCAACTGAGCCACAGTGGTAGTTCTATGCATGTGCTCACTTACTGGTGACTTATTGAGATATACATGTATAATTTCTATAGTTCTTTAAATATACAATATCCCTTCATAGAAAAGTATATTAAAATGTTTTTCTAATTATTACTATGTTATATTTGCAAGTATTTAGGATATAGTTTTTAAGTCTTTAATTTGAAATAACTTTAGAATTACAGAAACGTAAGATGAATGTAAGGTCATACAGAAAGTTTGCATATACCATTCTCCCAGCATAATTAACATTAATGTGTATGAAGATTAATAACGTGATCATTAAAATCATAAAAATCAATATTTATACAATTGTATTTAACTACTGCCCTCATTTAAACTATACTAGGTTTTTTCAACTGATGTATTTTATTCTGATTTCAGAATCTTGCACTGCATTTAATTGCCATGTCACCTTTGTCTCCTCTGATCTCTGACAGACTCTCAGGCTTTTATTCTGTCACAACTGTTTCATTTTGCATCCTACACAATAGCATTGTGTCAAATATGGGTTTGTATGATTTCATGATTAGACTGAATGCCAGAGACATGCTAATGACCTTATCAGTGCATCCCTTCAGGGGGCCCATCATGTCTGTATGTCTCTCTAATGCTGATACTAATCTTGATTATTCAGTTAAAGTGGTGGCTGCTGGCTTTCTCTACTGTAATATTACCATTCAGATGCAAAGCAATTTAATTTGATTTTGAGATTTTCATGGTAAAAGTATTGGATAGAATGCTTGGTGTAGCAAGTGCTGGATTAGGGTATTGGATGACAGCCTTTTGCCTATATATATATTAGAGGACCTGTGCACAAAATTCGTGAATAGAGGAGGGGGGGGTGTCCTTCAGCTCAGCCTGCTCCCTCTCCAATCTGGGACCTCTTGAGGGATGTCTGACTGCCTGTTTAGGCCTGATCCACATAGGATAAGGCCTAAATAGACAGTCAGACATCCTTCTCATAATCCAGGACTGCTGGCTCCCAACTGCTCACCTTCCTGCCTTCCTGATCACCCCATAACCACTCCCCTGCCAGCCTGATTGATGCCTAACTGCTCTCCTGCCAGCCTGTTTGCCCTTAACTGCCCTACACTGTGGACCTGGTCACCCCTAACTGCATTTCCCTGCAGGCTTGATCACCCCCAACTGCCTTCCCTTGCAGGCCTGGTCCCTTTCAACTGCCCTCCCCTACTTGCCTAATCACTCACAACTGCCCTCCCTTGCAGGCCTGGTCCCTGACAACTGTCCTCCCCTGCTGGCCATCTTGTGGTGGCCTTCTTGTCTCCACATGGGGGCAGGATCTTCTGACTACATGGGAGAGTCATCTTGTATGTTGGAGTGATGGTAATCTGCATATTATTCTTTTATTAGATAGGATAGAGGCCTGGTGCATGGGTGGGGGCCAGGTGGTTTTCCCTGAAGGGTGTCCTGGTGAGTGTTCCCTTAGGGCGTAGGGTGGCCTGGGCAAGGGGCCTGTGGTGGTTTGCAGGCCAGCCACCCACCTCCCCACACCCCTGGCAACCCAAGTGGAAGCCTTGCTATCTGGGATTTATTTATCTTCTACAACTGAAACTTTGTAGCCTGGAGCAGAGCCAAGTCTTTTGTTGCACAGCCATTGAAACTTTATTGCCTTAAAGGAAGGCCTGGGTGCTTGGCTTCCTCCATCGCTAGGGGCAACCTAAGCCTCCCTCCTGCTCTCTCTGTGGCCATAGCCATCTTGGTTGGGTTAATTTGCATACTTGCTCTGATTGGCTGGTGGGCGTGGCTGGTGGGCGTGGCTTCTGGGTGTAGCAGAGGTACAGTCAATTTGCATATTACTCTTTTATTAGATAGGATATATATGAGTATCTCCTTCAGAGCAAGAATGAAGAAGAAAAAAAGAGTACAGGGATAAATAAAAGATTAATTCAGAGTTATAGTCTGATGAACCCCCATAATTTTCTTACAATTCTCTTAAAACTTCCTTAGCACATAGATATTTTCTAACTAGAGTTGAAATCTGTAAAATAAACAAAGAAACAACACAAAAACCAAAATATATGGATAGAGGTCAGTGCCAATCTTCCTTCACTTGTATTTGAATTCTACTCCATCTCAAAAAACATATGTGTATTTCTTATTTCAAATACAATTTAAGAACTTCTGCACCCATTTGTTTTCAATAATACATGCAAGTGCACTCAAGTGAACTTTAAAGAATTTGTAAACAAGAACTCAGCATCACTTATAAATCTTACGTATATAATCAGATTTACAAATGGTAAAAACATTTAAATGACTAAATTTTTCTTTAATGAACAGAGAAACCTGACTTGCTGGGGCCACTGCTAGCTAGAATTAAGCTGGCTGGAAACAGAGTCAGACAATCACTTAGGGTCCATGGGTTGAAATAAGTAGAGCTCAGGAAAAGTTTACAAAGCAGCAATACTAATCAAATGTCAGTCAAGTTGACCTGAATGAAAATTCCCCTTGCAAGGATTTGGAAGAATAAAAAGGGCAATTAAAATGGTTAGAAATGATTGCCTCTGAGAATCAAAACTGGCATGAGGAGTATCAAGGGACTATAGTACTCAATGTTATGTGTTTGTTTGTGTTGTTGCTGTTTTTTGTGGGGGTGGGAGGACATTTTTGACATTTTAAACCTTGACTTTTAAAATATTGTTATTTAAAATTTAATTTATTGCAAAAATCAATATGGATGCATGTTTGCATATGTATAATATACCAAATCATAAGGAGTTAAGTTTGATTATTTAATGTTATTGAGAAGGCTAAAAAGGGCTAATTCTAATGTAACCCTGATATGTGGGGCATAGTGATCTGTATCCATGCCAGCAAGCTCAGTGTACATTCTTGATAACCTATCATTAAGTCACTACCTTTTTCTCAGATACTGCTCTTGCAGAACCAGTTACAGAGGTCACTGGGCTGTGGACAGTGCATTGCCCAGAGGGAGGGTTATTAATGCTGATGCTAGTCCAGACCATCAGATATGGCCTGGAGACCCCCAACACCTGAGGGCCTTGCAAGGCTCATGAAAAGGACCGGAAGCATAATCCATGTTTATGGGTCAAGGGCCACAGGGAGATATAAAGGAAGGCTCCATGCATGTTCTTTCACTCAGATTTGGAAGGCTGTTCTCTGAATCCGCTGGTGTATTAAACAGTGTCCTTCCTTTTTTTCTCAGAAGCGTCTTTGGTTTTATTTGGGCTTCTGAAACATTATTATTAGAAGAGAGTTACTGTTCTTGAAGTAGAGAACTATAGTAGAGTGTGATAGATTCTCCCTTCCCCCAACTGGTGGGCAGAGTATGATGCAAACTGCATCTGCCGCCTGGACATCCAATCACCAATCAGTGCATGCCAAGTGCCCTGGTCCCACCCCTTCCCATTCCGCTCTGGGCCCCACCCCTTCCTGTTCCTCCTCTCAAAAGGCATGTTCACCTGTGCACATGTTGTTGCTCCCCCCAGTCTGTGAGACAGCCCAGCGGGTCCTCTTCCTCCTCCTCCAATCCTGGTTTTTCTATCTGGCTTGTTAGTGCGGAATAAACTTCCTCTTTTAACATGCTTTGGTCTTCAACTCCCACTTCCTGCGCCTCAAACCTTACTGTGTGAGCTATGAACAGAACCCAGGTTCAAGTTCAGATTCTGCCATCCACCAGCTCTAGATAAGTATTCTTTATTTGCAAAATGTTGATGATAATAGGCTGCCAAGCTGCCATTGAGCCATACATTAGTGTATAAATCAAATACGATAATGCCAATTTTTTATTCTGGAAAGTATAAGAACTACTGTGAATTATCATTCTAGCAAAAACTCTATAGAATTTTTAAAGTTAAGAAAATGGTATGATGACAGGCATTACTGGAAGTCATTACGTTCCTCTCTTGATAAGTTCATTCATGCTGCCTTATATGATTAATATCCACACTGTCCTTTTCTTGCATAGAATCATTAATTCTATGCCACTTCATTTTCAAGGAGTCAGTCGTTTTAGAACAATCTGGTACTCGCTCATAATAGGTGCTTATCGCTGGTTTGCTTTAGATAATAATTATTGCGTATCTCCTAATACATTTTGGTCAGTCTCTTATAATTGGCAAGTTATTTCTGCTATCTTTGATTTCCGGACAATTTCTCTAAAAATAAGCTTTCATCTCAAGATATCCAAGTTCCGAAAATAAATTCTCTGATACCACCTATTGTTCAATGACAGTGTTTTGAGCTACATTTTATATTTATTTTGAGTTATTTTTATTTAATTAAATAAAATACCATTAATCCCAATAATGAACTTTATAAAAGGTCTGGGCCTCCTGGTGCTTATCACAGGGTGTGTGCTTACACTGACTGTACAGAAATAGGAGGCAGCGTAAACCCACCCCATGTACACCTCAGCTCAGGCCCTTTGCCCGGTCTGTACTGTGAATGGGGAGACATTAGAAATAATATAAATAAATAAATAAATAAATAAATAAATAAATAAATAAAAGGTCTGATTGGACCTTCTATGTTGACTATTTCCCCAAGAGAAAAAATAAACCTTTTATAAAGTAAGAATGTTTCTGTATTACCAATATAGTATAGGTAGTTTATATATATATGTTCATTCACTTTTAAAATAGAAATACTAGTAAATAAATGAAAGCAAACCACTTAGGAATATTTCAAAAATACCATAGTAACTATCTAGAACTAGGCCTCAGAGTAATGTTCTCTAATTAGATATTTTACATGTTGGACAAGATGAAAGGTTAAGTCATGTCCCAGAGTTACTTTCTATATGCATAATTCTAAACTTATCAGAAGTTTCAGAAGTAAATAGCAATTTCTTTAAAAATAACAATAACTCTAAAAAAAAAACAGAATACAATTTAAAATGCAACTTTCCCTTCTCCCTTCCCAGCCCCTCAGTCCTCCTGATGAAACCCTATCATTGGATTTATGTGATGATGTTGCTGATGATGAGAGAGAAAAAGCCACAGCCTCAGAGCCTGCCCCATCTGTACCAACTCTGTGATGCGAACTGCATGGAGAAAAGCACAACTTGCTTTTCTTGGTGAAGTCAGCAGATGTGGCTTGAAGACAAACAGGCAGCAGATGCAATGCGTTAGATCATGTGCTTTTACATAGACAAATGTGGCTGCAGCCACCATAACTGGGAAATGCTTCAGCTGCGGACTCCGTTCTTTCTCCTAAGTGCCAAGCCTACATTTATTTTTTAAATATAGTTTATTGATTTTTTACAGAGAGGAAGGCAGAGGGATAGAGAGTTAGAAACATGGATGAGAGAAAGACATTGATCAGCTGCCTGCTGCACACCCCCTACTGGGGATGTGCCCACAACGAAGGTACATGCCCTTGACCGGAATCAAACCTGGGACCCTTCAGTCCACAGGATGACATTCTATCCACTGAGCCAAACTGGTTAGGGCCAAGCCTACATTTCTTACCCTCTTGGCAATTCTAAAGGAAGCACAGAGAATTCACCAAACTCCCTCTGAAGTATTATCTGGGACTATTAAGTTAAACAAAATTAATTGTATAAAGTGTTAAAAAGCATGTGTTGCCTTTCACACACATTATAACAAAGCATACTCTGTTGAAGTGTCTGTTATTAAAAAGAGACAGAGACAGAGAGAGAGAGAGTAAAAGGAAGAGAGGAAGGGAGGGAGGGAGGGAGGAAAGGAAGTGAGGAAAAGAAGGAAGGAAAGGAAGGGAGGAAAGGAGGAAGGAAGGATAAGAACAAGAACAGAAATAAAGATGTTCAGCAGAACTGGCCTGGCAAAATCTTAGAGATGAATTGTGTGAATGGATTCGAGAGCTACAAAGTGTAGAAAAGAAAAAAGAAAAACAACAACAACAACAACAAAACCCCACATACAACCTGTCATTAGACTTGGTGGGCCATTTCTGAAGGTGATACTTATTTCCTGAGGAAAGCCCACTATACTGTTATTGGACTCTGACTCTTCCTGCCTAAACACTGCAGGAGGCTGCTGACCAGCTGGGCCCCTGCTGTTTTGGATGTTCGGCTGCATCCCTTCAGATGGAGGAAAGGGAAGAGATCTCCTCATTGCATTTGGAGGAACCTCTCCACTGAGATCACAGAATCAAAGAAAAAAACTGGTATCCATATTGTAAGTCAGGAAAACTATTAACTTTCACCTCAAACTGTATTTTGTTTGAGAGACATTCTGGGCAGGTAATGCAATTGATACCATGCCTGAATTAATTTTCACCTTTTTAAAAAATATATTTTATTGAATTGTTTACAGAGAGGAAGGGAAAGGAATAGAGAGTTAGAAACATTGATGAGAGTGCAACATTGATCAGCTGCCTCCTGCACACCTCCTACTGGGGATGTGCCTGCAAACAAGGTACATGCCCTTGACCGGAATCGAACCTGGGACCTTTCGGTCCACGGGTCAACATTCGATCCACTGAGCCAAACTGGTTTCAGCTAATTTTCACCTTTTTAAGAAAAGTATCTAGATATATAAAAACCAAGCAACCAGAACAACTAGAAGGACTGGAAGGAGTGGAGCAACTGGTCACAATGATGAGCACTGCAGCCAGCCAACCAGCCTGATGGGGGCAGAGCCGGCTGGCCAACCTCCAACAGCCCCTTCCCCCAGCTGGCCAACCTCTCATGGCTCTGCCCCCTTGGCCAGCCCCATCCCCAGTTCTCCCCCAACCCCAATCAGGGCAGGCTGGCCGGAACCCAGCCGTGCACGAATTCTTGCACCAGGCCTCTAGTATATCATAAGAACCATAATTAAAGCATAAAGTTTCATTTTTCTATACTCAGCTGGCTTCCCTTAATTATTATAGTTATAATTGTTATTATTAATATCCTAGATGTGAAGAGTGAGAATCCTGCTTTTGATAATCCAAATTATCTTGACATTCCATTTTACTTTTATATGTCTCACCAAAAAGAAATCCTTTCAGGCCATTGGCCTAACTATTACCTCCATGTCTACCACCAAACTCAAAGTATGAATGTAGCAACTAGAATGCTTCCTGAGATCTGACAGTGAGGATAATGTTTCTGAATGCAAACTTAGTTCGCATGCAAGAAGGATGTGATAGAGCAACCTCCTAATATATGACTGTTTCTGTGAATGATGCTAAAATTTAAAGATATATTTTATTGATTTCTTACAGAGAGGAAGGGAGAGGGAGAGAGAGTCAGAAACATCGATGAGAGAGAGACATTGATCAGCCGCTTCCTGCACGCCCCCCTCTGGGGATGCGCCCGCAACCAGGATACATGCCCTTGACTGGAATTGAACCTGGGACTTTTTGGTCCGCAGGCCAACACTCTATCCATTGAGCCAAACTGGTTTTGGCTGATGCTAAATTTAAATGAATCATGAAATCTCTTATCCATAAGAGAAGCAACAATAACACTTTCTGATTTAACCTGTTACTAGTTTTGTGGGCCTGCTTTTATCAAAGCTAAAATGAAGATTGTCATTTAACTGGTCAGAAGTTGAAGACCATGAGTTCTGACATATTTGTGTAAAGCATCTGGTCCATGGGAGTGCTCAGGAAATAGTAATGCGCACCTGGAGTTTGGTGGGGTCATCCTGACTCTTACTAACTATGATTGGAAAAGACCCTCCACCTTGTAAACTTCAGTTCTTTCATCTCTGGAGTAATAACTACATGAAAATTAAATAAGAACTGTCTGACATCCATTTCTAGAAGTCCACAGCCTAAGGCTACCCTTGGGTGTCTGCATCTCAGAATTTGGATTTAATGTACGGCTATCATGTTTCATAAACTCCGTCTCTGCTTAACTTCACTCCTCTACAGGGCAGGCACATCTATATTCTTTGAGATTACTAACATGTCAAGAACTACTAGGGTGATCATTTTGATCAATTTTATTTCTGTATTTTTGGTTTTGTTTTTGGGGTGGTATACCCACATTTTCAATCTTCTGCAAGAAGGATTAGCTAATGGTTTAGTAGGACCTCCTTCCCATGATTTATCAGGCTAGAACAACATGGTCTGAGACCTGTGACTGTTTTCATTTTTCTCTTGTAGCATATTTTGTTCAGAGAATCCATAAAGCCGGGAACTGAAGGTTTCATTTTCCTGGAGTCAGCAGCAGGTGGAATGATTCCAATGGAGTGGGAAAAGAGACGTCCACGTCAACAACTTCATCAAGGTTTATTTTTCATTCCTTCCACAGCCATGCTGTGAAATATGGTCTGGCTGTGTTGCTGTATCACAAGGGAGAGCAACAGCAGAATATGATTCAAAGCAAATAGTTTCACAGTCTCACTGATGCAAAGAGCAGAAAAATTAATCTTTTGGGTCGTTTCCTATTCTGAATAGCAACCAGTAGTTTGCACTTGTTGGTAAAGCTATCTGTTGAATATATCATAGCTGTATTCCCTGTTTGTATTTCTTGGGGAAAGGAATGATCTTGGGTTCAGACTGAGTCTCTAGCAAGTTTCTTAATTCAATGTGGACTTTATCTTCCTTAAATATATAAAACTAGAGGCCCGGTGCACAAAATGTGTGCACTCAGGGGGAGGGGGTGTCCCTCAGCCCAGCCTGCACCCTCTCACAGTCGGGGGATGTCCGACTGCCAACTTAGGCCTGCTCATTGGGGGCATCAGGCCTAAGCCGGCAGGTAGACATCCTTAGCACTGCCACGGAGGAGGGAGAGGCTCCCACCACCAGCGCAGCGCTTGCTAGCTGTGAGCCTGGCTTCTGGCTGAGCAGTGCTCCCTCTGTGGGAGTGCACTGACCATCAGGGGGCAGCTCCTGCATTGAGCATCTGCACTTTGGTGGTCAGTGTGCATCATAGTGAATGGTTGTTCCACAGTTCCATCAAGGCATATTAGCCTTTTATTATATAGGATGAGTGTTCAATTCCTAGGGTTCCTTCTAGTTCTCACATAGCTTTTATTTTCCTAAGAAACCAAATTATAATAGTTGGATCCATCAGTTTTTTTCTAAGTTATTCTTATTTTAACACCACTATTCTCTATGAATAAGTAATACCAAAATCCTCTTTTAAAATTACATTTATAACTGTGCTCCTATGTACATAACATTATATTTATAATCTTAACAATTTTTATTGTTTAGAAGTATTAGATTCACATTGTTGTGTAACCTATTCAGAACTTTTTCATTTTGCAAAACTGAAACCCTATGCCTATTAAACAAGTTTCCCATGTCCGTGTCCCCCACTCTGCAGCGCCTAGCAACACCATCTACTTGTATCATGATCATTGCTGTGGTAAGAACACAACATGAGATCTACCCACTTAACACTTTTCTAAGTGCACAATACAGTTTTGTTAACCACAGTGTAGAACACAGATCTTTAGAACTGACTCATCTTGAACAGAAACTCTCCATCCCACCCCCCCCATCCCCTACCTTTAGCAACCACTATTCTCTCTGGTTCCGAGTTTGACTACGGTAGAGACCATATCTTGGCTATTGTGACTAATGTTGCAATGAACATAAGAGTGTGCATAGCATTCTACTTTTCATTTCTATAAGTTTTCCTACTCTAGTTACATCATCTAAGTGAAATCATACAGCATTTGTCTGTCCGTGACTGTTTTAGTTCACTTGGCATTTGATAGATCATCACCTTGCACAAGAGTACATCTATAGGTGTTCATGAGTTAAAAGAAAACATGGCCACCCCGAATTTAGTGGTATACAGCAACAACAGTGGATTTTTATGATATTTTCATGATTGGGGAAATACTGAACTCAGCTAGTGACTTTTTGCTTTCACCTAATTGGAGTCAGACCATAACTGGGGCTGGATCCTTTCAAAGGCTTCCTCGTTTACACAAGGCTTCTGATGTGGCTCTCAACTGGGTTCCACAGCTTCAATGTCTGTATTCAATCCTAATGAGGTTTTCAATATGCCAGCACAGATAATGTTCAGTTGAATGCTCTTGTTTCCTATGTTTTGTTAAGCACATTTTATATTTAATAACATAATTGTGCTAATAGTTTACTCTGGTACAAACAATATTTTATTCTAGCTATACCTGCTACCAGACACAGTTTGGGCATCATAGTTGTTATTACTTAGATATATAACACACTATCTGTCAATGTCCTTGTCAGAATAGACCATCCACTTCTGTTATTTCAATATGGATTCATCCTTGGGCATTCGGATCAAACACATCCCCCTTTTTTTGTGTGAAGTATTGGCTCATGGCTTAACTTACTTTATTTTTTTATCTTAGTTTATATTATTTTGATTCACTTATGAAATTATGACAACATTTGATATTATCTTTCTTTTAATTATGGTAATTATAGTAGGTCCTCACGTTACATTGGAGATCCATTCTTATGGCATGACATAACGTGATTTTTGCCTTAAGTCGGAACCCACCTACATAAGCACCTACGTCACTCACATGGAGCACATACACAGCAGTAATAAAGTGACACAGTCAAAAAAATTTAAAAGAAAAGTAACAATTCCTGACCTTTACTTATGGCAAATAATCAAAAACTTAAAGCACATATGTATATATGTTAAAATGATAGAACTTTTTCTTTTCTTTATTGATTAAGGTATTACATATGTGTCATTATCCCTCATTCTCCCCTCTCTCCCACACTCATTCCCTCACCCCCTTGTTGTCTGTGTCCATTGGTTAGGCTTATATGCATGCATACAAGTTCTTCAGTTGATTTCTCCCCCTCACCCCCACCCTCCCCTACCATACCTCTGAGGTTTGACTGTTTATGCTTCTCTGTCTCTGGATCTTTTTTTGTTCATCAGTTTATGTTGTTCATTATATTCCATAAATGAGTGAGATCATGTGATTTTTTTAAAAATAAATAAATGGAAGATGGTGACATAACCGTGAAATGGCGTACGTCAGGTCCTACGTAAATCCAATTCATAACTTTTGAAGTAGGCACTTGTCATTGTGTGTCCAAGTATAATTGCTTTTCTTAATTACCAGTTGTCTTGAATTCATTTACCCTGGATAATTAATTGCTCATCTATTTATTATTTTCATTTTCTAAAGCTCTAATTATGTGAATATTTCTTTACAATAGTGCTTTACTGAATAATATATTTAATTTTCATTTATGTTAGATGAGTTAAGTATACAAACACAATTGCTTAACCTCATTTTATACGATTTAGCATTTACTTATCATTGGTTTGATTGAAACAATAGTATGTTTAGGGTTTTACTGTTAATTTCACCAGCTTTTTAACAGTAGATCGAGTGAATTGTACATGCTAAATTCATCTAATGTTATTTTAATTAAAAATTCTGTTATTCAAAGACGTGTAAAAATGTTTTTCTCTATTGAATGTTCTATTTGAACTAGTATATTTGGTTACATTTTATACTTGTTAATCATTGTTGAAGATATTAATCCACTTTCAATTTGTCTAAATTTTTCTTTTATATTATTAGCAAAAAGCCTAATTTACCTCCCAAAGCTTCTACAACTTTCTTCTTGATTTGCCTAATGTCACTTTTTTATGTTTAGATTGCTGTAATCTCTAATCTAAAATGATTTCTATGGTTTTAATTTTGGTGTTCCTGGCTCAGTTCTCTTCTCCCATTTTTCCCCTCACAGGTAAACAGAGTGACAGCTCCCCAAATTGTATGTTTGTTCTTATATGTGCCCTTCTTAACCATTTTCAATGAGTGATCACTACTCAATTGATAAATTCTGATTTCTACTCCATTGATTTTTAAAATACAATTATCCATGTATCAATCTATACATCCTGTCTTTCATTCATTCATGTATACATCTATCTAAAATACTACCAGCTAGTTTACTCTGTCTTACCAAGTATTGAGGTTTTGGAATGACCTATTAAGCCTGCCATAGATAGTCTAATGAAGGAAAATTTCATTGGTCAATAATAATACTCCTGGATTCTTATACTGAGCTAGAAATACCTGTTGAAACCATATTTATTGCCCCATGCCCTGTGATTGACCCTCTCCCTCCATAGTCCATTTCTGCTGATAAAACACCTTTTCAAAAATTAGTCTGGTATGATCTCTAAAATGCCCTCATTGATTGCCTTGACTGATGTTATCTATATTCACTTCCATTTTCTTTACATATTTCTATCAATGAACCCATTTTATTATGTTTACCTATTTGCTTGACTAGCATATCATAAAATTTTTGAGAACAGAAGCTGGCGAACTCACTTTTATATTTCCACAAACTACTTATAAAGCTGGAGCATCCCAAGCATTGATTGAAGATATGCAATCCAGTAGAATGGCTAAGCGCTCTCTAGATTAGTCAAATTAGAAGTGTAATTCTATACATGACTAAGGTAAAACTACTTGGTTAATAATTTTATTGCTTATTTATTTTTCATTCCCCTTTTTCCTCATTTACAAATCTACACTCTTGACTTATGAATGTAGATTAAGACTTATTTTCAAGCCTTACATATTCTTCTGCCCCTCCCTTTCAAAGATTGTGCAGCCTATTCTGTTTCCAGTATCACCTGGTATATCTGGGAAACTCAATAAATACCGGAACACTAACCATATATAGTGATTCACAGTCCATTGTTTTTCTTTCTCCTCCCAAGACAACTTTCTAAGCAGGAATTTCAAGGGAAATAATTTCATTATCAATGACAGTTGAACTTACAGTTTATAAAACTTTTTCTATTTTCCCTGTCTGTGGAATTTATGGGATACCAAATGTGTTTAGGAAGGTAATTTGAAATAGCACTCTGGCCTTAATATGGAAAGTACTAACACCTCTAATTGTGTTGCGGGTAGTCGTTCAACCTGACCTTGCTTCCATAATAGAACCCAAAAGACAGGAGGTATTTGTTATAATTAATGTTCAAAGTTTTACATTCTCAATATTATCTTTACTCAAAATGCCTATACATTATTAAATTATGATAAGATAGAGTCTTAGTTCTAACTCTACCAAATTCATACTCATATCCTAAATGCAGCAACCAATCAATTTCCATTATCTGACCTGAAAACACTGAGCTATGGATTACCTTTAGCAATAAGCAAAGATGATCTGAATAGAGTCCATTTTTCACCCATTGGCGAGATTTCAGAGTTGAACAGATTGGAGAAAAATCACCATTCTTTTTAACCATCCAATTGTAGCTTCTTTTTTTAAAAATATATTTTATTGATTTTTTACAGAGTGGAAGGGAGAGTGATAGAGAGTTAGAAACATCGATGAGACAATTATAGCTTCTTTTGAGTGCTTATCAAATTAAGTGGGAGAAGAGCAACATTTGTAAAATACATATATTTTCCACTTCCATGCTTGTCTTTCACATAGGGAAATCAGATCACGATCCACAGTGCAGAAAGTAAATTTTCTTCTAATTTTTCATGTGCTTCTTTCAAAAGTTCTCTTTAGAAAATCAGAATAAGTGTCCTTTGATACCACACCCATAGTGCAGCCACACAGGGGTATTTAATTGAACAGGATATTTGAACAGAAAAGACAGCCTGTCTGTCCCTGGTAGTCTTTGAAGATTAAAACACAGGATGATTTAGATAACCTGTACTGAGAGGTAGGGGGAAAAAATGTGTGTACTGCAACCTACTTTGCATTCTCTATCCACCCACAGCATTTATTTTCTCTGTGAATGAAGCTAGGGCTCATTTCCTCATTTCACCTTGATGATGATGAACTTTTTACAAAACCAAATGTTCTACTGATTATAATTTGATGAAGAAAATGTCAGAAAAATTAAATCAAATCAAATGGAATTCCTCAGGAAAAATAATAAATATACATTAAACTCGTGTACCTCGCCCCACACTCCACATCTGCTAGGTTACTAAGTCAAGATTTCAGGAATAAAATGTAATGTTACTGAGGCCATTGCTTATGGGTACAGAGGAAATCACCTACTCTTTGTGTCTTTTTAAAGCCTTTAAAAAGACATTTGTCCCTGTCAAATCTATGAATATTCAAGCTTAGGTTTTGTTTGAGTTATATCACTACTACTCACCATAGTTATAATCATCCCTTCTTTGGAATATCAAATCTTCTTTCTATATGGAAGGTTAGCAGAAAGGGAAAGTGATCCCCCACTATTTTTTACCTCTCCTGGAAATTTGTTCCCTCAAATGACATTTATGAAACTGCAGTTCTGTTAATGCTTCTGAAAAGTACTAACTGTCAGCATATCTGTACTCAGTTGTTTGTCTTTTTCTTTTTTCTTTTTTTAAATATGTTTTTATTGATTTCTAGAGAGAGAGGAATGGAGAGGGAGAGATAGAAACTTTAATGAGAGAGAAACATCATTGATCTCCTGCCTCATAAACACATCCCTACTGAAGCTCAAGCCTGCAACTCGGGCATGTGCCCTGACCAGGAATCAAACCATAATCACCTAGTTCACAAGTCAATGCTCAACCAATTGAGCCAAATTATTTTTAATTTATATCATAGAAAAGTATATGTTGAATTTAAAGATTAAAATGTTTTAATAACTCACATAGAAACACCAAATGATTTTTTTTTACCTCAATAGCCACTGTGTTTGCTGAATACTGGTACCTTTGAAATATAGGTTTTTAGTTTTAATAAGACAGGTAGTTAAGTAAATTTCAAATGGCTTTGCATTCAGAAGAAAAATCCTTAGTTGCATATTAAGCACATTTCTTTTTAACTAATTAGGCAAGACATCTTTTCTTCAATTGCCTTCATGTTTATTTTACTTTATATTTCCTTAATATTTATAATAAATTGTAAGCAATCAACTTTCTGTTAGAACGGAACACATGTGGGAGTTATCTGCTCCTGCACTAATGAGATACTTATTCTGGATTGGACAAGGAACAAAGACTCAGTATTTGTAAAAGCAAAGCACAAATGAAGGATGGAGAGAGTCATTTCTTAATTAGTAGGAAAATTCTGCCTGATTATATTTTTAATTTAATCTGAATTATTTCCTCCAATTTCATAGCTCCCCTCTATAAGTTACATGCTCAATGGACTGAGCACAGCACTTTCTACTTTGGTTACCAACTTCTCATGATTGGCATCTTTTATATGCCCTTTCAAAGAAGAATACCTCATGGCAAGTGAATATTTGGAGTATTTGCATATTTAAATATCAATGAGAATCTTTTTCTTTTATTTTTTACTTTCTTTTTCATTTTTTAAAATTTTTTTATTGATTGAGATATTACATGTGTACATATCTTCCCATTGCCCCCCACCCCACTCCAATACATGCTCTCACCCCCCCACCCAGTGTCTTCAGTCCATTGGTTATGCTTATGTGCATCCATACAAGTCCTTTGGATGATCTCTTATCTCCACCTCCCCTTCCCAAACTTCCTGCTATAATTTGATAGTCTTATTGATGCATTATTGCCTCTGTATCTATCTTTTTGTTCATCAGGTTATAATGTTCTTTATTATCCATAAATGAATGAGATCATGTAATATTTTTCTTTTGTTGCCTGGCTTATTTTACTTAGCATAATGCTCTCCAGTTGCGTCCAGGCTGTTGCAAATGGTAAGAATTTCTTCTTTTTTATAACAGCATAGAATTCCATTGTGTAGATGTACCATAGTTTTCTGATCCACTCATCTACTGATGGGCACCTAGGCTGTTTCCAGATCTTAGCTATTGTAAATCGTGCTGCTATGAACATAGGGGTGCATATATCCTTTCTGATTAGTGTTTCTAGTTTCTTGGGATATATTCCTAGAAGTGAGATTACTGGGTCAAATGGGAGTTCCATTTTTAGTTTTCTAAGGGAACTCCATACTGTTCATGGAATGGTAGAATCAACATCATCAAAATGTCCATAAATACCCAAAGCAATCTATAGATTCAATACACTCTCCATAAAAATATCAACGGCATATTTCACAGAACTAGAAAGAACTCTCCAAATTTCATCTGGAATTTTAAAAAAGACCCCAAAAAGCCACAGCAATCCCAAGAAGGAAGAACAAAGTAGGAGGATCTCAATTTCAGATTTCAAACTGTATTACAAAGCCACTGTTCTCAAAACAGCTGGTACTGGCACAAGAACAGGCATATAAACCAATGGAATAGGATAGAGAACCCAGATATTGACCCAACCACTATGCTCAATTAATATTTGAGAAAGGAGGCATGAATATACAATGGAGTCAAGATAGTCTCTTCAATAAATGGTGTTGGGAAAATTGGACAGATACATGCAAAAAAGTGAAAATAAACCACCAACTTACACCAAATACAAAAATAAACTCAAAATGGATAACGGACTTAAACATAAGACAGGAAACCATAAAAATACTAGAAGAATTCACAGGCAGAGAAATCTCTGACATATGCTGAAGCAATTTCTTTACCGATACCACTGCTACAGCAATGAAAACTAAAGAGAAAATAAACAATTGGAACTATATCAAAATAAAAATCTTTGAGAAAAGAAACCATCAACAAAACAATAAGAAAGCCCACTGTATAACACTTGCAAATGTTATCACTGATAAAGTTTCAATCTCCAACATCTACAGGCAACTCATTCAACTTAATAAAAGAAAGATAAACAACCCAATTAAAAAAATGGGCAACAGACCTAAATAGATACTTTTCCAAAGAAGACAGAAGGAAGGCCAAGAGACATATGAAAACATGCTCAAAGTCACTAATTATCTGAGAGATGCAAATCAAATCAATGTGGTGCCATCTCACACCTGTCAGAATGGCAACCATCAACAAATCAACAAAGGACAAGTACTGGAGAGGATGAGGAGAAAACAGGAACCCTTGTGCCCTGCTGGTGGGAATGCAGACTGGTGCAGCGACTGTAGAGATCAATGACACTCTTTATCATTAAAAATGATGTGTGCTTTTTTGTTTCCAAAAGATTGAATATCTTTACTCAGCCAAAATTTGATGTTCAAGTCTCTTTATCACAGGTTTCTTGCTCCCTCTGTACCTCCCTCCTTACCTCCTTACTCCCTGCCTCTATTCCTTTCTTATCTTTTTTTCCAACTTGTAAAATTATTAGTAATAAACTTTCAATTAAAGTTTGTGAAAAGATTAATCAAAATAATATTTAATATTAGAGAGAAACAATTTCTTATCACGTATAAAGGAAAAGCAATTCATTTGTAATAATGATTATGTTGAAAATAGGATGCCATCTGAGAGACTAAAACAATTCCCTTTCTTAACTATTTTCATACCCAAATTAAAAGGATATATAAGTGTACAATCAAATGCTTAACACTTTAATCTTAGTAAGCCAGAATGTCATTTACTTAAATATGTTCTATTTATCCAGTAAAATAAGTTTCTTTTAGTTATTTTTATATCTGTTAATTTTCATATAAATGTGTTTCCAATTTCATTAAAGGTGTTTTGATAATGAATACACCATTCTCCTTCCATGGGAGCTGGCTAATAATAATCTGCCACAAGGGATCATTCACTTGGGCATGACATATCTCTGTACTTCCTGGAGTTAAATTTTATGTGAATAATTCACTTTGCCTTTTTTATTAGTTATTTCTGTTTCCATATGCCATTAACTTTCCAGATTTATTTATGTACTTGTTAGAGAATGTGACCAACACATGATCCACTAACAAAAGAAATCTGACTATCAAAGGCTAAAGGAAGAGTAGAGATCCAGTTTCCCTTTTGAATTTTATAGACAAGGCTTTAGAGAGTTCATGGTTTGCCACAAGGCCACAGCAAGGATCAAATTTATAGGAAAAATAGAAAAGTGAGGAAGGGGTGCTCCAAAACATCAGCTACATTTCACAATCATTTTAATGCTAGCTATAGTCTGAATATAACATAATCTCAATTACAAACAGGAAGTTTTGAATAAATAGTTAAAAATGAAGGGCGACCAGGTGGCTCAGTTGATTGGAGCATCTTGTAATATATCAAAAGGTTGTGGGTTTGATTTCCTGTCAGGGAACATATCTGGGTTTGGGATTAGAACCAGGGGATGGGGAAAGACAAGGCATACTTGAGAGAGAGAGAGAGAGAGAGAGAGAGAGACCTATAAGCACCAGAAGTAAGAGAGAAAATTAAGGAGCTTCACAAGAGGTGATGAAATGGGTTTTGATGTATCAGTAATTATAAGAGTGACACCTCTACTCATCATACTACACATGGTATGCAATGCATAGGGATTGAGAACTGCTGATTTCTACTCATTTTAACTGATATAATGATTCATGATTTCAGTGACAACACTGGTGGCCCAAACAAAACAAATAAGATTCAAGTCGGGGAATGTTTGTTATTCCATGTTAAGTGATAAAAGTAACCACTAACTGCTTTAATTTAAAGGATTAAGTATAAAGGGAAGAAGTTACTGTCACTAAGAACTGCTCACAGAAGCAGTTATAAAGTTTGATGCTGACATTGACTAGTAAAATAGCTCTAAAGGTTACACGACAACCATTAAGAGTGATATTTCCAAGATCCAGATTAAAACATTAAATATTTTTAGCACTATGGTGTCAAATGCAGCTATTCCTCACAGTAGTAGCATATTCATCCTGAGGCATACAATGTCTGATATCAGATATTTAGTAGAAAGTAGCAGAATGCTAGGTTATTTTTTTTAATTTCCATAAACAGTGTTTATGTATATAATATACCAAGCCATTTGAATTCAAAATTGAATAATGAACTATCCATACTCTACAATGTTAATTATATAGAAAAGACAGACTTGAGAGAAAATCATTGCATTGTATTGTGAAAGTATTAACAGACCAATGTAGAAACCATGATGGAAAAACATGAAGGTAGAGCTGAAACTCTAGGAAAAACTCACAAATGAGTCAACATACATGTTGGGATATGAAAAATCAGTAGAAACAAGTCTGTAACACAAAGCTGGGAAATGGGTGCTCCCAACAGAGGACAGAAGAGATCCAAACATTCTACATATGTTTTATTCTTTTATCTCAGAATGAGATGATGAATGGCCAAATTGGAAAGTTCTGCTAGTTTTATCATTTATGACAAATGTGATATGAATGTGGATCCCTGAGTGCTAAAAATAGACAACCTGTATGAAAACAAGGAAAAGACAGCCCAAGAGCAAAAAACACAGGGAAACAGTGAATTCTTCATTATGAATCTTAAGGATAATCATAATACATGGAAGTTTGTATTGTGACTTCAGCACATGTTAATGTATTTTCAGTTGTTAGAGTAAAACATGTTTGAGATGCATATCATGAGGCCCTAAATTCATAGGTAGAACAAGCAAGCACAACTAGGAAACTATAGGTGTAAGAATGAGAAGAAACACATCTTTTTTCTCAAATGCTGCTTACCCTACACCCTCTATAGCAGAAAGAGCATGTGAGAAGTTAAATCTATAAAAATTTAATGTAAATAAGTATTTTTTGCATATATTAAGAGGTTTAGAATGTTGATCTTTTATTCCAAACAGGAAAAGGGGAATTTAAAGAGCCATGTTTTTTGCTTTAAAAAAATTAATAACAACTTGAAATTGAAGCAATTAAGTCTCCTACTGAATGGCGTCAATATCAAAGTGAGACCTCTCAAGTACATGAGGGGGAAAACATGAAACAGTCAAGCAATTAATTTGACTTTCTTCTCATTAAGGTCTCATAATTACATTCGAGGGAGTAAGTTCATTTATGGAAGGGGCATACTATTTTACTTGGGATAATAAATGAGACTGTTTCATCTTGAAAAACAAAATTGTCTTTTCATGTCAGGGATGCTTCTGAACATCCCACAATGCACAGGACAGGGCCACTGGGCCAAAAAATTGTCCAGTTCAAAGTTTCAGTATTTTTGAAGTTGAGAAACCCTGCTATCCAAGATGAAGAGCGAATGACTGACTTAGCAATTATTTTTCATGGATTCTACCCCTATTCCCTTACAATAAATGGTTTCATTCTAAAAATAACTTGAGAAGGAAAAGGAATAGGTGGCACATGAGAATAATGTTTAATGGTAATGCTTGCAAAGCTCCAAAGCAATTGAATTATTGAGTTTGTCATGAACATTTCAAAATCCAAAGCTATTGGAAAGAGAGTTTCAGTCAGAGATTTTTTTTTCTCTCTTCACACCTTTATTAGTATATTAAAACAGTGAATGCCTATATAGAGGGAAGAGCTAATCATTTTGCTAAGTAAAAGGTTTTGGCATATCACGGCGTTATCAAAAAAGAGAGAGAGAGAGAGAAAACAAAGCACAGTGCTAAGACAGCCATAAAATATAGAGGAAAAAGCATAAATAAGTATAATAAAAAGAGGATTACATTCATCTATGTGGATCAACATTCATCTGCCTTGCGCTGATGTTTGCATTATGCCAGCTGGAATTCCCAGACAAATTGCTGCCTCTCTCACAGATTAAACTAATGCTCCCGACTGAATGAATTCCGTTTACTGCCAGGGCATATGATGGAGAAATACTGAGACTATGGAAATCAGACAGATGGCTTGGCAAATTAATCCATGAGCAGCACACCATCAGTGGAGTCGATGACAGTGACGGAAGAGTGTGGTTGTCGATAGGGATAATCACCAGGAATTTGAAGGTGAAAAGATCATGACAAAGGAAGGGGGAAGCCACTGTTACATTTTATGATAAGGTTACCTCAAACGTCCCTTATAAATGTGCTTTATCTTTCTTAAGTGACTGAAAGAGAAAAAGAATGTTTTCAGTTTATTAACAAACAGGTAACACTGTGATATTCAAAACTGTGACAACAGAATCATGGCATTGCTCTACACGCCTAACCAGAGTTTAAAACACAGTTACTGTGGAGATCAAATAGAAATTTATCCGAGAGATGCAAATCAAAATGACAATGCGATACCATCTCACACCTGTCGGAATGGCATTATCAACAAATAAACCAACGACAAGTGATGGCGAGGATGTGGAGAAAAAGGAACCCTCGTGCACTGCTCGTGGGAATGCAGACTGGTGCAGCCACTGTGGAGAACAGTATGGAGTTTCCTCAAAAAACTGAAAATGGATTTCCCATTTGACCCAATAATCCAACTCCTAGGAATATATCCCAAGAAACTAGAAACACCAATCAGAAAGGATTTATGCCCCCCTATGTGCATAGCAGGACAATTTACAATAGCCACAATTTGGAAACAGCCTAGGTGTCCATCAGCAGATGAGTGGATCAGAAAACTGTGGTATATCTACACAATGGAATTCTGTGCTGCCATTAAAAAGAAGGAACTCTTACCATTTGCAGCAACCTGGATGGAACTGGAGAGCCTCATGCTTAGTGAAATAAGCCAGTCAGTGAAAGAGAAACACCACATGATCTCACTCATTTGTGGATAATAAAGAACATTATAAACTGATGAACAAAAGGATAGATACAGAGGCAGTAAAGCATCAAACAGACTGTGAAATTACAGCAGGAAGGTTAAGGAGAGGTGGGGTAAATAAGAGATCAACCAAAGGACTTGTATGCATGCATATAAGCATAACCAATGGACACAAGACACTGGGGAGTTAGGCTATGCCTGGGATGGGGAGGCAATGGGAAGAGATGTATACATGTAATACATTAATAAACAAAAGAAATTATGATTCCTATTGTAGGTATTAGAGTAGCTTTATGTGGGATTTTGTATTATTTTCAATTATCACTTGTAATCCATGGCCATGTTTCCCCCATCCCTAAACCAAAGAATTTTATTATTTGTTTGATTCAAAAAGTAAAATGACATATAAACATAAATACTAATACATGAAGATAAGCACTAATAACTTTTTCTAAATATCCTATCCATGCTCATAAACGTGATGATGCAATACATGCTATATTACTTGAAGTTTTCAGCTAGTGATAGGTGGAGAAATGAAAAGTACAAAGGCATTTTAAATTAAGTGTACTAAACAAGTTCCAGTGAGATATTTTCTAATTTACCAGTTAAGTATACAGTGAGTCTGTATTTGGGACATAAGAAGAAAAGTATCAGTTTTGGAGATTAAGAATATTGTATATATATTATATACAATATATTATATACAATATATATATATGTATATATATTATATACAATATAATATATATATTATATTGTATTTTGACTGATTAAAAAACAACAAGTCAGAACAGTCTGTGCTCAATTAAGGCAAGTTAAATATATATTAAGGTGGACTCTTCACAGTTAAAGTCACATAGACACTTGAAGAAATTATTAGAAATTATTATTCCCATTATTAGAAATTTGTTAATACAATGTTGATACATATGTATGTATGTATATACACACACACACACATATAAAACAAATGCCTCTTTCTTTCAAAGGAAAAGTCTTGAATAAGGCGACAACTTAATATATATTTTTCCATACTATGTGCACATGCATAGTGCCTGAAACATAGGAGCCACCTGCCTGGTCAGAACATTGTATCAACATTTGATGCAAACCAGCCCACCCTAGAATGTAGTCATTCAAATAATAAACTTTTATCATTGTTCCCTCAGCTGTGGATTCCTATTGTCTAAGCCAGCTTGGCCGGGCATGAATGTTTCCAATTAGCCTCATGAAATGTCTGGTGATTGGTAGGTGTCAGCTCAGTGGAGAGATGAATGACCGCTATGTCCCCTTACTTATAGAGTTCTGGCTTATTCATGGGGCGTAATCTAAAGCGTTGAGACAGAGCCCCAATGTGCAAGTACGCTTTATGCCTCTGCTTGCATCATATTTGCTGAAGACCTATGGCCCAACTCACATTCTATATTCAAGGGATGCTTCTCCAAAGCAAATTGTATAAAAATAGACACTTTATCCTGAAAAAATATATATTTCAAGTGTCTAAGTGACTTTAATTGTGAAGAGTCCACCTTAATATATATTTAAGTTGCCTTAACTGAGCACAGACAGTTCCGAGTTGTGTTTTTTTTAATCAGTCAACATGCAATATACCAATCCTAATCTCTATGACACCCATTTTATAGAAATTAAAAAGCAATGTTCTCATACTCAGAATAGTTACAGCCAAAACCGGTTTGGCTCAGTGGATAGAGCGGCGGTCTACGGATTGAAAGGTCCCAGGTTCGATTCCGGTCAAGGGCATGTATCCTGGTTGAGGGCATATCTCCAGTGGGGGCGTGCAAGCAGCAGCTGATCGATGTCTCTCATCGATGTTTCTAGCTCTCTATTCCTCTCCCTTCCTCTCCGTAAAAGATCAGAGAAGGAAAACTTACCTTTTTTAAAAAATAGTTACAGATCTTACTATTTTCCCCATAGCTCTGAGGCAGATGTCTTGACAAAAAGAAGCACTGTTATGGCACCAGCTGATACTGCAATAGTCTCTGCAGGATAGGGTACATGACTGAATCAGTGACCTACCTATTATATCTTTTACACTATAGCCGTGATACGTAGGGACATGAAATAAAAACAAGGAATAATATACTTTACTTAATACCTATTGTAATATGAGAAAGAAATATGAGAAAGAAATATGAGAAAGAAATATTTCAAACAGGTAAAACCAATGGTCCACTTACAGAAACTTATGCAAATACTGGCAGCTGTTCAGACCGGGCCCTTACCTCCCTTTGGCTTGTAGTAGTAAATTCTCAGATGCTCCCATGATTCCCTGCTTCTTTCTCTTCATCATTGCTTATGCTCGATATCATACTGACATTATTTCTGATCTTTTTACCACAGTCACCCAGAGATTCTCTCACCCAAAGCTCACACATGTTTGCGGAATCTCTAGTTCCTACATGCAGTCCTTATTTCCATTATACTTGTGGTGGCTCTTATTTTCTTAGAAATCCAAACAGATGTGATAATTAACTAGCTGGATAAATACATAAAAGCATGTCAGCTGTGGACCAATGAAAAATGTTATAAACTAATGATTATAATGGACTCAAAGAGGACCTAACTGAAGATCAGAGAAGAAAAAATAAAATCATCCAGATATGAGTATGGCACCATCAAATGAGTTCCTTCGTTGAATTAACACTATTCACACAGACTATAAGAAATAAAAATCTCAAAGAAGGCATAGTAGACAATCTTTTTTAGGTTTTTTTTGACAAGGGTAACTACTGTCATAATTTCTATTCACCTTTGTACTTGAGCAATGCAACAAGAAAAACGAATGTAGAAAAATTATATGGTAATAAAGTAGATTTCAGTCATGGGAAGATGAGAAGGTTGTTGCTAAATTGTTTATCAAGGTCCTAAGAAATCAGCATACATACTGATGTCAAATGGACTAAGCTACGCTATATTTTTGAGTAGAGAAGAAAGTTTTGAGAAAGTTCTTTGGGAGAATGGAAAAGTGAATAAAATAGCAAATTGTAGTTAGGTCCGAAACAGTGCGCTTGAGAGAACACTTGGGGTTTGTGGTCTTGAATAAAGAGATACCAACCACAGGATTCCCATTGGGTTAATTATATTGGTAGTGAACGCCACAGAATGACAAAAGTAGTGTTTGAGATAAAAACAATAAAATATATATTAAAATCTCCAATAAATGAAGGAGAGTAACTGGAAGGTCAGTTGACTAGATAATTTTATATTATGGATTCAAATAAATCTTGATTTATTTATTTGAGAAATGTGGGATAGGAATAGCAATAGTTTGAAAATAAAAATTAGGATCAAGTAAGATATATACCTTACCCCATAGCCTAGAGTATGTGGGACGTTGAAGAATAAAGTTTACCAAAAAGAAAATATTTTATAACATATATAAACTTCAATTCTTATTAAATCTGTACTAACTATTGAGTGGTTTATATTTTATATGAAAAATGTTTCATGTCATATTTTTTGTAAAGTGAAAAGTATATATAATTTCTTAGTAGAAACACTTAAAATTTTTATACTGATCATTTTTAATATGTTAGTACCCAGGAATATCCAAAAGTATTATTTTT
Organism: Lasiurus cinereus; assembly: GCA_011751065.1. Lineage (NCBI taxonomy): Eukaryota > Metazoa > Chordata > Mammalia > Chiroptera > Vespertilionidae > Lasiurus > Lasiurus cinereus. The sequence continues at coordinate 6,781,218 of JAAGEH010000043.1, read as the reverse complement.
AAATTTTAATCTTTCTCTCTTCTGATATATTTAATTCAGAGTTTTAAAAAATGCAAATCACTTTATATTGGATATTTTATTAACAACAATTGATTCCTATTTTAATTAAGATTGTGATCATATATAATTCTTCTATATTAGAAACTGTTCTCAAGCATTTTTTTCCAGAAAAGTGGTTATTATACCAACTTTTCATATTACCCTGCATCCTACCTCCACAAGTATCAAATGAAAGAAATACAATGTGTTTAAAGAAAGGTGCCCTGGAAGAGAAGTATAAGCCTGGAATGATTTCCCAGTGGTGTCTTAAGAAGAAATAAAAATGGAAACTGACACTTTGCCCAATCCAGGAAAGCAGATCTAGAACAACTTTACATTCTTCTTATTTTCAGCTCATCTTTTTTAACATGATAGAAATTTGAACTGTATGTGTATTTTTTAAAAAATTGGGTGAATACCGTAGGATAATATAATCATAAAAAGCCACCTATTTTCTTGAGGAATTTTTCTGAAATTCCATTGGGAGCATCCTGTAGAGAAAATGAGGCTGTGACCAAGGAATGTGAAGAACATTCTGTGTTCCCCACTGGAGCCCAAACTTTACAGTAAATGGCAGCTTTGCAAATAATTACCATTTTTTTTTTTAGCAAGAAACATATGAAAACTTTGCTCAGCTCTGTTACTTCAGAAATGCCCCTGAATGACTTTATTATGAATACACATTCTTTGTTAGAGTTCTCTGAATGCTCTTGGAAAGCTATACCAATAAACTATCAAAAAAAAAACAACTAATGAGGGTAAGGCTGATAAAACAGACCCTTGGGTTGAAAAAAAATTAGACATCTTTTATATCATTGCTGAAGAAAGAGACACTTAGAATCCCATCCTTTTTAAATGTCAGCTTGATAGCCATGTTTACCTCATAAAACAAATGTTGAGTGTCTTCTATTAAGTAACTCACTTATAAAGGCATATATTTTGTCCCAGAGCTATCTGTACCACTTATAAAATGATAATATAAATGAAAACTCAAGACTTAATGAAAGCTACATTTCCTAATGTTAACTGAATTAGATTTAACCTTGACTTTCCAAAGCCTGTGTAACTTTCTGACAAGGATATCCCTGCGGACAAAAAGAAGCCATTCCCTGTCTTTCATAACACTTCAAACTACTTAGCATCTTAAAGATGGCCTGGAGGATCTTATATAAAGGGAAGAAGAAATACATAGGTACACCTATAATTACTTTCCTATACCACATATTGTGTTCCAAAAGTTAATATGATAAAGCCCTTAAGAGTTTTGAAAATATGCTGAATACATGTTCCAAGATTCAAAAGATTGTGGATGTGATTGTTTTTCTAATCATTTTTTATGAAAATGGATATATAACACATGAAACAAATCATATAGTACGAACATGATAATATGAGTAGAAGATGAGAAGAAGGAAGCTGGAGAATCAAAATCAGACAGAATATCATCTTCAAATTCTTCAAGTAGACAAGGCATAAAAAAAGAAATGATGAATTGGTATTTTAGGAAAAATATTAGAAATGTCTAACTTTCAGGTGCTTTTGAAATAAGTGTGTTGTATATTGTTAAGAATTAATGTCTAGTTAATTAGGTACTTGTTGGGGCAGACAATAAAGGTAATATCAATTCCCATTCTTGCCACTTCAAATTCTTAACCATATTGATACTCCCTAAGGCCCCAGATTTTGTAATTTGTGCTTTATGCCCAAAGATGCAACCTTTCAGGTAACAATTAATAAATAGGAGTGGCAGTTGAAGGGTATGGGTAATGTAACAGGGTAGACATGGGTGGGGTGGTAGCTGGACTGTAATGTAATCAGTGGCATACATACCTCAAAGGAAGGCCCTATGGGATGTCGCAATGCCACAGACCGGTTCTGCTCCAGTTCTCTGTACCCTCTTCAATCACTTTTACCTGTTTTCCTGGCTATTCTGACATTCTTGCCTATGTTTCTATATAGCACCCGAGAAAGACTGCTTGTTACTTCAAAGAATTCACTTAGTCAAGTTCCAAAAAAACAACAACAACAATATTTATGAGATTCAGGAGGATGGTGAGCAAAACTAAACTTTTCAGTTATAGAAAATTAGTATGGTTGTTCCTTTTTTGATAGATAGAAAGATAGATAGATTAGAGGCCCAGTGCACGAATTTGTGCACTGGTGGGTCGGGCCAGCCTGCCCTGATGGGGGTGATCAGGGCTTGGTTGGCTAGGGGAGGGGCCATGGTAAGTTGGCCAGCTGACCTCGCCCCTGCTGAGGCTGGTTGGCCAGCTGCAGAAGGCATCATAATTACTGGTTGTTCTGGTCATTCCAGCATTCTGGTCACTGGCTTTTTATATAGAAAGATTCTAGACAGATATAGTATAAATATAGATATTGATATAGAGATAGAGGTATAGATATAGAGGTAGGTAGAAATATATATAGATATAGATATACACATAGATATATAGATGGATATGGAGATGGAAATGAAGATAGAGATAGAGATGATAGAGATAGAGATAGATGTAATTTCAACTCTTTTTGTAAGAATTAGATAGAAATATGATTTTGATGTAATGCAGCAATCTAATTATTACTCAAATTCTTACCAGATAGATACATTTTGACTGTATTAGGAAGCAGGCACTCTCTCTGACCCAGTGTAAGGATCAGAGAGGAAACTATGGCCACCTTCTGGCACCCATGACTCTATCAAGGAAACTATGGCCACCTTCTGGCACCCATGACTCTATCAAAATTTCCATTTTATGTTTAAGTTGATAAAATATATCTCAAATTAGCTTTGGTTATCCATTTGAAACCATTCCTAAAAGATTTCTACAAAATAACTAGGTTCAGCTTTATATATCCAAATTGATTTAAACAGGATTATTCTTGAAGTTTTGTTACAGGAAAAATTACTTGTATTTTAGACTTATAAGAGACAGGTAACACAGGATTTCTTTATGACAAAGCTCAAAACAATTGCCTTCCTAGAATGAAGAGAGTGTATCTTTTTATCTGAGAGAGACAAGTGCTTGCCTCTGATGAAGCATCCAAATCCTGCAATAAACACAGTGCCACTTGCCTAAGGATTTAAGTGTATTTGAAAATAAGTTACTTTTGCGTCTTTTTACATTCTTAATATTATTCCTAAAATCTCATGGTGAAACATTTAGATTTAATTGAAAATTCAATTTTTTCTAAAATATTATTGTAGATCTATTCCAACATGCTCTTGCTCTTTCCTCCCAGGCATCTGCTTCTTTCTAAAGTCACATTTCATAATCAAAATATCATTCCTATTATACAGAAGGCAAAACTGAGTCTTCCGAGATACCCTTTAAAATAAATTTTACCCATTGACAATGTATTGTCCCAGTAATTTAAAAAGTATCCTCACTGTATTTCACAAAGTTTATATTAATTATAGTTTTAAAATAAAACCATACGATAATTAAGTTAATTTTATATACACCAAGAAAATTCCACCCAACTTAAAAACGAAATCTCATCCATACAATGACTTGTTGTAAATTGAGAGAATATATTTGTTCTTCAAGTACTTTCTTTTATATTCTGGCAATGCATAGCCCATCTGGGACTATCACCTACATCCACTATGTATCTAGGAATACAGTGGTACCTCGAGATACGAGTGCCCTAACATTCGAGATTTTTGAGATACGAGCTATTTTTGCTTTGAAATACGAGCAACAGTTGAGATATGAGTAATCATGCGGATCGGCTGGCTGCACACGACCCACCAGTTTACCTCGACTCCAGTGTCTCATAGTTTCCCACGCCTCAAGGTTACAGAATGAATTAAACTCGTATCTTGAGGTACCAGTGTATATATTTACTAGAGGCCAGTACATCAAATTCATGCATGAGTAGGGTCTCTAGCCCTGGCTAGCAATTAGAGACAATCTGTGGTGCAACTGGTGGGGCAATCAGGGGCCTCCACTGTCGCCTGCCTTGGCCAGCCTGGTGCCACCTGCTCACTGGCCCCACCCCCCACTGCTGCTGCTGGTCACCTCCCTCTGTGGGGTGACCAATGGGGCAATCAGGAGGCCCCCTCTGGCACCCGCCTAGGGCCTGTGGGGTGGGGGCAGCTTCTGCATTGAGCATCTGCCCCTTGGTGGTCAGCGCCTTATAGTGACGGTCATTCTACCATTCTCAAAATAAATCCACTTTCCATTGCCAGTCACAATTCGATGCAAAAAAAGACTTTCTTTCATGCTGTTGAAGCAACATTTTACTGGTGACTTCGTTTTCCATTTGTCTTTCGTTCAATTGATATGTCACCCATTTTCCTTCCTTTCAAATCTTTCTCATTGCTTATAAATGATCGGAAATTGTTCACTGAGCAACACTTAATCTTTCTGCAAGTGGTTTTTGAGTTTGACATGCATCTTCATCCAATCATGCTTGTAATTGCTGGTCTTCAAACTTTTTCGGTTGTCCTGGACATTCTTTGTCTTTCACATCTATATTGTCACTTTTAAAGCATTTAAACCAGCATTCACAAGTATCTTGAGATAGAGCATGTTCATCATAAGCTTTCTGAAGTATTCAGCAAGACTTTTCTTCAAAGTAATAAGTTAAAACTTCCTGCAAATACTCTTTCTCTGGCACAAAATCTGACATTTTTAAGTGTAAAAATATCTGTGATGTTAACACCTTCAGCAAATTTGACATGAAATTTTGAAGCTTGTTGTCAATACAACAAAATAGCATACATATTAAATTGCATATACATCAACATATGTGTAACTCCATCTCTTGAAAAAAATGACATTATTAACCAGTACACCTAGTACACAGAGAGAAGAAGAAATATTCCCTTGTAATTCATTTCTATTAAATTAAGAAGATGCATGTGACAAAGAAACCCTAACTCTATTACATCATCTTGACTAAACTTAAGACTACCTCCTTCCTGACCAGGGACCCCTACCTTCTCTTTTCTGAAAGCATTGGACTATAGAAATTTTGCAACTGCAAATCCTTTCTCTCCCCCTTTGAGATATTTGCAAATCCTTTCAAACAAAATCCTCTTGCCCAAGAGCAATCTCTTTGATATTTAATTACGAGGGAATATTAAAAGTAGGAGCTTAATGTCAATAGTGCCAGTGGTAAACACAGAAGGGCTAATCACCAAGAAAAACATTTGCAAATTGAGAAACAACTTAATGCACTGGACACATCCTATTACTCCTCCTCCCCTTAACCTTTCAACTAGCTTGCCCCAATATGAGAGAGAGGAGAGAGAGAGAGAGAGAGAGAGAGAGAGAGAGAGAGAGAGAGGGAGAAAGAGAGATTTTAAAAAGGAAAAAAATATAACCTCTCACCTTCTGTTTCATTGATATTGAGCTCAAACTGAGTTCTGGCCTCTCTCCCCACTCCAATATCCTGATAGAGTCCCCCTGGCCTATATAACTGTTCAGTGCAATATATGCTTAGATAAATGTGTCCATCCACATTTTGCATCTTCGTAAGAAAATAAAGCCGCCATTCTTTCATCATTCCTCGATTCAGAACACTCATTTGTTCATTAATCCTATAAATACATTTTTAATATCTGGTACATGCCAGTCTTTGGAATGCGTTGGGATAGAAAGAAGGAGCAGTCTTGTTCCTTGTTTTAATGTTCAGATATCTAGAGATTCTATGTGTAAAGTAGGAGTGAGTCGAGACCGGTTTGGCTAAGTGAATAGAGCGTCGGCTTGCGGACTGAAAGGTCCCAGGTTCGATTCCAGTTGGGGACATGTACCTTGCTTGTGGGCACATCTCCACTGTGGGGCGTGCAGGAGGCGGCTGATCGATGTCTCTCTCTCATCGATGTTTCTGACTTTCTATCTCTTTCCATTCCTCTCTGTAAAAAAATCAATAAAATATATTTTAAAAAAAAAGTAGGAGTGAGAAGTAAAGATTCCTTTGGGAGAGAAAGATTTTACCCAGACTCATGATCTCCCCAGGAATTTGTTTGTTTATTTCTTTACATATTTACATGTGTTTCTTTGTTTGGTTGGCTTGTTTGTTTTTGCGTGTTTGTCTTCTCTAAGCCGGAATCCCGAAAAGAACCCAAACATTCCTAAGAAAACTGCAAACAGAAAAATTAGAAGGCTGTGTTTATTACAATCATCTCGGCACCCGAAGAACAGAAGGGCTCTTTGTTCATTTTTTTGTAGTCATTTGATCACCTGCTTCATTTATATTCCTTTCAGATGTCAATGTATAAACATGCAAAACTGGAGAGGTGCTTTGTCTTTCTGCTTACCACATCTCAGAGAGGGAGTTCTCCTTTAAGTTGTATGTGTAAGTGGCTGAGGGACCAGCAGTGGGCTATTCCAAACTGAAGTCCACCCCTGACCCTAGCTAGAACCACTGATACTGATTTGGGAAGAGATAAAGGGATGGGTATTTAGAATTTGATACAATTATAAAATTAGATCCTATATACCCTGTTTCCCCAAAAATAAGACAGTGTCTAATATTAATTTTTTCTCCCAAAGATGCGCTAGGTCTTATTTTCAGGGGATGGCTTATTTTTCCATGAAGAAGTATCCGGTACACATTTATTGTTGAACAACAACAACAAAAAAAAAGGAAATTTTTGACCTGTATATGGTATGGTAGTCGTTGTCATCACAAACCAGCTCACTGATTGGTCACAGCGCACCAGGAGCTGTTCAGGCAGTGCGAGGGCTCTTTAAATCAGGAGTCAAACGCCTTACGGTAGCTTCGGGGGCCTTATATTCTAGGGAGGTCCTATGTTCAGGGGAGGCCTTATTATCAGGGAGGTCTTATTTTCAGGGGGATGCCTTATTTTACAGCGAGAGGCAAAACTGGAAGTAGGTCTTATTTTCGGGGGATGTCTTACTTTTGGGGAAACAGAGTATGACAATGGACCGTTGGTTATCAACATGGCAGGTAAACTTTCGTAGAGAAGCAATGGAAGGTACTTCAGAGGGTGTGGCAGACGTCAGAGAGGAGCACGCAATGAGGAAGCACTAGGCAGAGATGATGTTATCCCGGTTAAATATTTAATTTGGTCCAGCATTTGCATTCTGATATGAATTCTGAGATAATCAACAATTGACCCATTTCAAAGCCATGAGGAGACAAACTACCGCGATCAACCTTAACCTGTTTGAAAATGTCAAGGACTCCAGGAAGTAAAGAGTGGAATTTTGACAGGTCCCTGAAGTAAATCTGCCCCGTATATATACCTTTGCCTTCATTTCAAAAGAATCAAGGAACATCTCCTAAAAAGACCAGATAAATGGAGAGAAATTGGATGCCACATGTTACATGTCTCCCTGAGTGAAGGGTGAAAGGGATGATTTCAGGGGAAATCTGGAACAACCCATCCGGAAGAATTCAACCGCAAAGGCTCTTTACCCAGATCAGAAACCTAAAGAGATTAAAGATTAGATAAATCGCCTCCAGTGCAGATCCTGATTATGGGAAATTCTGGTTCAATCATGAAAGGGCCAAAGTACACATGGACATACTAATAAAAAGCTGCTAAGTCCCAGCAAGTTTCCTCATGGATTTGTTTTTACATGTAAAGAAGAGAGTGAAGCACACTCAGAGTATGAAAAGATGCTCCTTCTAGAATTATTTTTAATAGCTCAAAGCTCTAAATAACCTAAGAGTTCAATAATAGGAGAGTGATTATTGTAAATCGGTTTAGTTATAATAAAAGTGAATACTAAGCAGGTATTCAAAACCATGTTTAAAAAGTAATGACACAAACACTCATCATCTAATTTCAGAGGACAAAAGCCGTAGGCAAAACCATTTTATGCTCTTAACATGAGAATATAATGTTGTGTATGTGTACATATACAGCAATATTACAATTGTCATAAAATAAAAATATTACCCTCCTATGGGTGTGGATATTTTTTCTTTCTTGCATGTCTTCTCTACTTTTCTAATTCCCTGTACTAATATTATTTTATAGTAAGAAATAAATAACAACCATGTATGAAGACTAAGATTTTGTAAGGTTTTGAGAGTAAGATTTTGCTCTACTGGCAACCTAACCAGTTAGCCTGCCCCAGCTTCATAGATGCTGTGGGAAGAGAGGATCCTGGGTCAGAGTTGAAGGACTTTATTACTCAGGACAGAGCAGCCAGTATGAACTTCACATTCACATTAGTCCCACAGACATGCGAGCCCTGGGACTCCAGGATTTAAGAAATCTAGATCTTTTGCAGCTTCTAGCAAACCTGCCCAACTTACTTATTATTTTAAAAATATATTGTTATTGACTTAAGAGAGGGAGAGAGAGATAGAAATATCAATGACTAGAGAGAATCATTGATCGGCTGCCTCCTGCACATCCTACACTAGGGATCGAGCCCACAACCCAGGCATGTGACCTCACCGGGAATCGAACCATGACTTCCTGGTTCGTAGGTTGATGCTTAGCCACTGAGCCATGCTGGCCAGGTTCCAATACATCTTCAACAGAACTGTTGGGTAATATTATTTTGGGTTTGTTAAAATCCAAAATAAGGTGTAGTCAGTCATTTGTAATTACTGAATTGGGTCTATTCACTTTCTTTTTCATTGTTACAAATGTAATTATAATTATTAAGGGAATATGCCAGTTTATAAAATATATACTCACATAAATTAAAGTATTTGGTTATACAAATTTACTAAGTAACAATAAATCACAATCTTAACCATCAGACCCTTTAATTTCTATTCATAGCTGTACATTAGAAATAAAAAAAAATGTAGAGTTAAGAGCCAAAAAAAGTAGTTCTATTTGAAAATAACTTTCTAAGTATCATTGCTATTCCATGTTCTATTAATAACTCAACAACTCTATCAATAAGTCATTGCCCAAGGAAATACTGAGATGCCGTATTGAGGCAGTTTTCCTTTCTTGTATATCTGATCCTCACCCCCAAATAACTGCTTCTTTAGCAAGGTGAGTTGTCTGTCATGTCCTATACCATCAATTATTTTTCCATTTTGCTCATCTTACCGCCACTGGTAATTTGTCAGATGCTATGTATTCAGATGCAAGCGGTTGCATGTGAAAGGGATTGAAGCCCATCAAGAAGTTAAGTTTTCTTGACAATTACATCATGTCACTTCTAGCATTGGCCTATTTTACATTTCCATGATTTTTCTTTATGAGACTGGCGCATAACGTGCTAAATTGCCTCAGCTCTTGCATACATTTTCTTGATGGTAGCCTCAAGAACTCCATCCGCTGATGAGTGCGTATGCTCTGATTTTTTAGAAACAAATAGTCTCCTAATTAAAGGAAACATTTCTGTTATCGTTACTTAGCAGAGTCAAGGGGTAGCATAATTGAGGATGGGAGCTTTAAAATGCACTGGCTTATAAACACTATAATTCTATAAATACTATAGTTAGATGTTTGGAGTCATAAAATTTCCCTCTTCTATAACATTTAGCTTTTAGTTCATCTAAATTCCCATAATTTTTAGTGTCTATTCTATACAAGTCTCTCTGAGTCTCATTTTAAAATACTCACCTGAAAGAAACCTAGTTAATATACTAAATTCACCTAGCCACATGCCATGTTTACACTATCATTTTCCTGAAGATAGCAAAGTGCTAAGAAAACTACATTAAAATAACGGTTTGTCAATTTCTTTACAGATAGAAAAATAAGGCTGTCTTTTTAACCTTGAAACAGACAAAAAGGGACACAAATTTCAGTAATTTAATTTTTAAAAAATTACTCTTGGTCTCTGTTCTAGCTTTCAAGGATTGCCATGACAAATTACCATGTGCTGTTATTGTTTAAAACAAGGGGAATTCTTCTCTCGCCATTCTGAGGCTAAAAGGACAGAATGAAGGTGCCAGCAAGGTCATGTTCTTCCAAAGGCTCCAGGGAAACATCTTTTCCTGCCTCTGCCCAGCTCTGGCGGCTCCCAGAATCCCTGCCACACTTGGCTCGCAACTGCATTCTGCTCATCTCTGCCTCCATCTTCACATGGCCCTCTCTCCCTGTGTCTATCTCTGAATCTTCCTGAATTTTCTCTTATAAAAACACCATTGGATTTAGACCTCATCCTAATCTAGTAGGACCTCTTCTTAACTCTATACCTGTCCAAAGATTATGTCTAGTTAAAATCACATTCTGAGGTCACTACTCAAACCATTATACTAGTCATCTCCATGTATGAAGTAGAAGAAAATATAAGGAAAGAACTTCAAGCAGGTGAACCTTACAGACAAAAGCTAATAATATCTCAATCATCTACTTTTCATTAAATCCTTGTAATAATATCACACTTGCCCCCAACAAATGTGCCCAACCTAATAATGGCATCACATGAAGAATACCATCCCTTCCCTAATACTGGTATCACCAACTTGAGCACTGCAAACCAACTTCTTACAGGACCAGTGGCAAAAAGGAATCTATAAGTAGAGCCGACTACCAACTCATTTCTAAGACCATGTGAGCACAAATCACATCAGGTTTTTATTCCTGTGTACCTCATTCATTTATAAGTAGATGGATCTATCATTTATTTTCCAAAATAATTCCAGAAAGTGGAATTAAACTCTCTTAAGAATTGCACTGAACCAACAAGAATAAAAGAAGGCAGGCATATATTCTCTCTACCAATAATCCCTCCTCGTTAACTAGGCCTTTATTCCTATGTCTCTAGTTAGCCACTAAAGAAAATGTATGCAGGGCTGGAACTGGTTTGGCTCAGTGGATAGAGCTTCAGCCTGTGAACTGAAAGGTCCCAGGTTCAATTCCAGTCAAGGGCATGTATCCTGGTTGCGTGCACTTCCCCAGTAGGAGGTGTGCAGGAGGTGGCTGATTGATGTCTCTCTCTCATCTATGTTTCTAACTCTCTATCCCTCTCCTTTCCCCTCTGTAAAAAATCCATAAAATATATTTAAAAAAAAGAATATATATGCAGGAATACACCTTCCTCACTTTTCAGACCTTCTACACAATGCACTTCACCCTTTTAGTCTCATACCAGCCAGTAAGGATGAAGTGCATTGTGTTTTCAAACGCTCTCTCCGTGTTTGCTTCACCATTTGGTCTGTCTGAAACCTGGCTGCGAACTTCTCAAAGTGTAGCTTTTTACATCTTTCTTACTGAGGAGAATGAAGTTGAGGTGGTTGTCTCCCTTTTTCTTCATTTCCACTTGTGAACACTTTTCACTCAACTATGCCATTTCCTTCATAAAAAGCATAACTTCACACTATACCAGTGAGACATCAAATGACTTTGTGGTTATCTAATAACCTCCAACTCATTCCCCTCCTTTCTTGAAAATGTTAATATCACTGAAACTGGTTTGGCTCAGTGGATAGAGCATCGGCCTGTGGACTGAAGGGTCCCAGGTTTGATTCTGGTCAAGGGCTTGTATCTTGGTTGCGGGCACATCCCCAGTAGGGGGTGTGCAGGAGGCAGCTGATAGATGTCTCTCTCTCATCGTTGTTTCTAACTCTCTATCCTCCCTTCCTCTCTGTAAGAAATCAATAAAATATATATTTTTAGAAATGTTAATATCTAGCACTATTTTTGCTGCTGTTTTTAGTCGCTAAAAATTTCAACTGCATCATTTAACCAACATTTGATTATTAAACCAATATTGGGTCATTTGGTTCCTTGGTTCACCATTTTTAACATTCATCTCCACCCTGTCGTATAATACAGCACTGTTACCCATAATTATCTCAGTCTCAATCACCCACATGCAAATCATCAACTCCTCTCTTTCCTGGTTACTGTTCATTCATCTCCTCATTCTTCTTGTATATTCAGTGCATTCATTTTCTCTGGACTGTTTTATCACCATGTAAACATTCTGCAATATCTCTCATCTAGTGAAAAAAAAAACAAACACCACAACCCTTTCATTCTCATACACTCTTCCCTGTCCTCTTTCATTATCCAGTTCACTTTATAGCAAAACTTATTGAAAATGTTGTCTCAATTCCTGCCCAATCGCCCTCTAGCATCAATCCATTATACTTTCATCCTAATAACTCCACTATGTAAGGGAGGGGCAGGACATATCTTGTCATTGTAGTCAAGAATTTTCATCTTGTCAATATTTTTTGACTTCTCAGTGGAGCTGAAAAAATTGATTTTCCTGCTGAAATGCCTCCTTCACTCGACATCGTGGACACTATGTGCTCCTGTCTGTCTTCCTACTTCAAGGTCAGCTCTACTTTGGTCGCTGAATTATTATTATATTTTGTCTTGCTGAATTATTAAGTTTTTTTTAAGTTGCAAAAAACCTCATACTGTATCCTTTTCTCTTCACTTTTTGTATTTCCCTTCTCTTTTTCATTCTCATGGTTTTATGTTTCTTAGATATGCTATTGACAATCACATCTTTTTCTCCAACCTGGATGAAATTATTCCAGACTCAGATGTCCAATTTCTTACCAGTCATCTATCCTTGAAAGTTGACTACACATCCAAAGTTCTTGATTTCACCCTTAATCTTATTTTTTCTTTCACAGGTCTTCTATGAATCAATAAACACCACCATTCACCTAGTTACTCAAACTTAACATTTAGAAATCACAGTTGCTTTTTTCCCCTCTTCATAGCATTCAACTTATTAATGCTATTGACTCTTCTTTAAAAATATACTATAAATCAGACCACCACTTTACATTTGTTACCACCCTATGTCTAATCAACATCACAGTTCTTGCAAAATACAAGCAGTTTCCTTATAGGTCTTTCTTCTTCACTCTTCTCACCTGAAAACTATCTTTAGCACAGCATTCAGAGTTATCTTTTTCAAAGGCAAGTAAAAGCTAATCCTTCCCCTTGCTCTGTCTGCAGTATCATACTTAGAAAATGTCAATTCTTTATCTTCACATATATTGGCTGACTCAGCTGACTTTTCTAAACCCACCACTTTTTTCACATGGCTCACATATCTTCAAACTGACTCTTTCTTGACCTTCCCTCAAACATACCTCATTTTTCTACTGGAGATTCTTTCCACATTTCCCCCTCTTCCTTGACCATTCTTTCCCTAGATATACACCTAATTCACACATAATTATTCTAACTCTTTATTCAGGAATGTCTCAACAAACACATCTTAGCCATGGCTTTGTTCCTCCATCATGTTTTTAAACAAGGTAAGCTCAAGACAGATAGACAAATATAAAATATAAAAAAAAAAGTCAAATTAGGAGAAACCAATAAACTGTCACAAACAGTTTAAAAGAGAATCCAAAGAACCATGCATGTATAGAGATACTAAGGTATTCTGAATTAAAGTTATAAATAGATTAGAGGCCCGGTGCACAAAATTCTGCAGGTGAGGTCCTTAGGTCTTGCCAATGATTGAAGGGTGAGTGTCGGGCATGGAAGGGTAAGTCCCAGCTGACCTCTGAACCATGGGCAGCACCTGGGCCCCCAGGCCCTTATGCACCCACTCCACCTGAGTCAGATCACTTGAATCCCCACGTGGAGATGCGGTGCGCTCTCTTCTGGCTGGCCTCACAGACTGACTCCTGTGTGAATCCACAGGGAGCACGACCGGCCTCTGGTGGTGGAGGCTGTGGCCTAGCTCACCTGGAAGAGGCTGGGCAGGGGCAGGGCGGGCTCCTCACGGGCACATGACACCTAAGTGCAGGGGCTTCCATGGGCACACAAGCCCTGGCATCCTGGGGGAGTCTAGTAGGGGGAGTGAGAGCAAGCTCTGCAGACAACCCACATTCTCACCACACCTCCGTCCCTGTCACCCCTACCCCCAGGTAGCCAGCAAGAGGTCACAGCCCCCTGCCCTGGCACCGTGGGAAGTTGGTCACTGCCAACCAACCCTAATTTCCCAACCCAGCCCAGGGCCCAGCCCCAATTGGGTGATCAGGGCCTGCTAGCCACTGGTCAACATTTGCGGAGCAATTAGTCAGGACTCAGCTTCCCGCCCAATGAGGTGGAGGCTGCCCCCCACCACTGCCACCACTGCTGGTTTACATATTATTAGGCTTTTATTATATAGGATGCCAAACCACTCAATACACAAAACAATAATCAATAGCATCTACCCGATACAATTAATGTGCATATTTTAAAAATGTGATGTTTATTATAATTTTTCTACAACTTAAAATTATAAATGAGCTCAAAGGCAATGAAAGGCAGAGATGAAATGGAAGAGTGCCCTAGCCAGAACCCTCAGTAAGTTTTTTCCATTTCAACATCTTTCTTTCTTTTTTTAAATATATTTTATTGATTTTTTACAGAGAGGAAGGGAGAGGGATAGAGTTAGAAACACTGATGAGAGACATTGATCAGCTGCCTCCTGCATGCCCCCTACTGGGGATGTGCCCCCAACCAAAGTATATGCCCTTGACCAGAATCAAACCTGGGACCGTTCAATCTGCAGGTGGATGCTCTATCTACTGAGCCAAACCAGTTTCGCCTCAACATCTTTTATAATATTTACTGACATTCGCTATTCTCATATTTGCCTTTACTGTCCCCCATTGAATTTAGTACTTTATAAAAATAGTAGAGCTGTGGTGCATGGATTTGTGCACTAGAGGGTTCCCTTGGCCTGACCATGGGGATTGGGCTGAAACTAGTTCTCCAAAATCCCCCAAGGGATCCTGGATTGTGAGAGGGCAGTTCTCTGCGATACACCCTGGAACTGGGCTCCCTTCTTGCTGGTTTTGTGTGTGTCACCTGAGAACCGCCGCTGCCAAGTGACCACAGCTGGGCAGATCCTGTGGTGAGCGTCTTCCCCCTGGTGGTCAGTGTGTGTCATAGCTACTGTCCAGCTAGATAGGCAGCTGATTGGCTGGTTAGCCAGTCGCTTAGGCTTTTATATAGATAGATACTCTATATTCACATTTTGTCTCTCTCCCCCATTAGAAAATAAGCTCCATGAGAGCATAAAATATAGAAAGTTCCTGGCACACAGTGGCGTCTCATGATTTGTTGAAAGTTGAGGGAATGTATCTATTTCAAAATAGATCTTAAGAATGATTAGTTAATACATTTTTTTGAAAGGGTGAATCAGGTCTGTCATAAAAATATAAATTGAGTATGTGTCAAATATTTTATGTAACTCTTTAGTTAGCCAGTTAAAACTAATCCAAAGGAGAATTCAGCATAAATATACATAGGAAATCAGGAATGCTGAAATGAATTGATTATGGATTCAAAACTGGATGGAAGGGATAAATCATACCTCAATTAGGCACATTCATTTGTATTTCTATGGTAAATAATTGTTGATGTTACTATCACTTTTCCACAAGTTAATAGAATTTTAAAAATAGCCCAAATATAAATTAAGGGTGCAGGTAACCTGAAATAGACAGGGCACCTGTTGATGTTCTACTTAATTTCAAAATCATTCATGTTTTTTCTAACATAACATGGACTATTAAAATGTAAAAAGAACATTAGTATCATGTTTTCATGTAGGGAACATACCTAAACTCTGAATGCTAGTCCGCTACCTAATTATTTGTATTTTCATTATTGTATATCAATTGTCAGACAAAATATAACCAAGTCATAAGTTAAAAAAAAAGTTATTATTTTTACTATTAATGTGGAGAGTTGCTACAGCTTTCAGACAAGATCAAGACTCCAACGGACTTGTTGCAAAGCCACATACAAGTCCCAGCAGGGAAGGCAATTATAGCCCAAAGACTATGGTTGTAAGCTTGACCTTATAGCCTGACCATGCAGTCCTAGGTAGCTAAGGGATGTGGGCTACAGTGTGTGTGTGTGTGTGGCGGGGGGATAGTCAGCAAGTGCAGAGAATGGCAACAACAGGAAAGAAGCAGATTTGAAATTTGCAAGAATATTGTAAACATCTTGCCCTTGTTTTGCTTTGTGTGATCTGACTATAAAACAAAGCTTCTGCTTACAGGCTATGTCACTGTTTCCTCATCCAGGCATAGTGATCCACCTGGTCCCAACTATATTCTCTTGTCTGTCTTCTTTAATCTTTCACTACCCTCCTCAGGTTTACCACTGGCCATGCTGGACCCAGTTCACATTAATCTTGCTTTTTTCCCTTTATGTATTTTAAATATATTTTATTGATTTTTTACACAGAGGAAGGGAGAGGGATAGTTAGAAACATCAATCAGCTACCTCCTGCACACCCCCCACTGGGGATATGCGTGCTATCAAAGAACATGCCTTGACTGGAATCAAACCTGAGACCCTTTAGTCCGCAAGCTGACACTCTATCCACTGAGCCAAACCAGTTAGGGCTTGCTTTTCCCCCTTTAATCCTTACATGAGGATATGCTTTTATAGATGAGAGAGAAAGAGAGAGAGAGAGAGAGAGAGAGAGAGAGAGAGAGAGAGAGATATCAATTAGTTGCCTCCCATTTGTTCCCTGACCAGAGATTGAACCCACAACCTAGGTTTATGCTCCAACCAACTGAACAACCTGTCCAGAGCAATCTTCCTTTTTTAATGTAATTTTTGCTAATTATCTAGGCTGTCTTCATTTTCAGAGTAATTAAATCAAGTGTTCTGATTTGGATCTCTGTAGAAACTAGTCAGCTTTTCTCTCTTTTTTAGTCATTTCAATCCCTTAAGTAAGTTTTCTCTCTGTCTTATATAGTAGATTCTTGGTCACAAAGTATTATGGCAAATGACTTCCATTTTTAGCATGGATTCATACTCATTGCAAATTACAGCTAAAGAGATAATGTGATATACTGAATCAGAATTCTGGAAGTGGTTTATTTGAACCCCAATATCTTACTTCTAATAAAAAGTGTAGACAGTCCATTCCAAAGATTTATATATAACACAATAAAGAAGAGGTTTGATTAAACCTTCATGAGTTTGAAAAATAAATAAATGTATTATACACTTGAATATCCATAGGTATAATTTTAAATTCTGCTAATTCTCTCTAGTGTATATTCCAAGTATCTGGTGATAACTCTTAACTATTCTGGATACTGTTTCTCTGTCATACTATTTTCTGTCTCACATGGCCTGAATGAGCTGTCAGATATTATTTTAAACCCTTCATGCTGTGTTTTAGACTTTATTTCTGCATTGCCTCAAAGTAGAGCTTTTGTTCACTGATGTTTTATAACCTATAAATATGCCTCTAAATGCGGACACTATTAGCTAGTCTTCTCTTCCATTAACTCCATTCTTTAGCAACCTCTGTTCTCTTTGCAAACGCTAGAATGCCAAGGGTCTAAACCACTAGGTGAGAAGAATATCTTCCTGATTGGAGTCCAGATGAAAATTGATATAATAATATGAGAGTTCTGCCAAACCATTTTTTATAACACCATTATACATGCCCCAACCAACAGCAGTAGCACAACGCATTACAATGAAAACATTTTACACTCAATACTAGTATAGTATAGGTTATACTATTGTACTTACAAATTACTGGTCATTAATGAAAATTACAAATAGAGGACTCAGTGTGTTGTAAATCACATTTGAACCATTACAATCTCAAAACTGTCCTGCAAATTTGAGCTTTCCAGGACCCTGGGAATTTGTACAATTTTGGGTAATCTCTCCATATTCTTTTAGTTTGCTATTCACATCTCAATTATTGAAAAGAATATTTATAACAGATTTTTCTTAACCTCAGATATGTTCAGCACTGATTTTAATCAACAATCTGATGTAAAGTTAAGCCATGGAGAGAAAAGATGTGTTATGATTGGATTATCACATGACAATAACTGATGTAGACCAAGGGAAAGCATTTTAGCATTGGCATATGATCTCTATAAGTCAGTGAGAAAATTCATGCAGAGTTAAGGGTTAGCAATAAACAGTACTTGGGCATTGACTTGTTTGTGTGTAAATACACATACATTATATGTATGTGTGAGGGAGTGCATGTACACACGTGCTCATACTATTCTTTGACTGTCTTCTGTTACATCCTTTAGTCATCATATAATAAAATCCTCAGCAGTGCCAATACATTTACATAAGTACATATTTATTTTTCTATATTCTAATCAATGATTTTCATAAATATGCATATGTATATAAATATGTGGGTATATAGGAATCGTTATATATATATATAAGTATATATATATATATATAGTTAAATATGGATATATTGGCTTCATAAGAGTTTCTAAAAGTGGTTTTCCAATAACAATTGATCTAAAACTCTTACAAGTTATCTGGAGGATGTTTAATAATAAAGTCAGGTACTATGTACATCGCAGAGCATCTGATTTTAATGGCAGAGTTCTCAGCATTTTAGTGTTTCCTGAGTCTTCCAACTAGGTTTATTTTTTTTCACACCTTAAGTCTGAGTGATAGAAACAATAGCATCTAAGCAATACAAGATGCTCTGTAAGTAAAAACACCATGATGATGAAATAGCAATTCCTCCAGGAAGACTTGACTGATATTATCTCTGAAATGTCAGTTTATATATAAGTGCTTGCCTGTGGGCCTGTGACCCTCAGGGGAAAAACTCTTTGGAGTATAGAATCTGGGCTTTTACATACTAGTATACTAGTACTTCCTTAGTTCTTAGCATGTTGCCTACACTATTTTCTGCCTACTATATTCTTTGAATATAGTGCTTAATATATATTTCCTAAATGAATAAAAAAATATATCACGTAAGAGAATAGCTGGAAATTATTTGCCTAAAGAATCAACCTTACAATCAAGACATAATGTGAATAACCATTAGAATTAATAAATACAGACTTCCATCAAAATATTCTGCCTGACAATCATCTAAGGAAAGGTAAAGAAAACATCCAGGCTTAAAATTAATTGAAATGTGATAGGAATTACATAGGAGTAAGGGTTGCAGGTATTTTCCTAATTCAGAATGAAATAAGACACATTTCAGATCAATTTTATTAATGTATTCCATGTAAGGTGTGTATACTTTGTGGGATTGAGGCAGAGCCCTGGTACATTTTAAAGACAAAGGAAGATAAGGGTGTTTCAAGAAAGCAGACAAAACAAAAATGTAAAATAATCAGTGGGCTATAGAAAATGTAGAATTTGGAAAAAAGTAGAGATCAGTAGTAATTGAGTTGGCTCCTTTCTTTGTCATAACATCCACTGATTTGATTATTTGAGATTGTTAAACACATGTGTTTTTAATCTTAGAGAAATTAATGAAAAAATTATAATAGCATCACTTGAGGAAATACACCTTGAAGTAGGAAACGAAGTATGTACATTGTTGATTTGATGTAGTGAATTTTAATTTTCTAAGAACTGGAATGTAAACTCAATGCTGCAAGGTTTCTGAATGGCAGTGTTCTGTTCTGAGCTGTGATAACAGATTTTTATAAGAATAGCTGTTATGGACCTAGAATTATTCATATGTACTTTTTTGTTTCTTTTATATCTTTATATATCTTTTGTGTTATATGCCTATCTCAACATCTTCCTTTTATGTGTACACCTAAGTGTGTTGTGTATGTGTGAGTGTCTAAACACATATAAAAGGCCACAAATCATATGTGAATATGCATATCTATGTTTATACATTTAATAAAGTAGTTATTTCATGCATATTATGTGCTGGGAATTAGATGAAGACACAAAGGGAAGAAAGATACAATCTGGCTTCACAGAGCTAGAAGTCAGTGTGGGAGGATGAATGAGTTAAAAAGAATTAGAGCATGAAGTAAACCAGCTTTGATAAAAATTTATATGACGATCGATCTATTGACATCTAGGGAAAGGAACGGTGCAGGGTATTTACTCAAAGGAGGCAAGAAAAGTGTTCCCAACATCCAAGTACAAGACTGCAGTGTCGAAAAAAAGAGAAAGGACACGCAGGGCAGAAGAAGAAAAGAGAGGATGTCAGATGAGAGAACCGCACTTTGCCAAGGCATGAGAGTGAACCGAGTTTGGGGACTTCCCTGAAGAACCGTATGACTACTTACTTCCAGAGACATACACCTCAAATATATGCATGCATATTGTTGTCTTTCCCCCTCCAATTGTGGATAAACACCTTTATTATGTCCTTCCCCTAGTTGTAGGAAGAAAAATAATGCCAGAGCTTTCAAGGACATCCAGAAGAAACCTGGCTACTACTTTCAGTAAAGCAACAGAGCAATGCAATCCAATCCAACAGTCACGGGCTACTCCACTCCCCTTCCTTACTCCATAAAACATGCCTCCTATTTGCAAGGGAGATGCCTTACTTTCAAATTGGTATTCTAAACTGCCGCCATAAAGTGGAAATGCCTCCTGCTTGAATTCTATCATCTATCTATCTATCTACCTATCTATCTATCTATCTATCATTTATTTATTTATGATAGCCACAGTTGTGTTTCCTTACTTTTCTTTCTTAAAAAAAAATATATATATATATATATAAAAGGGTGAAGGGGTGCAGGGAGAGACTGTACAAAAATTGTACACCTATGGATGAGGACAGTTGGGGTGGGGGGTAAGAGCAGAGGGAGGGGTGGGAGCTGGGTGGAGGGTAGGAGAAAAGAGGAACAATTGTAATAATCTGAACAATAAAGATTTATTAAATTATTAGAAAAAAAATTTAAATCATAACAGGTGGCATCAAATCAAATGGAATCATGACTTACTGATTTTCGCTTTATTCAGAAAAGCATTTTGTTATTTAGTTCTCAATACCTTATAAAGCATTTCTATCTCCAATGAGACCCAAGGTCATGTGAACTACTGCAGGCTATTTTTGAAGGAATTCTTTCACTTAGGTCTGGCAGTAAAGAAGATAGCACTGAAGCTCACACCTCAACCAATGTAATTTGGAGTGTTAATTGGAAAAGGCCTAGCCGACCCTGTGATGTCTACTAAGAACTGGTGACAAGATGTGCCATCCTTCCTTCTGACATCTGTGGACAGAAAACAAGCGAGGGGCATAGGCATTCGGGCTGTGGAGGAAGTAGATCCGTGGTAAAGGAGACAAGAGAAATGCAGAGGAAGTTGGGATGGCTTGGTGAAAATAAATGCACACAAATTACATCACTCCTGAAAGTCTAAGCAAAGGACCTAAGAATGGCTGGAATGGAAGGATGCCGTTTCTATTCAGGACATCTTTAGATAAAGTGAAGAAAGGAAACTTCTAGAAAAGCCAAGGCACCACAACAGGAAGGAACTCTTAAGTTCTCAGCAGGAAGTCAGGGACTAAAGGAGGCACCACATTGGGGATTGCAAAATACTGATCTGTATTCTGCAATAACTCACACTTAAGTCAATATCAATGTTTGCAAATATTAACAATTTAAATCTCTCAAGATCTTCTGAAGTGGATTACAATTATCAACCTCATTCTCCAGGAAAAATAAAAAACGAAACCAAAAAACACAGGGGCAAGCAAATTTAATTCCCTCATTGGCTTGAGGAGCCACCTGAGATTGGTTACTGTGAAGGATCACTATTACGTCCTAGTTTTCTAAAACCAGAAGAGAAAAGCTTCATATACAATAAATATGTATTTTAATAACCTCTTCCTTTAGTAAAACTGGGGTTGAATTAAAACGGACTGTTAGGAAAGGGCTAGCAATTTCAATGCTGACTACACTTTTGATAGCTAGATGCAGTTGAGGGCACAGAGGTTGATCAATTACAGATGCTGAGAGTTTGAGTTCAGTAAACTGAAAATTACTATTAATGCTTCAGTGGTCGAGTTTAGACCCTAATGTCAATGAAAAGCATCTTCACCACCATCAAGTGGAATTGGGGTCCTTTCATAGAGTCGTGAGAAAAGCATTTTGGAGGCAGGACCCACACATGGGAGGATAAAGTGGGGGATGGAAAAAACGGCTAGCCCAAGTTCCTGGTGCCCACTATTTGTCTTACTAGGGAAGAAGTCTAGCATTGTCTTCATCAAGCCCAGAAGAAGGTTTAAGGCCCAGAAATTCAGTGCCATTTGTTCATTCCATGCCAATGCTTAGTCGAGTTCTGTCTCTGTCCATTCAGCTGGCTTCATCTCTGTTCCCGGCTGTACTCTGGCTGGTACAGCATCACCATCCAGGCTTTTGCTTGGAGTTTGCCAGGCTGGGAGTCTGTTCCCAGGCCAAGCCCATGTGGCTGTTGGCCTCACGAGAGGGCATAGAGAGAGAAGGTACAAATGAACAGGCCAAAGCCTGTTACCAAACCAGAGGCTTCTGATAGGCCAGTGGTTCTCAACCTTCCTAATGCCGCAACCCTTTAATACAGTTCTTTATGTTGTGGTGATCCCCAACCATAAAATTATTTTTGTCGCTACTTCATAACTGTAATTTGCTACTGTTATGAATCTTAATGTAAATCTCTGTGTTTTCTGATGGTCTTAGGAGACCCTGCTAGCTGTTCGCGACCCACAGGTTGAGAACCACTGTGATAGGTTCTGATTATATTCTCTCCAGTTTGGGAAAGCCCACGCTTACTTTCAAGCTAACCAATCAACTTCCTAATCCTTCCTGAGCTTGTGTCTGGGTCTTCCCTCTAACCAATCCAGTCTTTTTCCCAGATCAGACACCTCCCCTTTAGGGTGTCATCTTGGCTCCTAATGCCCATGCGTCTAGGTAGAAGGGACTCCACCTGCACCACCTTGGCCTCTGCTGGGGGTCTGCCCCGAAAAGGAATTTCCATCTCTCTGTTCATCCCCCCGCCTTGGTCATCCTGACTAACAGCCAATGACAGATTTCCCGGACCTGCTTCAGGGATGGGGTCCCCACCGAAGGAGGAGGCAGAGGTTCCCCGGGGGCCTATGAAGGCTGCAACTTCCAGTGAAGTAGACTCAATGTCTGATTAAGCTCCCCAGTTTATGATGTTTCATGTCTGGTTCCCCTGCTCCCTTCATTTATTTATAACTTGTTGATATAAACATGAGCTCCCAGAATTCATGTATTTGATGTTTCAATGCTCAAGACAAAGGCCCCATCTGAGGATTATCCAGTCTAACCAGGAGACCTTGGGTGAGTTGACCTTCACTATCAGCCAGAGCAGTTACTTCCACCTCTGAAAAGGTCTCTTTTAAAGGAGTTCTTCATTAATTTCAACGGATATCAGTACCTCTGAAACGTTTGATATTGATTCTTCTGGAAGGATCAATATATTCACCTTATCATATCAGAAAATATTGGATATTTGTGTTTTGTAAAATTCTCTTTAATTAGTAGGTGACATTGTTGCAAAAATATCACCATTTGGAGAGCAGGAAACATTGAATTATTTAAAGTGCTAATGGGTATTTTTTTTTAAATGGCAGAACATTTGTTGTTTAACAACTACTCATAATTTATATGGAAAGGTGTCTGAAACAACGCACTCTGGTGTTTTCAAAATTCTCAAGGTTTACTTAAGCCAACCTTAGTACCTGAAAAAAAAAGTGTGTAATTTTTTGGTATTATATTATTGATTATCATAACATTAAAAGACAAATAAGAAGTATGACAGAACAAAATAATACCCAATTTTATCATCTATTGCATAAAATCCCTGAGGATTTACATTTTTAATTAAAGCAGTTACATTCTCCTTTCTCTTCTTCACTAGAGTTTTGGAGTGCAATCATTTTACATTTTATCCTTTAAATGGAGGAACAGTACTTAGGGGCTTAATCACAAGGAACAACACCAGCCTGTAATTATTGAATCAAGAGTCTAGGTCAGTGGTCGACAACCTCATTAGTCAACAGAGCAACAAACGAGGGCTACGGGACCACAGTTTGCTGGCCACTGCTTAAGGAAATGGAACAGAAAGATTCCTAAATAGGGTTGTTTTATGTCCTGGGTTCATGCACCTGATATTAACTTCCCTAGTGAACACGTATCACACGTATAAAAGCACTGTGTAAGAATGGAAAATTTAGTCCATGTAAAAAGTCATGGCATACACAAGGAGAGGTACTTATTTAGAATAACTGCTATGAAACATGAAAAAAATAATTGACAAAATTTTTCTTCTATCAGTACTGACTACTAAAATCGATTGAGAAAATTATTCTGCTCCTGGTCTTAATTTTTTATAGATGTTCCTAAAATGTTCCTGCAGCCCACCTTGCTAACAGATTGAGCAGAATGATTTATGAACGGACTCATTCCCATACGCTTGATAGATGTTTTATTCACTTAATGATCACTGGCAAGGAGCAGCTACTATAAAATGTGAAGGGTAACTAATAGGACTTTGTAGTTCTTCTACTGCAAAACAAAATTTGTGAGTTTTCTAAAAAAAAAAAAAAAGACATAAAGCCTTAAAAAAACAAAAAAAACAGTTTTTACCTAAACATTTAACCTCAGATCATGTGTCAAAATACCTGACTGCCGTGTTTTCAGACAAAATGCATGCAAACCAGGATGGATAATATATTATGGACAAATGATATACTAAGCTACATCTAATTAATAAAGAAAATCTGCCACAAAAATAGAAACATTTTTCCAGATTATTTACCTAAATTGATGTTGTATTCAAGAAACTGGTGTTAATATTGAATAGTTACCTTCACTGTATACCACATATTACATGTCATTTTTCAGGTGCTGTTTCATTTCTTTTAAATGACTTATTAATTCATTTACTACTTTTATTCAGAGGATATAAATCTGTGCATCTGTAGAAGATCCAAGTTGCCTACTAGATGTTATTCTCTAAGTCAGTAATTCAAAGACTTTTGTCACATGCACTCCTACATCAGTGGCTTAAGATGAGGAGGGTGAGGAAGGGAGGCGTTTGACATTGTCCCCAAGTTGACAGAGGTCATCATGATAGCTCAGTTGGTTATGTGGCTCTTGATGTCTCAATATTCTCATCTGGGTACAGAGGAGGTTGGACTGGCTGATCGCAAAGGGCTGTGACATCTCATAAGTTATACGGTTCCATAAACTCTGAACATAAAACGAAACACTCCACAAATTTAAAACAGAAAAGTGTACAATGACTGATATTCCCTTCAAAAACTTACTACATCTATTTTAAAACCACACTCCTTAGGAATTACATAGAGATTTGGTACAAACGGCCGAGTATTAGGCCCCTGACTATAAGACCAAGGCTACTTCCTGTTTTCTATTCAATAGGAACTATAACAGAGCATAGTAATATATCAGTATGATGGCCATCTAAAATTTCACTAATATAAAAATAATCAACTTCTCTATGTATTGCCCATTTCCAAGGTAAGGAGGGAGTTTTGGGATATGCTGATTTTACACATCGTAAAAAATAATATAACCCTAAAAACCTGGGATGGTTAAGATTCCCACTCATGTTATCATTCATAATTATTTTAAACTTCCCGATATCAGAGAATCCTTTGCAGGGAGAAATAACTTTGATCTGAATAATCTGTTGTTAAAACTCTATCTATAACCTAGCTTTTAAAGTTTTCACCTTAAAAAAAAAGCCTTCTTTAATACAAAAAGCCCAATATGACAATCGAAAAAATATTAATGAGAAACACAAGAATTATTAATGATTATCACTTATGTGTTTCTTTATTCTGTTCCACTTCACTAAACTGCAAGAATTATATATACATCAGGAGATCAGACCATATTTATTAGGGAACAGCTAGGAGAGAAGCTCACCTGTAGCAAGTGGGAAAAAAATATGTTTTTTTTATTTGTATGATTTCACAGAGGGGGGAGAAGTAGAGAGAGAAAAACATCAGTGATGAGAGAGGATCATTGATCACCTACCACCTGCATGCCTCCTACTGCACATCAAGACTGCAACTGGGGCATGTGCCCGGACTGGGAATCAAAGCCTGACCTTCTGGTTCATAGGTCAGCACTCAACCACTGAGCAACACTGGCTGGGCAGCAAGTAAAAAAAATTGAGTTCGAATTTGAGTATTTTCTAGTATTACATTTGTAAGAACAGAAGGGAAAGCTAATCCTTTTCACAGAACTTAGAAACATAGGGGCCTGACATTTTCTTCTCATCATAAATAAATGAATGAATGAATGAATGAATGAATGAATAAATAAATAAATAAATAAAATGGCAGGATTTTTTTAAAATACATTTTATTGATTTTTTACAGAGAGGAAGGGAGACAGATAGAAAGTCAGAAACATCGATGAGAGACATCGATCAGCTGCCTCCTGCACACCCCACTGTAGAGATGTGCCCACAAGCAAGGTACATGCCCCCAACCGGAATCGAACCCGGGACCTTTCAGTCCGCAAGCCGACGCTCTATCCATTGAGCCAAACCCGTCTGGGCAGAGAGACTTATATTTTGAGGAAGAATATCATTCTTTGAAAGAGATACTCCTAGCACTTTTCTGAAAAGTCACAAAGAGCCTGTTTAATTAGAGACAAAAGATTTAGTAAGAGGTATCAGAAATTACGAACAATGAAAGCAAACCAGCAAGATGGTGATAGCAGTTAGTATTAAGTAAGAGATACACTTAGCATCAAGTAAGAGAATCTTACAAAAATAGCTTAACTAAGAGTGGATTTCACACATGACAAGAAAGCATGGAGATGGTCCACGGAGGGAGAAGCTGATTAATGACTTCATCAGAGATGCAATCTCTGTAAACCGTTCCTTAATGGATGAGCACTTTGTCTTGTGTGGCAAGATGATGGCTCTGCTTCCAGGCATCGCATCAGATCCCAAGCAGAAAGCTGTAGGGAGGGTAAATCGGAGGCCGTGACAGGTACAGCTGTCCCATGTGATCAGAAAACCAAGAGCTCTCCCAGATGCCACACCCAGAAAATGCCCAGTTGTATGTCATTGCCTGGGGATCCCTGGCTACTAACTACAGTTATTACTGGCCAACGGGAATGAATAGGTGAAGCACAGGGGAGTATGGATTATGACTCCAAGTGTAAAATATATATATATATTTTTTTAAATATATTTTATTGATTTTTTACAGAGAGGAAGGGAGAGGGATAGAGAGTTAGAAACATTGATGAGAGAGAGACATCGATCTGCTGCCTCCTGCACGCCCCCGACTGGGGATGTGCCTGCAACCAAGGTACATGCCCTTGACCAGAATCGAACCTGGGACCTCGCAGTCTGCAGGCCATTGCTCTATCCACTGAGCCAAACCGGTTTTGGCATAGGGGAGTTTTAAAGCAACAAAAAGATTCTGTTCAATATTTTAAGGGTGAATAAAAGAACTTATGCTTACCGAGACCGGTTTGGCTCAGTGGATAGAGCATCGGCCTGCAGACTGAAAGGTCCCAGGTTCGATTCTGGTCGGGGACATGTACCTTGCTTGCGGGCACATCTCCAGTGTGGGGTGTGCAGAAGGCGGCTGATCGATGTCTCTCTCTCATCGATGTTTCTGACTTTCTATCCCTCTCCCTTCCTCTCTGTGAAAAATCAATAAAATACATTAAAAAAAAAGAACTTATGCTCTTGTCTATATCCTTAGAAATTCACAGCACAAAAAGAACCTTCATGTAGACAAAGTAAAATTATTCAGGAAATTGTAGTATCCCTGGGAGAAATGAAAAATACGAAAAGAAAGTCTAGCTATATTACAAATATATAGAATGACCTCACTGACTTAAAGAACTTTAGCAATGAGTAGAGTCTGTAAAACAAAAAGCAATAGAAACTGTGCATAAGTGCTATTTTTTTAATTGACAGAACTGCATCAACAGGGGTACAGATTAATCATGATGACACTTCTACTCATGTATTAAGTAAATACATGGCAAATATAGTGGGATCCAGGTTACCCACAGCTTCCGTAGAAAATTACAGATAAGCCATTGAAGAAGACTAAAATTGGCTACAATTGATAAATTAGAGTGAGAAACACTGACTCAACTCACTTTTAGCTTGTATAGACGAGGATGGTGAGTATGGAAAGATGCATACTAGATACCTATATGTACAGAGACTAGAGAAACCCATACATGTACTGTTTTGTTAGCTAAGAGAGAAAAAAAAATGACACCCCAGCAGCAAAGAGTCTGCCTTATATCCAGGCCTTGCTTTATAATATCAGTTTCCAATAAAAGGAACCAAGGGTCTTTGAAGTAGTTGCTGATCTAGGGATGGGGCAAGAAATAAACAATATATTTATTCTAGAGAGTCAGCCATAAGGAAGTGCTATAAAATCACACACAGAAAAAACAACTAGAATAAAAATATATATCACAGCCAACTGAAAGGGTGCCAAAGAATCAAAGTTGAATGAAATTTGAGTCAAATCCTAAAGTAGTATGGATTATGACTCCAAGTGTAAAATCCATTATAGATATGCTGATAATTAATCTATTTAAGAAATTAATACACTGCGGGGAAGAGAGACTAATGCTTCATGCAGAAGAATTCTACAATTATATGCTCAAGGCGGGAGCATATACAGCCACCCCTTTGGGGTGAGCTATGCATAGGGAGCTCCTTCTAAAGCAGTGGTTCTCAACCTTCCTAAGGCCGAGACCCTTGCATACAGTCCCTCATGTGGTGGTGACCCCCAACCATGACATTTTGCTACTGTTATGCATCGTGATGTAAATATCTGCATTTCCCGATGGTCTTAGGCGACCCCTGTGACAGGGTCATTCGACCCCCAAAGGGGTCGCGACCCACAGGTTGAGAATTGCTGTTCTAAAGTATACAATGTGAAGACGGGGGGAAGGGAGTAACCATATAGTGGAAAAACCTGATGAACACAACCTCAGCTAGGTGATCAAGGACAATCCCCATAGTCATAAATCATGCTGACAATACGTACCCTTGATATAGTGTGATGAAAATGGCACATTATATCTGTGATCGTCCTTCCCATAACTCATTCACCAAGTCTTACCATGAGAAAACCGCCAGACCAGTGCTAATTCTTTGCCATTTTACAAAATATCTGGACAGTATTCCTCAAAACTGTCAAGGTCATCAAAAAACAAGGGAGATCTGAGAAACGGCCATAGTCAAGACAAGCCAAAAGAGACATGACGAAAAGTAACATGAGCCCTGGCCGTTTTGGCTCGGTGGATAGAGCGTCGGCCTGCGGACTGAAGGGTCCCGGGTTCGGTTCCGGTCAAGGGCGTGTGCCTTGGTTGCAGGCACATCCCCAGTAGGGGTGTGCGAGAGGCAGTTGATCGATGTTTCTCTCTCATCAATGTTTCTAACTCTCTATCTCTCCCCCTTCCTCTCTGTAAAAAAAAAATTCAATAAAATATAAAAAATTTCAAAATAAAAATAAAATAAAATAAAAGTAACATGATATCAAGTTCAGTAAAGTCCTCTGGATATTTAATAATAATTGCTTTTCTTCTTCAAACTGAATGTAAGTGGGACAGATGTTCTATTGACACGCCCCCTCCCCCTCCCCGGGAATCCTCATGTGCCTGCTCTTCACTTCCCTCATCTCCAATGGGCTGAATGTGGCATTGCCTTACGGCCCTCTTTACATTGCATAAAATTCTGAATTCAGAGCAGGCTGAGGGGGAAATATCTCCCTATAATATTCATAACCTCTTACCCATGTA
The DNA here is from genome assembly GCA_011751065.1 of Lasiurus cinereus. Taxonomy (NCBI): domain Eukaryota; kingdom Metazoa; phylum Chordata; class Mammalia; order Chiroptera; family Vespertilionidae; genus Lasiurus; species Lasiurus cinereus. The sequence continues at coordinate 6,751,794 of JAAGEH010000043.1, read as the reverse complement.
GGGGCCTTGGGATTGAAAATGTCAATTCATACAATCAATATTATATTCTCAGAGGTAGAGTCTGTGAGTGAGAACTCAATGGGGCTTACCTAAGCCCTAAGCCGTCTACTGCTGGGCAAGGTAGACATGATTAATTCATAGAAGCATCATATGTGAGCGGTAGTTACTGTTCACCTGCAAACATGTATTGATACAGATCAAACTTTCTCAAGCAAATGGGACAGAAATCTTAAGTGTCATTATTTACTTAACTTCGTTACAATTGTATTCTGTATAAAACAAGGTTGTGTTTCTTTTTCAGACTTAGAACCATAAAGGTGATTTAAACATTCTTATGTATTTGCAACTTTATCCAAGGGAAGCTGATAGAGGGTCGTGAAGGGGAAGGTTCCAGAGATTGTCTATGCCAGCACTGTTTTATCCAAGAGGCCTGAGCCCGGGAACACTAGTTATTTACCTGGGGGTGAATATGTCCAGTGATTGCAAGGACTGGCATTAGAATCTGTGTTCTTTAAATTCTAGTCCAAAGATATTTCAGTATACCAAATTATACATACACAAACACACACAAATTAAAATCATCATACAATTAAAATGGAAAAAAAAACATTAAAGGAATTAATAATTAAATATCTTTTGATGTATTGGTTTTAAAACTATACTCTATATTGTAAAAAACTCTAAAAACTCAGCATATCTTCCAAAAGGTATATAAAAGGAGATCAATTTAAACATTCTATGTAATAGAGAATAAAAAATAATTTTAAGATTTATTTGTAAGAAAAGAAAAATGTAAACATACTGTATATTCATAACATATAACACCATATGCAAATTGAGAAGAATGAGGTCTATGCCCATATGGTGACATAGAACGATTTCCAAGACATACTGTTAAGTGAAAATATCACCGGATTGTGCCACCATATTATTAATCCTTGAACTTTTACTAAATGTATTGTTTTCTCTCTAACCTATCCCCTGACAAAAGCAAGCCAGGGAGGAAATTCCAGGCTAGCTAAGCCTGCCAGCAGGACACATAAGAAATTCAACCATGCTAAGAAAGCCATTTGCACTCCAAAGATCCAAGATGGCGTCTGGAACCCCTTCCTAAATCACCTGCAGAGGAATTTTTCTCTGTTAGCACATTAAAACTTATGCCCAAGAGTGGATATTTCACATTACAATGAGACATGTGATCTATGACGAAGCATGTTCCAAGTATGTTTGAAAACTACACATGCTCCCCTGCAATTCCAATCACTCTGGAATCCCCACCCCTGAACATGCCTACTTCCTCCATGACTCTTAAGACCTTTCCGATTTCCCAACATTGACAGAAGAAATCTTCAGAACATGAATTCACCCTTTTCTCTTCTTTAATCAAGTTATTTTTTTATCTGCTTTACTGAACACAATCTTATTCTATTGGCATGAGCAACCTTAAGGTCCCCCATCCACAGGGGATGGTGACCAAAAAAAAGCAAACATCAAGTTAAAAAAAAAAACACAACAAAAACATAAGTACATTTTATAGCCTTAAAGTTAGGAAACAAAAGAAAAAATAGAGGCAAAAAAATTAGAGCTGGAGAGAGAAAACAAAATCTGTAAAGAGAGGTAGCAATAATCTCTCTCTCTCTCTCTTTCTTTCTCTCTCTCTCTCCATATATATATGGAAAAGTGACCAACCGCCTGTCTGTTCAACCATCCTACAGACCTATCAGCTGGTACATATGACGTGCGCTGGCAATTTTAAAATAAATGTTGACTTACACATGCACATGCACGGTACATATAAAGCTCTCATTGGCACCTATTTGGATGTTGCATTTGCTGGGAAAGGTATTCCTCTTGGAGGGTATTTTCAACAATGTCTCAGTGTTGTGCTGCATGCTATGTACAAATGAGTTTAAAGTACTGTAATGTTTGGAGTGTTTCAGACAGATATCTCCTAAAAAAATATATATGAGATAGAGAATTCTGCTTATACTGAATGGTTAGTAAAACTTAGAGATGACAAACTTGGTAGCAGTTTTCATTTAGGAATGGATATTATTGAAATCCCCTGTAAAATGGTTTGTAATGGAGCTATTATTGAAGCTACCTTTGGAAATAATATACCTAAACATGCGATTATTTGTCCAAAAAATGAGCATATTCATAAATGGAATTAAGAAATTTTGGATATACTCGATGGAGATTTTCACACCTTATTTGAGTGATGATTCCATCGATTCAACGGATGGTGCCAAAAAGGAAAATTTTCCCATCAAATTTCTTAATAGTATTATTCCTTCAGGAATGCCGTGCCATAAATTAAAATTGAAAGTGGGTACAATCATGCTGCAACTGAGAATTCTTAATAGTGAATGGTGTCTTTATGATGGTTCCAGACTGATTATCAAAAGATTGTGACCTAACATAACCGAAGCTAAAGAATTAGCAGGATCTGCAGAGGGCGAGGCTGTTCTGATTCCAAGAATCGATTTGTCCCCATCTGACACAGGCCTCCCATTTAAATTAATTTGAAGACAGTTTCCTGTAATGCCAGTATTTGTGTGACTAAAATAAATCACAAGGACAAACTATGGACAGGAGGAGGAATATTCCTACTTGAACCCGTTTTCAGACATGATCAATTATATGGTGCTTTCTCTCAAGTGTGAAGAGCGTGTGATGTTAAGGTTAAAATTGTAAATACTTCATAACAAGGGAAATTAGTCAAGCACTCTGAAAGTCTTTTTACTGAGTGTAGTATACAGGGAGATATTAGAATAAGTTTCATCAATTTAACAGTCATTGTTTTTAACAATGTTGTTTTTATATCATGTTTTTGCTAGTTTTATATCATATCTTTGATGTTATATTGTTATTGTTTATTTATTAATGAAGTTATGTATTATTTTCACAGACATTTTAGCAATTTCCTTTCATCTCTGACATTTCTACTACAGAGTTAGTTCAAATAGAGATATTAAAATATTTCTTCTAATTAATTTCCTTTCAATGTGCATGAATTTGTGCACTGGGCTACTAGTATAACTAATAAACACAAAAGGCAAAATCCATCAGAGTGAGGAGATATAATAAGACTTGTATTCTTTAAATGACATACTTCTTTTATTAATTCTATATTGATAACATCTATGTTGAAAAAGCAAAAGGTAAAGATTAAGCATGTCAATGCCAAGTTGGATTATTTATTATATACCCTCTTTGGGTATGTGTCAACTACACTATACCATTTTAGGTATATAGAGCTACAAGCACATTTTTATTTCAATAATGAACATATTACCTTTCTTTACAGAGGCTTTTAAAGAACTCAACAATAATATTCAGCCCTAAATCCACTCTGCATTGCTTTTATATTTTTTATTACTGTCAGTTGCAGCGTTTGACCATCTGGTCTTGCAAAGAATTAAATTGTGTTCCTAAGTTTTGTGTGGCCACTACAGCAGCTATCTTCATGGAAATCAACTCCTTAGGAAAGTTTGGCCAAAAAGAGAAGTAATAGTTTACCCGTGATTGTAGATGTATATGGAATACAAACAGCTAATGACCTTTAGATGTGCACAATTTGGCTCTGAATTTACTTCAGTTTGGTGTCTGAAACATTAAGTGAAAGCGTTTGGAAGAAAATAAAATAAAATGTGATACTATTTATTTTAAATTCTCAAGATCTAAAATAGCTTTAAGTTATTCTGGTGGTAAAAATCTGGGCTGTATGGGATTTTGAGTCCAAAAGCTGGATAGATCAATTCAATTTAGATATAATGGTTTTCTGGATTTGCAGGAATAAGCACACAATTCTTTAGTAGATTTACTGAAATCTATATTCCACGTAATTGGCTTTTTTTTGTTATCAAATGGTTCATTTTACCATTTGTAGAAAGGACAGAAACTTCAAAAGACAATTCAATTACGTTTTATATAATATTCCTCTAGAATAATCATTTTGCACATAAAAGGAATTTTTATGAGTCAACTTTTTTCTTTAATCTATATGTAGTTATAATGCATCTTAAAAGGAGTAGAAAAATAGAAGGGCAGTTCTCAATGTTTGCTTCAAGCAATTTCATTACATCATCGTCTGCTGATTGATTAAATAGTGTTCAAAGGCATATTGTTCCAAAATAGACATCAAGTAATTTATTAGCAATTCATACAACATTGCATCTGTTTCTCAAAGATGATGACTGATAATTAATTTTGGCCTTTATTACAGGCATAATATTAATATTCTAGAATCTATGTGATTTTATTTATAAATGCATCCAATATTAATGCATTCACTGGAAGCTTTTGATATACTGAAAAGTTCATTATATACTGTAACAGGGAACAAATTGATTAATCACCTTTTTGCTTGTATTTCAACGTTCAAAGTTTGATTAAATAATGTGTTGATGCCATAAAAAAAATTCCAATGAACTTAACTGCCTCCAATGCTACAAGGAATCATTGCTTAATATAATTGTGTTTGTATACTACTTAACCTTCTTAACCTTAAATTCTGAATCTTCCTTCCATTTCCTTTTCTGAGAAGATATTATTATTCTAGATGATGAGCAAACAGGATGGGATCGACTCCTGGTGAAATGGTGCTTAGGCCAAGCAACATACCTCTTTTCCCAGAATGACATAATTTGGGGGGATGACCATATGCACCCAAAGGAAACTCCTCAATGGCAAGAGCAACTTCTAAAGTATAATCACTCACAGCTTTCCCATTCCCAGGGTATCTATGTACATATGATTAAAATGATTTTTAAACAGGTCATAATATTTTACTGATCCCCTGACCCATTTATAAATTTATCATAAACTTTGATGTGTGTTCATTTTACACAGACACGAGAGTCATGGTTATTAACATTTTGAAATTTTACACTTTTTCATTAGATCAAAGTTAGGCTATTTCAGTTCAAATCCCTGTTCTACCACTTAGGCACTGATTGATCTTGAGCAAATTCAACTCTTCAAGTCACTTTCTTACATGTAAAATTAACACAACCTCATTTTTATCAACCGGTGGTCATGAGCACCAATTCAACCCCAATAGCATCAACTGGAGTCTCAATTTGGGGTGCGGTGAAGAAGGAAACTTTATGGAGTGCAAACCAGCTCAACTGTGAAACAGCACAGCCGTAAAGCAACTCTGAGACCAGCCCCTCTCCAGAGAGTCAGCTCTGGTGTGCTCTCTAATGGTTTGCTCTGTTCTGCTCCTTAACCAGATGCTTCTCTTTGCTCCAGTGACACATCTTTCTGCTTCCGATCAGTCAAGGAGACCAAGTATTCATTCTCTGGTGCAAACGGGCAAAAGGTGCTCTCTTGGAACCCCGAGGAGAGCTGGCTTTTATGGAATCTGATTGATCCATCCTCATGCAAATGAAGACTTCAAATCCTCCCAGTTTCATCTGTCCAACGGCTCTGATTGGTCAAAATAGAGCTACTCTGATTGGTCTGAGCTACATATCTCTGATGGGATAGGGAAAGACGCATTCCTATTTGTTGAAATAGGATTTCAGAAAATCATCTTAAGGGCTGGCTCCTATGGCAGAAACACAGTACATGCAGGTGGTTGAGTGCATAGGTAGGCAGTTCAGCACAGAGACTGGTAATTCAGCTCCAGTGTGAAATGCAGTTTGCATTTTAATTTGAGCACCGTTAGCCACCAGGAGCCCTTCCTAGCAGCGTTTTCTTATTTTTCTCTCCTCAGGACTTTTTATAAGATTAATGATTACGATGTACATAAAGTTCTTAGAACATTGCCTGCAAATGAGCAATCAATAATTGTTTTTTCTTCTCCTTTAATTAATTCTTCTTCTTCATCTTATACAATAAAAGCCTAATATGCTAAGTGTCCGGTCGTCTGTTTGGCTATTCAACCAATCAAAGCGTAATATGCTAATGATATGCTAAGGCCGCTCAACCACTCACTATGACATGCACTGACCACCAGGGGGCAGGCAGTCAACTGGTCAACCAGTCACTATGGCAGGCACTGATCACCATGGGGTACATGCTCTGGCCAGCAGGTTAGCTTGCTGCTAGGTCCAGCCAATAGGGACTGAGTGAGATGGGCTGGACATGCCCTGGAGCCCTCTGGCAGTCCCTCCCTGGCTGGCCAACCTCCTGTGTCCCTCCCTGGACCCAATTGCATAGCAGCAGGGTCCCTCAACCTGGCCTGTGCCATCTCACAATCTGGACCCCTCAGGGGATGTTGGAGAGCCAGTTTTGGCTGGAGTTGTGATGATTGGTTGCAATGATACACACTGACCACCAGGGAGCAGATGCTCAACACAGGAGCAGGGCTCATGGCTGACAAGCACAGTGATGGTGGCAAAAGCCTCTTCCACCTCTGTGGCAGCACTAAGGATGTCCAACTGCCATCAATGGGACATCCCCTGAGGGCTCCGGAACTGTGAGAGGTCACAGGTCAGGTTGAGGCACCCCACCCCGCAAGTGCACAAATTTCATGCACTGGGCCTCTAGTCTTACATAATTTATCCAAAACAATTTGAACACTATTCATTTAACTATATTATATATTTTCAGCACACTCTTCCATATATTTTAATAACAGTTCATTCACATTTTATTGAATAATTTATTTTTTTCCATGAAGAGAATTTATTAAGTAGCTCTTGCTCAACAATTAAGTAGGATAAGATTATTTGATATTCTTTTCTCTTTTCCTTTCTCTGATGCAAGAGTTAGAAAATTTTCTTTCTTTCTGGAATGTAACTTTTTGAACAGTCAATATATTTGCCTTCATGACAACAGCCACATGTCCACATTTATATCTCAAATCATAGGCAATTAGGAGATAGCATCCAGCCCCTTCATTATTTCTATGCTATTGCTAGATCTTTCTAAGTGATGTCATGTCACACCAGATATGATAGTATTCAATCAGAGTTTTTTAGAATTTTTTTGTTGTTTTATATTTTGAGGGGTCAGGAAATGGAAACACACACAGTTAATGAAATTAGGAGGTTCAGCCATACAATCCTGTCTCAGACTGTGTCTTTTCAAATTTGGATTCCTGGCTCTTACAGCCTTATTTTAGTGAATAGAGGCCTGGCGCACAAAATTCGTACAGGGGTGTGTGTGTTCCTCAGCCCGGCCTGCACCCTCTCCAATCTGAGACCCCATGAGGGATGTCCAACTGCCGTTTAAGCTTGATCACAGAGTACCAAGGAACAGAGCTCAGACTCAAAATAAGCCAGGCCATTTGATTCCAGTTCTTTGCTTCTCCCTCTTTTGGCAAAATTAATAACACTCAGGGGAAAAAAAAATGTTACCACATGTTAATTACTAACTTTAATGACTACTCCAAGATAGCAAGAGCAATACTAATGTCAGAAAACATCGAATTTTCAAAGACATATGTAAAATAAATCACTTTTTCAGAAGCTCACTTTTACGTACCCGTGCTGTTTTAATAGCTTTCTGCTTTGTAATAACCCAGTATCTAGTTTAAAAGTCAGTATGATTTGACACAAAGTGTTTTATTTCATTTTGGTGTTGTGAAAAATATTATCCCTAGTTAAAGAAACCTCCATATTACTCTTATTACCTTTTGATCTTGATTTGCCTGATTGTCAGCGTCTTAGAGTTTAATGGCTATAATTATGTGCTTGAATAGCAAGTGATGCTCATGAGGATCTGTGGCTACATTGGCTCCAGTGATGAGTGCTCTAATTCTTTGTTTCTATATCACGGCATCAATGTTATTTCTAAGAAAAGCATGGTTTTACATAGGATTTGTGAGCTTGATAGCCAGAGGGATAAACATCCTAGAAAAAACAGGAGAGACATAAGCATGGCTTGATTTTTAAATGCATTATAATAAGTAAATTACAGGAATAACCAGGAGTCATAAAAATAAATGCCAAACTCTTCCAAATAAGAAGATTATTGGCCCTAAAATGAATTTATCTTCCCTGATTAATAATCGGAAGCCTTCCAAAAATGAAACAAAACAAAAACATAACAGTCAAGGTTACATTTACTCTATTCTGTACCTGTAGTAATATGGACAAACTGCCCTAAATACAATTTCTGTTGATAGAAGTTTAAACTTTTTTTCTCAAACCTTCACATTAAAGTCAACAAAGCCTTTTGCTCAAAGACACTATAATGCTGATATTTTCTGGTGGATTAGTTTAAGGGAGGTTTTTTCCCTTCCCAAAACAGCATTAGAGTATTTGTGAAATATGTATGTATTTTTTTTTATTGGTTTCAGAGAGGAAGGAATAGGGAGAGAGAGAGAGACATATCTATGAGAGAGGCACAGGGATAGGAACCCTCCTGCATGCCCCCTACTAGCGATGGAGCTGGCAACTCAGGCACATGCCCTGACAAGCAATCGAACCCAGGACCTCTTTCTTGGTCTACAGGATGACACTCAATCCACTGAGCTACTTCAAGATTTGTATATTTTTTAAAGCAACTGAATGTAATATCCATAATAAGTTATAGTCTGTTTTCTTATGCACACAACATGAATTTTACTTCCCCCATGAAAAGTACATTTATAGAAATTATTTTCTGCTTTATTAAGTGACTTTCACTCAAATTAGCTCAGAAAGCAATCTTAGAAGATAAGGGAATAGCCGAGACTGGTTTGGTTCAGTGGATAGAGCGTCGGCCTGTGGACTAAAGGTCCCGGGTTCCATTCCGGTCAGGGGCATGTACCTTGCTTGTGGGGCACATCTTCAGTGTAGGGTGTGCAGGAGGCGGCTGATCGATGTCTCTCTCTCTCATCGATGTTTCTGACTTTCTATCCCTCTCCCTTCCTCTCTGTGAAAAATCAATAAAAAAATATATTTAAAAAAAAGAAGATAAGGGAATAACCTTTTTATGGCTCACTCAGGTCTCTGAGGACAAAAACCAACCAACAAACTCTCCAAAATGGACTTTCTCTTCAAATCACAAAGTCAACTTCCAGAAAACCCTAGTTGAAGTCAATTAAAATGGGTAGTACATTATTTTACAAACAGAGTCAATGTCGACAACTACATTTGTTTTCAGCATGTTGCATAGCATTTTATCCTCGTGTTTGTAAATCTCAGAGTCAATAAAGCAGGAAGTAAGAAAATCGATTGTCCATGACATTAAACAGTCTTCAGCATCACACCTCCCTGTGCATGCCCCGCTGTTTTGCAGTTCATTTCCAATCGGTTTTGTAAATTTAAAAATTATTAATGAGAAACATGCAGTCTGCAAGTATAATTAGAAGCAGAGTGCCATCAGGTAAGATGGGCTAGGAAGGAGCAACAGTTTGTTGCTGGTAAATGTAATGTCTTTATGTCAATACAGTGGTACCTCAAAATACGAGTTTAATTCGTTCCATAACCTTGAGGCGTGGGAAACTACGAGACACTCAAGTCACGGTAAACTGGTGGGTCCTGTGCAGCCGGCCGATCCGCGTGCGATTACTCCTATCTCAAATGTTGCTCATGTTTCAAAGCAAAAATCCCTCGCTCGATGGCTTATATCTCCAAAATCTCGTAGGTTAGGGCACTCGTATCTCGAGGTACCATTGTATGTGAATACAACTCCACACTGGGTTTCTGCTGGGGGGTTGGAGGGAAGCATCTCTTCATACTTTGCTTTTTGGTTTTATATAATACTAGAGGCCCAGTGCACAAATTCATGCATGGGTGGGGTTCCTCAGCCTGGCTAGTGATGGGGGCTGATTGGGGCTGGCCAGCTGGAGGGATGGACTGCAGGAGGTTGGCCAGCCATGGGAGGTTGGCTGTGGGAGCACATTGACCATCAAAGGGAAGTTCTTGCATTGAACTTTTGCCCCCTGGTGGTCAGTGCATATATAAGCAACCGGTCAACTGGTTGTAACCATTACCTTTTTTAGAAAAATGAAACCAATCTATTTTGAAATGACTAAGCTAAGTGATAATGAAATTGCGCATACTTTCATGTCCCTGAATTAAGCAGTAGGAGACCAAGCAAATTTTTTCTGTACCAGCGTTATAATACTGAGAACAAGCAAAAATAATTTAGCTAGTTACTCAAGAAAAGACTTGCATCTGGAATATTAGGCTATATGTCAAATAAAAATTCTTACTGATCAAGTCCAATAGCCTGCTAGCACCATTAAGATTATCTTTAAGACCTCTGCCTTATTGTAATCAATACATCAAACTGATTCACAAACTTTGTCCAGAATCAATCAGTTCCCCCAACTCCTATAATCAACCAGGGAAGAACCTTAAACTTCATAAATATTTCCTCCCAACTTCCTCTAGTGGGAGAGAGACAGAAACTCCTGACTTCATTAAAGCCCAGTTCTGACTGCACTGAACTCCAGTTTCGGGTGAGACTCTGGGGACCTAGACTCATAAGGGTCCCCAGAACACACAAAAACTCAGGGAAGCCGAAAAGGCAGAGGTCTGGAGATACACGAGCATTAGTGTGCAGAGAGGGCTACACCAATTACAGAGGGACACTAAGACCCAGGGGCTGTGTAGGGCAGGGCTGACAGAAAGCCAAGTCAGCTCTGCCCCATCCAAGCTGAACAGAGAGGCTTTTGCAATTTTACAAGTCTTGTATTATAAGGCTAACTCCAGCACAAAAGTTCTCCTGGCATAGACACAGCTGATCCTCACAACCAATTGGCTTGAAGTTCAATACCCTCTAATGATACCAACAACAATCAAGACTTAACCACAAGAAGGCTGTACACACAGTCCACAAAGGAGTGCACCAAGAGAGTCCACCTCAGGTAACTGGGAAGGCAGAGATACTGGGCCATATAGGACACCTAGCACACAAATCTACTCTACCAACTCAGGGAAGCAGTGAAAATGCAAAGACAAAAGAACCGATCACAAATGAAAGAAATGGAGGAAAGCAAACAACTGGATATAGTGTTCAAAGCCACAGCTATAAGGTTTTTCAATAATTTCCTAGAAAAGATGGATAAATTTAGCAAGACCCAAGAGGAAAAGAAAAAGGACCAACTAGAAATTAAACATACACTGAAATGAAAAGATATTATACAGAGACATAACAGCAGACTAGAGGACCACAAGAATCAGGTCAAATATTTGAAATACAAAGAAGCAGAAAACACACAACTGGAAAAGCAAAAAGAAAAAGGAATCCAAAAATTGAAGATAGTGTAAGGAGCCTCTAGGACAACTTCAAGCATACCAACATCAGAATTATGGGGGTGCCAGAAGAAGAGAGCGAGCAAAATACTGAAAACCTATTTGAAGAAATAATGACTGAAAACTTCCCCCACCTGGTGAAATAAATAGACTTACAAGTCCAGGAAGTGCACAGAACCCCAAACAAAAGGAATCCAAAGAGGACCACACCAAGACACATCATAATTAAAATACCAAGAGCAAAAGACAAAGAGAGGATATTAAAAACAGCAAGAGGAAAACAGTTAATTACCTTCAAGGGAGTACCCATAGGATTGTCAGCTGATTTTTCAACAGAAAATATGCAGGCCAGACAAGAGTGGCAAGAAATATTTAAAGAACCTACAACCAAGATTATTCTACCCAGCAAAGCTATCATTCAAAATTGAAGGTCAGATAAAGAGCTTCACAGATAAGAAAAAACTAAGGGAGTTCATCAACACCAAACCATTATTATATGAAATGCTAAAAGGTACTCTTTAAGAAGAGGAAGAAGAAGAAAAAAATTAAAGATAAAAATTATGAACAACAAATACATATCTATCAATAAGTGAATCTAAAAATCAAGTGAATTAAAAATCTGATGAACAGAATAAACTGGTGAATATAATAGATTCAGGGGCATAGAAAGGGGGTGGATTGACAATTCTCAGGGGAAAAGAGGTGGGGGGTGCAGGGAGAGACTGGACAAATATCATACACCTATGGATGAGGACAATTAGGTAAGGGCAGAGGGAGGGGTGGGAACCAGGTGGAGGGGAGCTATGGGAAGGAAAAAAAGGAACAATTGTAATAATATGAACAATAAAGCTTTATTAAAGTTTAAAAAAAAGAAAAGATAGAGGGGCACAGATTTCAGGTTGAAAAAAAAATGATGTACAAAGGCTCTAGGGAGCAGAGAAGAATCTGCAGGGTTTTGAGCCAGTCCAATATGGTGAGAGTTTCATGAACAACATGGGAGAGCTAACTACAGGTCCTGTCAGTAAGGACAGGTCTGAAGGTCACATAGGTCACTTATGCTGCATTCTGCTAGACAGAGAGAATCCCATGACATGGTCCTCCCTAAGTGCCAGGAAGAGAACACTCACCTCACTGGTGTCAAGAGGAAAAGAAGGTCAACCTATATCATTCTCTAGCAGAAGCTTCTTTTGGATTATTTGACGCATTAATGCACGTATTATGCACATGAGCAAAAGTGTCACCTAGCTGTGGAGAAGGGAAGCCAATAGATAAGCTTTCAGAGAGAATGAGCTTCACTGTCACTGATCACACAGAAAAACAAAAGCAAATGAGGAGACAGTCACCACCTCCACTGCAAACGGGGCCCATGTGCATAATAGCGAGTGACAAGTGTGACTCTATGTAGAAAGCATGGAGAGCCTTTTGTTATTTGTGGATATTGTGCAGTTTCAAATATTGGAAATAAATGCTATAAAATCTTATTTTTCCCCCAAAAATCAATAAAGAATGGACTCTTAGAGAGGTTGTTGACATGCACAATATCAACTATTGCTTAGCTACTGCTTTTTAACATTTTTTCAAATACTGTCTAGCATTGTTGCATCAAGAGGAAACAATAAAGCTTTTATCGCAGATCTATTATTTCAGAAGCTTCACTCCTTTTTGTGAGGAGTGTGGAGTGTCATTCTTTGAAAATAAAAAAAAAAGTACACAAACCAAAGGACTTTATAATACCACTTTCTTTTTCCTCTCTCTGGTTGTATTGTTTATGAGTTGCTAAAACTCTGACCATGTCCAAGTGGTGCCTCTGAATTCTGTTAATAGAATGGACACTGACAATACAAAACAATGCAATAGGAAATCCAATAAGATAATAAAAATTGTCCTTCTAGGTTATGGCCTTACTTTATGTTATGAAATTGATGCTAAGATAAAGCTATTCCATTTTTCCAATTCTAGACAGGGAGATTTAAGAATGTGTTATATTTTATTGAAAAACTAGAGGCCTGGAGCACGAAATTCATGCACGGGGACGGGGGTGTCTCTCAGCCCAGCCTGCACCCTCTCACAATCTGAGAGCCTTCAGGGGATGTCCTATGTCCTAAACTGGCAGTTGGACATCCCTCTCATAATCTAGAACCACTGGCTCCTGATTCCCTGCCTGCCAATTTGCCCATAACCACTCTGATGTCTGCCTAGTTGCCCCTAACTGCTTGCCTGCCTGCCTGCCTGCCTGATTGCCCCTAACCACCTCTACTTGCCTACCTGATCACCCCTAACCACTTGTCTGCCTGCCTGATCACCCCTAAACCCTCACTTGCTATCTGGTCACCCCTAACTGCCTCAGCTTCTGTCACCACAGCTTTGTCTGGAAGGATGTCCAGAATGATGTCCATGTCATTTGGATGTCTGATCTAATTAACATATTATGGTTTTATTATTATAGATAAAATCTGATAAGTATTTCATTTACCTATCATTTTTCACTCACCATTATACAAAAATTAATTTTTTAACAATCTAACTCTCATTGACAAAGAATACTTTCAGATAGATAAATTAGGTACATAGGTAAATACATACATATATACATACATATTGTACCAAATGCAATATCATTGTACTATCTGATCTCTTCAAAACATGTATTTTTAAAGTTAGTACATTACGAAGATTAATAAAGAATCTTGGTTTTTGTTTATGTAAGAAAGCTTCACTTAATGGTATGGACAGACTTTTCTGCATTAGTAATTTTAATCACATTTGGAAAGGACATGGTGTAATATTTAATATGTATGTATATGCATCTCTTTCAGAATTCTTTCAGATGCAATCCTATGTGCTCTGTTGCCTAGTGCAAGGGCCCATTTTCTCTCTCCTGCATAAACACCCTCCTCATGGTTGTTCCTAGAGGCCAGCTCTTTAATAAGTGTTCCATATGGCCAGAATTTATTTTTGAGGAAAAAAAAAAAACTTCAGGAAATTATCATCTGACCTGAAAATATTTTCTGGTCTGCATTTGTTTACAGGCTATGTTTAAAATCCTTTGCATGGCTTATTAGATGCAACATAACAGTACACACATGTATTTTTCTATTCATCTAACAAATATTTTTTAGTTTCTGCTATAGCTCTGGGCATGTACAGGTTGTGAAGAAAAATTTGAATGGATGAAAAAGAAAAGCTATTGGATACTGTGATGGTTTTTTGATGGATCAACTTGGTTAGACTTCAGTCTCCAGTTATTCAAACCCTTATATAGGTGTCTATGTGAATGTACTCTGTATATATGTTGAAGTTACATTATTGCGCAGCTTAAGTAAAGGAGGTTATCCTGGGTCATCTGGGTGGGCCTGATATTTCCCTTATTCAGAACTCTGCCTGTCTTTCTCTGTCTGACCTATGTCACCTGGCATAATGTGCTCACCGTCCAACCATGCCATCAAAAATGGCAGGATGTTCTCCTTTCTCGTGGTTAAATAATACTGACATGTAGATCAATATCATCTCTTGTATCTACTCATCCCTTGAGCGGTACTTAGGTTGCTTCTGTATCTTGGCAATTGCAAATTATAGTAAAAATTATCCCTACAATGGCAATCATGTGATAGTATATAAACCTATCAAATTAACATGTTGTATACCTTAAATTTACCTAATATTCCATGCCAAACATATGTGTGTGTGTGTGTGTGTATATATACATATATATATGTATATATATATATGTATGTGTGTGTGTGTGTGTGTGTATATATATATATATATTTTTTTTTTTAAAGAGCACTGCCTATGAGTAGCAGCGTTAGCTCTGTTGAGGAGTACCAAGTTCCAGCCTCCCCTTCCAGAAGGCCTGCCTTACCAGCAGGAATCTAGACTCGCCCCCCAACCTCCAACCTCATTGTCAACTGTGTGAAATAAATCTCTTCATTTAAAAATGTATCTCCTGCTGGTTCTGCTTCTCTGATTGAAACCTCACGGATAAAGGCACTGAGAAATCTTGAATAAAAATGGGCAACACACCATTTATTGTGCTAAGTGATAACATGCGAGTGAAACAGTACTTTAAGTGACTTTGTCGATTGCTCTTACTCTGTTTGTATTTTGATGTTGATGATTTCTAAAATTATCACATCCTTCGCTTCACTTCTGCTGAACAAGTGTAATTCTGGTAAGCTACACAACCTGTCCTCTTTATAATAGAATATTTATAATGAAA
Source organism: Lasiurus cinereus (assembly GCA_011751065.1). Taxonomy (NCBI): domain Eukaryota; kingdom Metazoa; phylum Chordata; class Mammalia; order Chiroptera; family Vespertilionidae; genus Lasiurus; species Lasiurus cinereus. The sequence continues at coordinate 6,736,434 of JAAGEH010000043.1, read as the reverse complement.
ACAGCGCTGGCAATATTGACAGATGTTTCTGTACTGCTTAAGACACCCCAGACACTATTATAATCACTTCACAAATACTATTGCCTTCAGCCCTATTACAGCATTATGAGGTAGGTGTTGCTATGTTTTACTTTTTTTTAGACAAAAACCCGAAGAAGCATAGTGAAATTCAGTAATTTACTCAAAGTACAAGGTTATGGATGGCAGAGCCAGCATTTGATCCTCATTCTTAATGAATATAAGAAGAATTAGCTGTTTCTTTTGTCTAACTTGGTAATTCTATTTCAACTCTGATGTCTGATATAAGAACTATATTTCCCTGTGACTATGGTAACAGACTATCTAATAAAGAGAGAATATGCTAATTGACTGCTTGCCCTCAAATATGGCGGTGCCCACAGCCAATAAGGAGGGAATATGCTAATTGGCTGCCACACCCTCAAATATGGCAGCACCCACAGCCATAAGATGCACCAGGGCGGCAGGTGTGCAGCAAGGCTGGGCCCACTCAGCTGCTCCACATGCCTGCCCTCTGAGTCCGCCAGTCCTCTCAGTCTCCCCAGCTGCCCAGGGCCGGCCTGTGGTGCAGGCAAGACTCAGATGGCAGCTGCCCACCCGCCTAAGACTCACCAAGGCTCAGGTAACTAGGCCCCGCCTAGGCTTGCGCTGCTGGCAGTGGCAGCAGCAGAGGTGTGATGGGGCTATGCCTTCCCCTGGTTGCTGGGTCACCTCCTGCCCCTGAGGGCCCCTGGACTGTGAGAGGGGGCAGGCTGGGCTGAGGGATGTCCCCTCCAGTACATGAGTTTTCATGTATTGGGCCTCTAGTAACTTATTGGGTGAAATAACTTAACTCCAGGAACATATCTTACCTAATAACAGACAAACATGTAAATTGACTATACCTCCAGTATGCCCACAGCCAATCAGAGTGAGTATGCACATCAGAAGGCCAAAGTTGGCAGCCGCCCAGCTGCTCCAGGGGTGGAGTGGCCAGGCAGGGCAGGATGCCTGCTATGAGAAGGAAGGTGGGGTGAGGGGGTGTGAAGGGATCTACAGGAACAGAGTGCCACAGCGAAGACAAGACTATAGACTCCGGAAGTCTGCAAGAAAGACAAAGATGGCAGACTCCGGCCTGTGTCTGCAGTGAAGACAAAGATGACAGACTCTAGCCTGAGTCTGCAGCAAAGATAAAGAAGGCAGAGTCTGGCTGGAGTGAAGACCTGGGTCCTGGGTTCCGGAAGAAAACCGGTGCTATAAGCCAAGGGATGGAAGCCCTAGTGCATGAATCTCTTCGTGCAAGGGGCCTCCAGTTAAGATATAATTCAAAAAGCAGTTTTTCTGTGAAGGCTTTACAAATCCATCAACTAGAATCAGACACTGTTCTCTCAATCCCCATAGTACCCTGTGATTGATTATTCTTATTTTGGCTTAAAATACAGTGCAGAAAAATAACATGTTTATATGTATTTCTCTTGATAACATATTTCTCCTGATATATATATTCACTAAGGAAAGATATTTTATTTTATTTGGCACAATATCCACTCCAGTGCCTAGAATAATGCCTGCAGTTGAATTAAGTAGTCAATTAATATAAAGTGCATAAGATAATTGATTACTTTAAAATTTAGAACTTTTCCCATGACCTAGTGAGGAGACAGAAGGGCTGGGCGTAGAGGAATGGGGTCATGGAGGGGGCTTGGTAATGGAGCGTTGCAGAGAGGGGCAGAACACAACTTGCTGACCGAGCCCTGTTCTGAGGAAAACCACAGAGACGGACAAAGACAGACAAAATGATCTAGAACCAGACCCAGCTGGGCGAGGAAGACTAAACCCAGTTAGGCAGAACTGCTAAGGTATTGCTAAGGTTCTCTCTCTCTCTCTCTCTCTCTCTCTCTCTCTCTCTCTCTCTCTCTTCCTCTATCTCCCTCCTTCCCTCCATTCCTCTCTCTCCCTTCTCTCTCTCTCCCTATCCCTCTCTCACTTTGGGGCACATTGGGTTCCAGGGATTGTGCTTGCCTGCACCCATGTAACTTACCCCAATGGGGGGCTCCCCACATGGACTAATGGACTGTAATTCGCTTGGATCCTGAACTGCACCTGACTACAACATGGAATGGGAGCTCTGGACTGGCTTCTCTCAACCCATTTTTGTCCACAAATATAGTCTTAGGTCTTAGGTTTTGCCAAACAATGAACTTGGACCCAAATACCCAAATTTCGATTTCACCAGCAACACGAACTATTCCATTTAAAACAAGAAGAAGAGAAAAAAAGATGCCAGGTGCATTCTGACCAGTGTAACTCTCCACGGACTTGGTACTCTATGATGCGCATGTCATTCTCGCTTCTCCTAAATTTAACTGTCTTTCCTATGTGTGTTTTGGAGTCATGGCCAGGAATTTTGATGGCGGTCCTTCGGTGGAGGTCTCTTTGTGCCGAAGAAAGTATTTAACATTTAATATCCCAAAGGCTGTGACCAAGAGGCAAGTATTTTTCTTTCTTTCTTCTTCTTTTTTATTTTTGACTATTGCCCGTGGCAGCAAATTTTATATTCCACCGATGGCCACACAATCTATATTCTGATCCAGGCGCTCTTTTTACAGGGTGACATTGACATTCTTTAGGGAGAGGTGGAGTCCACATTGAGTGCCCACGAATCTCAGAGGACCTTTATAACGGTGTTAATGAACATAATGTAATTTAAAAATATGCATTGCTTTGTGATTTTGAATGTCAGACCATTGGAAGCAATGCTGTTGCTGTCTCTATTGCACTGATGGCCCTAGGAACCCAGCCTCCAGCTTGTGAGGAAACCCTAGTCACAGGGACAAGCCACCTCTAGGTGTTCTGGCTGATGCCCCAAATGGGCAAACGTGACAGTGAATGGCCTTTAGGAGACAGCAAACTTTGGCCTTCAAGCCTTCAAACTTCAGCCTTCTGAGGCCACAGATGTGCAGGTAAGTTACACTGAATTCCTGACCATAGTCATTGTGGGACATAAAACATTTGTCACTGTAAGCCACTTAGTTTGGGTCATTCACTAAACAAGGTAGGACAGAAACATAAGAAGAAATTTAGTGGTTTGCATCATGACCTAACTTACCACATGGGCACACACACACACACACACACACACACACACACACACACACAAAAGAAAGCAAAACTCACTGATAGCCCTTGCTCTCACTACATGCAATGGAAAGTTTAATAGTGTTCTACTATACTATACGTCATGTCAGTACATACTTACTCCATTGAATTCACTGATTTCATGAAACAATTTTGGGCCACCACCTGTAGTTTTTCATATAGAATTTTCATGAAGAACATAAAAAAGATCATTTTCTTTTAAGGAAAATTATAAATTATAAAGGTGAAAAATGAAGACTATTACTATTACTTAGAATAGAATATTTCCTCAGACATATAAAAAATAAACAGCTCTCTGTTTATGAATTCTTAGAGTTTAAAGGCACTATTGGGCAGACTGGCTTTGACCTTTGGGTCAGAGATGTTCTGGCTTTGAATACATTTATTTGAAGCATGACAAAAATTGCCTGTCTAATTTACTTGTAAGTGCAAACTATTGCACAAGATAATGAACAGCTTATAAGGAGTTTTCTAAGACTAAGACCTTTTATACTCTTAAGATTGACTCTTGCTATTGGTCAAGGACATCACAGTCAAACATCGCTAAATAGAATCACATCTTTAGGAATATTTTTAGCATAGGGCCATTGATGGCTATTTCTACCACGTAGAAAAGAGAAATAAATTTAAGCCTTAATAAGGTCTTATTACACGACTGAACAAAATGCCTTAAAAAAATGAGGAGGGATTTTTAAAAAGAGAGTAAATTTACTTCTGTTTGCAAACTGAGACATTTGAAAAGTTGGAAAAATTCTAGTTAAGCCACATAGTCAAGCAAGGACTTCCTATTTTGCTTTAAGAGAAGCCTGTTTTAGCTTGCTCTCGTCTCTTAAATTGTCAGTGTTCTGCAACAGTGAAGGACAAAGCCAATCAGCATTAAATGTGCTATCTGCTGGGTTTTACACAATTAGGGGAAATATCTGCATTGCAAACGAATAATAATCTCCTTCCTGACCAGTTCCATTTTCATTTCAACCATTTCCTATAGCTCTTGTGAAGTTCTAAACATTTTTAATAAACTAAACTCCCCCTATCTAGATGATAATCACTACTTTTCAAGATATTTTTAGATGCGCTAATGAGAAAGCACCAGACCAGTAAAGCAGCAAGAATCATTAAAAATTGGACTTATTTGGCAACATCTATGGTATATTCTTAGGTTTTTATGTCATCAGTTTGGAAAACATTTTATTTAAATGCTAATCAGTTTGCTTCTAGGATATGTGCCCTTTCCTCCCCCCACATGCAAACATGTACACTCATGCTTTTCCCAGCCTGGAAATAGGGTAGCTGAGATTCCAGGATTGGGAGAAAATAGGAAAACATTTTAAGATAAGAACCTGAAAATAGTTGAAACAACTACTTCAAACCAGTATTGACTCCTTTTAGTATAAAGATTTAAAGCTAGACGAACTGATTTCACATCAGCCTGCAGACTGAAAGGTCCCCGGTTCGATTCCGGTCAAGGGCATTACATTGGTTGTGGGCACATCCCCAGTAGGAGGTGTGTAGGAGGCAGCTGATTGACGTTTCTCTCTTATTGACATTTCTAACTCTCTATCCCTCTCCCTACCTCTTTGTAAAAAATCAATAAATATATTTTTTTAAAAAAGATTTAAAGCTAATGGGTTTGGCAAGGGAAGTGGGAGGGGCTAAATATTTGAGTATGCTTTAGTAAGGGAATGGATAAAGGAACTGATCATATGAGAGATTATTTAAATGCATAAAACAGGATCCACCAAGACTAGCTTAAGGAAAAGGGAAAATTTGAGTTTTATAAAGTTATGGAATTGGCGGAGGCAATGACAGAAAACGATAGGGTGAACTAAGAAAATCTCAGTCACTGGGCATCCAGGCAGCTATAGGAACAGAGGATAATTGTACTCTATCTCAGGATTGTTTTGGGGGTCCTTGGTTTTTGTTTGTTTGTTTTGGTTAACTTATTTTCTTGTTTTCTGTTCCTTTCTTCTCTAAATACCAGGTTCAGAATACATGTTTAATCAGTTTTGGCTCAACCTATTACTTCACAATGTTGCTTTGGATTTATTTCAATTCTCAAAATAAAATAACGTATTTTCCAGCATATAAGACTACTGGGCGTATAAGACAGCCACCAACTTTTCCAGTTAAAATATAGAGTTTGGGATATACTCACCTATAAAATGACCCCCAACTTGAGAAGATTTTCCTGGGTTAAAAAGTAGTCTTGTATGCCAGAAAATACAGTAAAACAAAAATAGTATCTCTTGGTTCAGATATGGAGTCACAGTAGGGGTTACATATAGATTGAGCTATCCATTATTCCATGCCCAACTCAGTCCACTAATTGATGCTGGAGGAGAGGAATCACATGACCTTTTGTGATCAAGTTTAGAAGTTTTCTTATATTTTAAGCTATCACCAAGAAAGAAATGACTCTGGTTTGGTATGAAATTATACTAAATAAATTCTAAAATACTTTTTCACTTGTGCTCTATTGAGTTCTAATGCAACTCCTGTTGCATTAAAGGTGTTAAATGCATTTTCACAAACTACTATGAAAGGTTTAATAGCTAATTTCCGTCAGATTGGTGAGACTCCGTCCGTCCATCTCTTGCTTTCTATGCCTAATAGACAACTTTTAAATGTCCACCACACTTATTTTATATAGCGGTGTGGTTGGTTCCTTCAGAAAGTTCACAGACCTCTCCAAGTCCAGGCACTGACTCTAGGGCAGTGGTCGGTAAACTCATTAGTCAACAGAGTGGCAAACGATAGCGTTTTGTGAGCTGCAGTTTGCTAACCACTGCTCTAGGGTCCTGGAATTTAACTCAAAATCTTGTTTGTGGAATGTTTGGGGATACGTTTTCTTTTTTCATTTTCTCTTCCAGGAAAGAACCTTCACTACTTCCCTGGCACCTGAATTAGTAAATCCCTAAGAAACTGCCCATGTGAACAGTTTTCCCTAAGACGGTGAATAACAACGTTTTTGTTCTTTTCTATATCCCATTTGTTTTCCTGTTAAGTTTTGTAGATATTGCTCTACTGTCTTATTATTCTATTAGAGGCCCGGTGCATGAAATTTGTGCACAGGTAGGGTCTCTAGGCCTGGCCGGCAATCAGGGCCAATGATTATGGTCCCCATTCACACTCGTCTGGGCTGCCTGGTGCCACCTGCTCTCACCTGCCCCTTGCTTTCCCCCCTCCTGTTATCTCCCTTTGTGTCATGACCCACAGGGTGATTGAGGGGGCCCTGCTCGCACCTGCCTTGGCTGGCGGCCTGGCACTGCCTCCTTGCTGGTCCCGCCCCCTGCCACTGCCACTGGTTAAGCATCTGCCCCTGATCTTCAGTGAACATCATAGCAAGTGGTTGAGTGTCCTTAGCATATCATTAGCATATTACACTTTGATTGATTAAACAGCTGGACAGACGACCAGACACTTAGTATATTAGGCTTTTATTATATAGGATGGTATCATAAACAAGTTCTGAGGTTAGCCTAATTTTTCCTCTTTAACTGTTTTGAAATTTAGGGATGTGCCTCTGTGCGGTCTGATCTGGATTAATATTTCCTCAACCTGCACTTTTTTAATTTATATACTCAATGCCTCTTTTATTTTGTGTGTTGTTGTTTTTTCTTGTGATGTATCTTAAATATCTGTCCTCTATTTTTGTCTTTGTTTTCCAGATTTCATATATACTATATGACACCACCTTTACTTGTCTTGTATTTCTGCCTTGGGCTCCTTCCAATCTCAACTTCTCTGCATTGAGTTTAATTTCAATCACAGGGAATAATACTCAGTGTAATTCTCATTTCGACTCAAGTTTACTCTTATTCCTATGGGATTTACATTTAATTTACTCAGTAGGCCCTTCTCTTTTGTCTGAAATTGGGGCTCTATTAAGCATATAGTAATAGCACTTTTGAATAAAATAGAAAGGAATTAGATATTTATGGAAGTCAAACAAAATTGGACAGGAATTGCATATAAATCCATCTCTCATGTTTTAAGGACTACATGGGCATTTAATATTTATTTAAATTCTAACTTTCTAGATTTCTATAAATGAATTAACCTTCCTCACTCTGTGCTTCTACATTTCCTTATATAAAATTTCTTGATAGCACTTACCACATATGACTTATTATATAAGGATACAGAAGTCATATTGATTCAGTTGCTGCAGGCCAATTCTGTGCTATGATCTCTCATTGAGTTTCAGCATCAACCTGTTGGAGTTGATGCCAATCATCTCTGAGTTATACTAAATTTCAGACAAGTTTGGGAATCTGTTTTAATTCACAGTCCAACCTACAGCAGGCCTATCCAGGGCTATCCAAATGCAAAATTCAATTTTATGTCTTTAATTATGCATTTCAAGTTTTCTCACTAGACTGTAAACTACTTAAGCTCAATAATGTTGTTCTGCTTCTTGCCCAAGTATGTGTTTTCTCAGCAAATTTTAAACTATGATATTGTATTTTCAAATAAATCAGATTGCATAGCAACTCAGTTAATAAGCATATTCATGTGATACATAGGTTTAAATCATATGCCAGTTTTGCAATGAAAAATAATGTTGATCCCCAAAGTGATCTTAGAGAAGTACAAAAACCATTATATTTTTAGGGTTAATCTTTGTGACCATAAAATTAAATTAAAAGACTACAAACAGCTAAATTCAAAACAACTTCCAATTTCTTAAGGTTAGAAATCTGACCACAACAAAGAACATTGCTTCTTGGTGTATTGTCTTTTTCTCAAGTAAAATAACAGTGCATATTAGGGAAAAAATCCAAAATAACTGCAGAGATTTTAAACAACAACAACAACAACACATGCTATATGCAAAAGGAAAAGTCAAGATTTCAATGAATGTTCTGAACAAAACCTTTTACTGAGACAAACTCCACTTAATTATACCGATATAATTAGAGATTTACTTTCCAAAAGGTTAGAAGATCAGAGTATAATGCCTATTATCCTTTTGTTATAATTCTTTCAAATATTTTTATTTCACTGCATTCATCACCCAAAATATTTTTAAGACCTAATCAAGCCAACGTGAAAAAAAATTTTAAATGGAGGCAAAGTTTCTTTCACCTTAATGGTGTGGCCAACGTCCTTCTACAGATAAATGTATTTTTTATACCTTTCCATTAGAAAGAGAAAAAGCATCCTGTTTCTAAACCTACTAACATATTCTACAGCAAATTAAGAAACATATCTTGTAATTTCCAAATTCTCATTTAGACACATTCGTAAATTTTACATATTTTATAGAGACACACATGACTGATAAAAGAGCTGTAATTGAACCCCAAATGAGCCATTTAAATGTATGCAATTTCTTCATTCAATCTGACAAGAAATCTGTAAATAAAAGTGAAACCAACTCCAGTTGATATTAATTTAATAACCTAGTGACAGTCTGGGGGAAAAAATGGGCAGGCACTGGCTTTTTGACGGAGACAAATTTTAAAGTTAAGTTTTGTCTCTCTACTTAGCTTTGCAGTTACCTTGAAGGCATTAATCTATTGAAAAGGATAATATATCATCTTTCAGAGGAAACATGTCATAAATATTTTGATAAAGTATTTGTAATCCTCAGAAACAGATGGCTGTTCCATGAAGACTGTCAGCTGAGAAGGCTTTGCTGACAGAATCTTCTGAAACAGCTGCAAGGGGCTTTTGCACCAAAAAATAAAATAAAATAAAATAAATTGGAGGCATTCTTCCATTAATCAATCACAGCTGGCTGATTTTTCTGACAGCTGGAGCTCAGAAGACCTAATTTGCACCCTTTGATCTATTCCTGACTAATAACCCCTAAACAAGGCAAAACAGGCTCTTAGAGGGTGAGGGTTTTAGTAGTAGGCAAGAGACATGAAGGATGTAGATGTAACCTTATAAATATGGGGGGAAAAGGAGATATTACTAAGGACCGGAAACAAAAACCATATCCTACAGAAAATTGTGACCTCAGGAAAAAGGAGTGTCTCTGTCCATAATGATAGTGCACTAAGGAGAATGTTCACTTTTTCCGGTGGCTTCCACTTGGCAAATGACAATATATGACCTAATTGACTCTTGGCTCTAGTGTTCTTTATTGACATTTGTATTCTATTTCTGGGGGAGGGTGCATTGCATTGTGTTACTGGAACTCAAATTGTGTGATTTTTATGTTTATGAGTTTCTATGTACCAATCACTGTGCTGTTTTTATACACAGCATAATTTTTATATGATATCTATATGTTATTATTATTTGTAACTTATTACTACTGAGAAGATAAGGTAAATATATTTTTTCTAACCAAGTTTTCTAAAAATTACATGGTTCAATGCATAGAAAGAAGGCATGTGACTCAGTGTGAGGCAATGGATGTGTTTAAATCTATTACTTTGTCTAAATTCTTTTCAGTATTTATGATTATACTAGAGGCCCAGTGCACAAAATTCATGCACCATCAGGGGGGAGGGGTCCCCTCAGCCCATCCTGCACCCTTTCCCAATCTGGGACCCCTTGTGGAACATCCCTCTCAAAATCCAGGATTGCTCACCCCTAACTGCTCACCTGCCTGCCTGCTACCTCTTAACTGCTTGCCTGCCTGCCTGCTTCGTATGCATCATAGTGACCAGTCATTCTGGTCATTTCCCATAATGGTCACTTAGGCCTTCATACACACACACACACACACACACACACACACACAAAGAGAGATGAAATTTTCTTTTTATTTATTTTTTGACTCTGATTTCTATCTCCCCTCCAATACAAGGTAAAATCAATGAAGGCAAGCATCTGACTTTGCAATGATCATCACTAATTGCATCCCCAATGTAAACAGTACCTGCGTTAGAGTGTGTCCTTCATAAATATATATTAAAGAAATCTATGCCATTCACTGTACCTCTGAGTTGCATTTGCAACTTATATTCAGTGCTCTGGATTCATTTATCTTTTTATTCTTTTAAAAATGATTCATTATGAAATATATATTCCATATCTATCATGTGTAAAGCTTTATGCTAGGTTGCTACCAAAGTTCACGGACAGGTAGAAAATAAAAATAAGGAAACAAACATTAGAACATTTTTTATCTTTGAAAATAAGAAGTACATATTTTATGCAAAAAGTGTGTTCTAGTATTTTTTACCTGAAAGCAAGAGAGATTTGCTAATGTACCTTCATTTTACAGTGAAGAAACTCCAGGACTAAACACTAAAATAGCAATGTAAATCTTATCAACTTATTAGAGTAAATCTAATTTCTTTTTTCTTTTTTCAACTGGATACCTGTTTATAGGGGAACAGTGTGTGCAATGGTGGTGGAGGGAGTGAGGGAGGTAAAGGGGGTGAGGCTGGGGCCAGGGGTCAGGGATGGGGTGACCTTGGCCAACCCTCCCCAGAAACCCGGTGGGATGACTCCAGAAACAGCGACCCCTTCCACTGGGCAGGGAGAGGCAGTAGTGGGCTGGAAGGGCTCAGACCTGGGAGAAGGCATGGCTCTTGCCCAGGGGTTTGTCCTTCTTGGAGGAGAAAGTCCTTCCTTCCCGGTTGATCTGACCTATCGCACACACACAGCACGTGTCACGCCAGCTGGAGCCCAGGGCCTCCAGGAAAGGGTCCCCAGCGTCGCTCTTGAAGTCACAGCCTGGGCATTCTGTGCCAAACATCCTCTCATAGTCTCGCTCCCAGTAGGGTACCCCTCCCTCCATGGAGAAGGCCCATTTGGAACAGGGTCTTGCATGCTGCGCAGGCGAAGCAATGCACGTGCCAAGTCATCCTCAGGGCAGGCGTGATGTCACCTGTGATCTTTCTCTTGCCCTTGGCACCGCTGCGTATGTAGCGCAGGTCACAGCAGGGTGGGCAGAACATGGCCCCCTGCTCCTCGAAGCAGCCGCCCTCTTGCAGGACCATCCCACACCGGCTGCACACAGACTCCTCGGGCTGGCACGCGTGACCCAGTGCCCCCAGGTGACGGCCCCGGGTGACCTTGCGGCGCTGGTGGCGCACGGGAGTCTTGCCATCGCTGCCCCCGCTCCCTCCCGGACCCCCTGCGGCAGCCGCCTGCACGATGGATGGGGGTGCGGCTCTGCAGAGGCAGGCGTGGGTGCGGCGGGCTGGCTGGGCCCGGTCAGCACGGTGCCCGTCTTGGCGGGGGCAGAGCGCTCAGCAAAGGCAGGGTTCAAGGCCCGGGGGGGGGGGGGGGGGGGGGGGGGCTGGGGGGGGGCGGTAGGGTCAGGCCAAGGTTCCCAGGATGTAGCTGAGGCTGGGGCTTGGGCTTCTGTCCTGGCACCTGGCTTGACTTCCTCGGGTGCTCCTTCTGCGGGTCTTGCAGGCACTCGGTGCCCGTGAGGTGGGCAAGGATGAGGGAGAAAGGGGATTGGCCTGTTCCGGGCAGTGGCCGCCGGTCTTCCGTGTCCTCCGTGTCCTCCATCAGCGGCTGCTTGCTGGCGTCTGGGACCAGCGGTCAGAGGGGCTGTCCATTCGGCTGTGGGGTGCTGTCAGCCAGAACAGGTGCCCCAAGGGCCGGGCTATTCTTGTTGAGCAGCAGTTCTCAACCTGGGTGTTGAACGACCCTTTCACAGGGGTCGCCTGAGACCATGGGAAAATGCAGATATTTACATCACGATGCATCACAGTAGCAAAATTTCATGGTTGGGGGTCACCACCCCATGAGGAACTGTATGCAAGGGTCGCGGCCTTAAGAAGGCTGAGAACCACTGTTGTTGAGGGAAGTGCTGGGTGCAAAGGTGGTGGGGGAGAGGTCCCAGGCAGGGGCCAGGGCCTTCCGAGGTTTGCTCCGAGCCTGCTGGGCCCTGCTGAGACCCAGGCTGAGGTGCATCCCACAGGCTGGGATCTTGTTTTGGGGCTTCCGTGTGCGTAGGGCCGCCAGCATCCTCGCCATCCATACTCAGCACCCAGTCACCAACAGCTACCCCAGCCTGCGCAGCTTTGCCTGCAGGTGGGAGCCCGCAGATGGAGAGGGCGCACTGAAGTCCTCGCCCCCTTGCAGCCAAAAGCCCCAAGGGGCTGGTCCCTCCAACACCACCTTGAAGGAATCCATGGTGCCTGCCCCTGTCCTGCTCGACGGCGGGCTCCAAAGAACCACCTTGGGATCGGCCACCCTGTTCTCTAACTTCTTTTTTTTTTTAAATATATATTTTATTGATTTTTCACAGAGAGGAAGGGAGAGGAATAGAGAGTCAGAAACATTTATGAGAGAGACACACAGATCAGCGGTCTCCTGCACACCCCCTACTGGGGATGTGCCCGCAACCAAGGTACTTGCCCTTGACTAGCATCGAACCTGGGACCTTTCAGTCTACAGGCCGACGCTCTATCCACTGAGCCAAACGAGTGAGGGTTAGGCCATCGCTCTTAAAATTTCATTCATGCATTCATCCTTTTTTCAGCAACTACACAATGGAAATTCTGTAGTAGAGATGAAGGATGAGAGACACAAGGCCAAGTAATATAAAGATTGTTTCTATATTATAAGTAACAAAAATATTATTGAAAAAATAAATCATTTAAATCTTTTTTTCAATGTTCAAAAATGATATCTTGGTATTGCACATATATTTTGAACATTTGAATACAAATTATCCTAATGCAGTGCCTTGCAAAAGTTACTGAAAGTGATTTAACTGATGCATGAATGAGTATATGATAAAGACGCCCACACTTGTATCCTCTGTAGAGATTCTGAAAAATATATAAAGACTAGAGGCCTAGTGCATGAATTCATGCACAGGTGGGGTGCAACCAGCCAGCCCTGATGGGGCCCATTGGGCTGGTCCAGCAGTGGGGAGGGCCCGTGGGTTGTTGGCTGGCCAGCTGGCCCCAACCCTGACTGGGTGTCGAGGCTGATCTGAGGCCAGGCCAGCTGGAGAGGGGGCCGATCAAAGCCCAGATCAGGCTGATTAGCTGATGCAGTGCAAGTCATAGCCAATGGTCATTCTAGTCATTCTTCCATTCCTGTCACTGGGCTTTTATATATATAGACACATCGTACACTTATCTCTTCATAAAGTATTCATGATCCAATATACCTCATGCTCATCATGGAATCTGACCTGAAGTTATTTTAAATAAATTATAAAAAATGTTTAGGAAATATAAAGGAGCCAGGCATCATTCAATTATGGGGTGGGGGGAGAATCCAAACATTAATGGAATTTTTCCCAATTTTGAGGTTTTTCTCTCCTAAATTAATAAATACAAAAGTGTAACTATATTAAAGTGTTACAAGTGACTCCATCTACTGAAGAGATCATACTACTATCTCTATAAAAGTGTCTCACAGATACAGATTTACAATTGGAGTTTCTTTCCTTAATGTCACATTGATGTGCCTGGCTGTCCGTTCCCCACCTCCTCTTGAATTTACTATAAATATTTCAAGAAAAAGTGAGCAAAACTCATCTCATCATCACCTCTAAAACATGTCATCTTTCATATGTAAATCTCTATCAACAATGCAATCACCAACCCAATTGTCAACTCTTCATCAATCATAGGCAATTAATCCAAGATTCTGGATCTCTGGATCTTCTCTTCGTTTCTTTTCTTAAATGCACCCACTTCTGTCTTTTCCTTCTATTACTCACTTGCTTGTGGTCACTATCATATTTTGCCCTTATTTTCCCCTTGCCTCAAAAGGAAATGTACCTGAAGAACATTCCAGAGAACAGTATCCGGATTATGGAAGTCCTGTCATTGGAAGAATCAACCTCATGTCAGGAAAGTATTAGAAGTCACCAGCACTTAAGAAAACAGTCCTTGGGTTGTGCAAATAACTAAAGCAAAACGGTTGAGACAGGATTATCCATACTCTAGAGGTATTAAGCAATTCATTGTTTAAGAGATTAATTCAATAATAGAGAAAGCAGCAAATACATTGGGGAGTTAAGTCTGTCATTACTCTTCTCCTTATCCTACCCATTGTAATCTATTCTTATTCAAGGTTTGGTCTACTTTTAGGGAACATTAGCTAATTCCATTGCCCGTGTCTTAATTTGTTTGAGCCTTTGTATTTATTTATAAGTGAACCTAATACATTTTAATGAATGGATTCTTTACCCAACCAGACTGACGTTCCATAAGAATTGTAACTACTTTTGTTTGGCTTTTTTTTTTTTTCCCTGTTCTGTTTCTTTCTTCTGAGGACTGGTAGGGAAAATGAGTCATCTTTACTTGAAAATCCATAAACAAAGGGTGGTGATTGAGTAGCGCCATAACTGTTTAAATTTGTTTTTAAATTACCCATTGCAATTTAAATTATCTTATCACTTAACATGGAATTCTTCTAGAGCAGTGGTTCTCAACCTTCCTAATGCTGCGACCCTTTAAGACAGCCAACTATAAAATTATTTCCGTTGCTACTTCATAACTGTAATTTTGCCACTGTTATGAACTGTAATGTAAATATCTAATAGGCAGGATGTATTTTCATTGTTACAAATTGAACATAATTAAAGCATAGGGATTAATCACAAAAACAATATGTAATTATATATTGTGAAATATTTATTTCTAATTACAAACAAATGAAATTTTGTCTTAAATCGTGGTGTAGCATGGGCAACAGTCTTCATATGACAACAGTAAACTACATTGCTACATATTGCTACACCGAGGAGCGGTGTGTTGGTTCCTAAGACCATGGGAAATAGGTGTTTTCCAATAGTCTTAGGCGATCCCTGTGAAAGGGTCATTAGACCCCCAATGGGGTCGCGACCCACAGGTTGAGAACCACTGTTCTAGAGGTAGTAAAACTAAATAATATACTCTTTAGCATTATAATTTTCCAGTTCTTGACCACATCTCAACTGCTCCTGACGTATTTGCATTTATAAAATGTCATTTTCTATATAAATAAAACTTTCTCAAATATACCTGGGCATTTTTATAGTAACATGAAAGAAAAACAACTTCTGATCAATATTTCAATATTCTTCCTTGATGACTTTTGCTGCTACAATGCACATGAAAAACCTTTAGACATGTCTGAAGACCTCATTTCTAAAATTCTGCTAATAGTTGGTTAAAAACACCTTAAACTGAATTTGATGGTCTATGTTTCAATTATTACAGTGTCATTTTTAAATACATTTTTTATTGATTTTAGAGAGGAAGAGAGAAGGAGAGAGAGATAGAAACATCAATGATGACAGAGAATCATTGATTGGCTGCCTCCTGCATGCCCCACTGTGGGGATCAAGCCTATAACCTGAGCATGTGCCCTCATAATTCATAGGTTGATGCTCAACCACTGATTTTACATTGTCTTCTTACAAAGAATAATTTAATATCAATCTGATCTTTTGTCTCTTTTGAAGTTCCAAATAGGGTAACACCTTCAGAAGACAGCTGAACTATTCTCTCCAATTCTTTTTACAAAACTGGGCACAATTTCACTTTTTTTTTTTTTTACCTTTGAAAACATTGCAGTTTGCTCACTGTTGGTTCTCTATGATAGTGTACTTTTTTAAAAAAATATATTTTATTGATTTTTTACAGAGAGGAAGGGAGAGGAATAGGAAGAAACATCGATGAGAGAGAGACATCCATCAGCCGCCCCCTCCACACCCCGCTGTGGACATGTGCCCGCAAGCAAGGTACATACCCCCAACCAGAATCAAACCTGGGTCCTTTCAATCCGCAAGCCGACACTCTATCCACTGAGCCAAACCGGTCTCAGCTGATAGTGTACTTTTGAAGGCTATAAGTTTGGGGACAATAGTCTTGAGTCCTTATTTAAGGTTCTCATATCAGCCAATGTCTTCATTTTCAAATGAGTGTGTTGAAGTAAATAAAATTACAAAATGCTTTTTATCCTCACACCTTTTGGAATGCATTTGCTAACAGAACAAAATAAAAACAAACAATATAGTTATTTTGTGGGTTTATTTTTACGCAACAATTTTTATGTTGCATAGTGAATTATATATGATAAAGGCAATAAACTATTATTCAAGTGTTGTTATTTTTTTAATTTGGGAAAAGAACACATAATAAAATCAGTATCTACAAGTTCTATCCAAGTATAACCTGGATGCTTTGCTCAGAAAAGGCCAATGAGTGATTAAAAGGAACTGACTTAGTTGGGGGAAATAGGAATGAACAAGAGGATTAGAATAAGATACGTAGATAATATTCCTTTTTAATTTTTATGACATCACATTAAATCCAAAACAATGGCAAGCCTCTGAGATAGTTCTCAGGCCTTACTCATATGACACATTGATCAGAAAGTGGAAACACTCAACAAATAGAAATGAAATAGTAACCTTTCTCCATCCTCATCACTGTCTTTATGTTCATAAAGGTTTTATTCTCCTATGCACGTTTAAATGATCCAAGGCAGAGGGTTACCACTAGCAACTTCTACATCTATAATAGCTATTTTGGTAATTAACCCATGAATATCAGTACAAGTTAGAATGCCTGGTGTGTGACATTAACAAGGGATACATATTGCTTCCATTAAGAAGTCGATCTCCTGTTATAGAAAGGGCATTTGCAATTTTGTCATTTATGCTATTAAATTCTCAGTTGATAACTTTGGAGTCAAATCTACCCCACAGGCTCCTTGCCTCCCGTTTGCCTAGTGTTAAATACTTAATGCCACATCTGCAAAGATTGACTCAGTCCCCGATGTTTTTATTCAATTCTGGCCTTCCTGTATTCCTATAATTAATCAGTTATTTCGGAAGATTCTTGTGGAGACTCCCTGGAGTTGAGTAATTACACAGAATGATTAGCTTTTTAGCCTTGAGGTCTGTTGCTGGAGACATGAAAACTATAACATGATCTACAGTACAATGCACATTACTGCATCGTTGTGCATCAATGCCCCCGGTGAACACAGTTCTGTGAAAGAAAAGGAACAGTGGATGGTAGCCATTCTGACAGGTATGAGATGGTACCACACTGTCCTTTTGATTTGCATCTCTCATTTTGCAATTTATAAAATATAAAAAAAATCTACCACAGCATATACACAAGGAAGTAACATGTCTGCCCTCCAAAAACATCCACTACATAATGAATCAGGTGACCTACATTCCAGTCCTGGCTCCTGTAATCATCAGCTAGAAAACCTCAAATAAATAACCTGATGAGAATATATCAGTTGCTGATCATGTCTTGATTTGCAGATTTAAGGAGGTAACCAGAGGAAGAAGTGCAGTATAGCTTTGTCCTTTCTGATTGCATCTACCAGGTTGGACAAAAGTGAACTTAGAGTTGTTCATCTGGAAAATAATGCAATAGTTAATAGTAACGTAAGAATAAATTGTTTCGCAGACTCACACCTGTGACCTACTTTTGCCTCCCTCTGTATATAATCCATACTCTATCTTCACTCTAGTTTAGTTCTTTGCAAGTAAAAAAGTAGCCTCCGGTTTCAAGGTTGTACTTCATTGTCCTCAATTTGTTTGCAAACTGCTCCTCTTTGATCTCGCTGTTTACTTTGGATAATCACATCATGATGTGATATACAGCAGTTTAATTTGCTCTAATGAATTCCTGAGACACACAAAGAAGTGACCTGCAGATCACTGACTGTCAGGTACCTAATATTACATCTATATCCAGATCTCTATTCTTATCTTTATAGCTTTATCATCTCTGTCTATAGCCATAGCTATAACTATTTTTTTTTGAGCTCTCTGAGACAGCATTTAAACTGAAGCTGATGGTAAAAAGTAATATTGTATCTTAGGAGGATTATGGGGTCAGAGAGCAGAGATGACATTCTAGTGATACCTGTAGCCAAATCCATTTCTAGAAAGACTGTACCAATTTACACTGCCACCAAAAGCTTATAAATGTCTGTTTCACTGCATTCTCATTGGCAATTACTCTTCATTTTAATTAAAATCTGTGTCATTTTGGCAGGTTAGGGGAAAAAAAGAGTACTTTAATTATTTTCGGTTAATGAAAACTGAATCATTATTCAGTCCATTCAGACTTCTGCAATGCACTTATCACAGAAAAGGTAAAATGATGGCACTTTGCTGTACTAATATTATTACCTAAGCGTATGAGAATATTTAAAAATATTTTATCAGAATTAAAATGAAATGTGAGTGATTACACAAGATTCAATAGAACAGACATGGCACACTCAAATGAACAAAATAAAAAATCCTGATATACAGGTTGAGGTAAAAGTAGGCGTATGGTTGTTCATATGGAAAATTGTACAATAACTAGAGGCCTGGTGCATGAAATTTGTGCACTAGGGTGGTCCCCAAGCCATCAGTCAAACACCCTTAGAGATACCGTTGAGGGGAAGAGGTTTTCACCACTGCCGCTGTGCTCACCAGCCATGAGCCCGGCTCAGGCTGAGCGGCATCCCCTGTAGGAGCGCACTGACCATCAAGTGCCAGCTCCTGCATTGAGTGTCTGCCCCCTGGTGGTCAGTGTACATGATAGTGACTGGTTGTCCCATCGTTTGGTTGATTTGCATATTACCCTTTTATTATTACTATATAGGATTAATCAATAATAGGCTCTGCGTTTTGCATACTCACAATTGTAAGCCTTGGATAAGCCAGAAAGCCAATTTAGACTTTGGAAATAAACAATACAAATCTCAAGGGGAAAAAGCATTGTTGACCACCCTAAGAGACTCATCAGACTGGGGAGAAACGAGCATTTGATATACATTATTATTTATGTATGAAGAAAAAATAGACATAGGAGATATAATTTTCTGGTGTCAGATGTATCCTTGAAAAGGTTGAAATATGTCAGGAACATATTCCCATATCTCCTGTAAGTTCTTATTTCCTTTGCCTGGAGTTGGAAGGCTAGTGAGTTTTCTCCCTGAGTGTTTTACATAAGTACAAAGTTTGTCTTGGAGACTATGTTTTTTTCTACATTTCTCTTCATCTATTTGGGCTGCTATAATAAAATGCTCTAGACTGGGTGGCTTATAAACAATAGAAATGTATTTCTTACAGGCTGAGAAATATATTTCTTACAACTTTTTACACTAAGGTAAAAATGATCGGTGTGTTTCTCTCAGCAGAGGGAGCAAGAGAGAGGCAGGTGGAAGAAGGCATAGGGGCATAAATGATGATGGACAGGGACTTGAATTGGGGTGGTGAACACACAACATAGTGCATAAGTGATGTGTTGTAGAATTGTACACCTGAGACCTGTCTAATTTTACCAGGATCATTCCAATAAATTCAATAAAAAGAAGAAAAAATTTCACAAAATTGAAACAATCCCACCAAATAAATAAAATAAATTGGGAAAGGAAGGAAGAAATGAAGGAAGGAAGGAAGGAAGGAAGGAAGGAAGGAAGGAAGGGAGGAAGGAAGGACAGAAGGAAGGAAGGGAGGGAGGGAGAAAGCAAGGAAGGGAGGAAGGAAGGGAGGAACGGAGGAAAGAAGGAAGGAAGGAAGGAAGGAAGGAAGGAAGGAAGGAAGGAAGGAAGGAAGGAAGGAAGGAA